>OZ034974.1:28644765-28810765 GCA_964030785.1 Siderastrea siderea
GTGAAAAAAGCTTGTGTTGCAACAACAGCAAAATAAGGTCAGAGTTCACTGAATTCACTCTTGGGCCACGCAGAACTGCTTAAACTAAGAAATCAGAGAATTAACTCTGTAGTGGTAGTGTAAGCTTCAGTACCATCCGAAGTGAGCCCCATTAATTTTCTTCTGAGTGATGCCTTAGTAATTAGGAAGCGTGGACCACACGAGTTAAAGAAAATGTCTTTGACCTCAGTCGTAATTTAGCAGCTGAGAGTCAGTCGGTGTTAAAAATCCAGGTTCGCGGGTTGAAAACCCACCGTCCTCAACAAATTTTCTTTACTTTAATGTCTTTTCTTTGCCTGGCTTGAAATTAAGTAAATTCCCATGAAAAAATATCGGAGGAATGAGACTAAAAGCATCATTTCCAGATCTGGTGGTATCAAATTTGGATCATTATGCGTTTCTGGGCAACTTCCCTGTCTCCCCACCTACCCCTCCCCTAACCCAACATTTTTCTTTAAGTGATAAGCTAGTGACAATGTTGGGTTAAGGGAAGGGTAGGTGGGGAGTTTCCCAGAAACGCATAATGAGCCCTAAATTTTTTTATTAAAATACAAACAAACAAATTAAATTAAAAGGAAAAAACTGTACCTTTAATTGCTTGCGGTAAATTTTTCGGCATTCCAACTAACAAAACGAAATGTTCGAAAGAAACATCAATTAAAGTTAGGAGGTACTCTTGGTCATATAAGGTTGCACGGGCTGTCACATCTCCCATATGTTTAAAAATCACTCATGTATACAAGAACCGGGGGGACGCTCCCCTACCCTTTCTACGTTTACTAATCATGGCGCCTGCTGCTAGATATTTAATCACTGGGGTGGTAGCTTTTACCGTTGATGGTTAAATTTTGGCTTTTTTTTTGTAGCCAATGGATAATTTCGTTCAGTTACAGTCAACAGAATATTCCATTGTTTAAACAAAGTTTAAAAAAAGGTTAAAATGTTTCAATTTCTACGCAGTAACGACTAAATTTTTTGACCATTTTAGGGCAAACGGTGAACCCGTGATGAGCTCCTCATCCAAGACTGGTTGTTTATTCACTATGGGACTGATGGGAAGACTAACCTCTCCTGTGAGATTTTTCTCCTCCTTACCCTTCCCTCTCCTTTCAATTTTTGCTCCCGCCCCAATTTTCGCGGAGTGGGGGGTGGAGGGTGGGAGGGGGGGAGGGGACGATTTGATGATGCGTTGGACTTTGGATCTGGGGGTCGTGGTTCGGCGCCTGGTCCCTGCCATCCCGTTGCTTCTTTGATCTCTCTCCACCCAGCTGAATAAATGGTTACCTGCGACATACTGCTGGGAGGTAACCCTACGGTGGACTAGCATCTCGTTCAGGGGGGAGTAGCAATACTCTCAGTTGCTTCATGATACATAAACCGAAATTAGCCCGGCATTGTGGGCCTCCTTGGGTTGCGTGTGACGTTACAAGGGGCAGCCAGAAGGACAAAGATGCTTGCAGCACGATAAAAACAAAAAACAGCAACTATTTCTTGGAAAATACAGATAAAAGAATTATGTTATCAGTTGTGAGTGTTTTAACTAACCGGGCCGATTTATCAGCGTTGATCGCCTGCCCTTCGTCATGCCATGCCGCTTTTGCTGTCCTCTGAATGGCACTGAAATGCATTTTAGAAAACCTGCACGTTAATGTAAACAATATTTTGTACTCAAAGTCATCAAAAGGGGCCATATATGCATGCATCTTTAGTTTGTAGTATTTTAATACAAGTTTTATTGAAGCTATTTGCACCTTTAGCTATAATTGGTCCTTATTTTGAAAGTCCATGTCCTTGAGAAAGAGATTCTCGGTCTTAGATCAACGACTTATAAAGTTTACCCTGATTGCAATGAAAGGACGGCTGGGTGATAAACTGTCCTTAATAATTAAACCAGTTTTTCCACTGACTTGTCCCGGCTCCGCCTTTACAGTTTGCACTGTTCATCGAACAGATTTACGCAACTCGAAAAATATCTGCGAGTAAGGTGTATGTATTGACCGTCCGGAAAATAATCCTCTTATAGAGGGATAGCCTCCCACGCAGTCGTTATTAGGGCAGTCGTATTACTCTCCTCCCAACAAACCCCTGCTCGTCAATACATACACCTTACTCGCGGATATTTTTGCGAACTCCCTTAGAAACGTGGCAGGAGTATAAAATACTTTGATTCACAGTGAGGCGAGATTAATTGAAAAGAGAAAAGATGAAAAAGAAAAACGGGAAAAATATTTTTCTATGCATACTTGAAGACGACACAGCAATCAGGAAGAGCAGTACAAAAATCAGAGAAATGCCTGAAAACTTCATCTTCACTGGCTAATGTACCTACAAGAAAAAATAATTTATCGTCAGCAATCAGCAAACTGGAAAGAAATTATGAACAAAACTGACTGGCTATAATTCAGCCCAGAAGTATTGATTTTTAGCCTAAATATCATCATCATCATCATCATCATCATCATCATCATCCAACTGCACCGCAGTCGACCAAGAGCTTTCTCCATTCCTTAATGTCTATAAAATTGCGTTTACGACCAGGCTTTGCTATTACAGTTTATCGTCATAGTCAAAACTGCTCGCATCTTTTGTCCTTAAGGTAACAGTGGCTTTACAAAAAAACGCATTTGGCTGCTTGGTTATCACAGTTCAATGCAATGCAAAGCAGGTTTAAGGCACCTCGGTAAACTTTCATTTGAAAGTTGACTTTGGATGTTGTTCTTAAAAATGCCAAGTTAGACAAAGTGGGAGAAAAGGCAGAAGAGGGCCAAGAAAAAGTAGGGGAAATGGTACTCGACAATTAAGAATACCTAATGTTAGTGGAAAACGTTGTTGCATTCTGACCACCGATCACAAAGCAGTGCAAAGTTACAATATTAAAATTGAGAGTGTCGTTATACAACGGATACCTTACATTCATCAACATACCAATGTTTGGGTGCTAAAGAAAAAATCTTGTCAATAACAGAAAGCGCTTCAAACAAAGTCTGCTGCTCGAAAGATTCTGAAATCTTGCTCTCTGAAGATAAAAGAGAGAACAAAAAACTACGCCAGATGAAAAGTCGAGAATTTGACTAAGTCTGACGTATGTGGCGATTCAGCTTAAAATTAGATAGGATCAAAGCAAAACTAGAAAGCAATTTCAGCAAAAGCTAACTGAGTCTATAACTCAACCCAGGCGCAACACATTTGAACCCAAATGAAGATAAACCGAACGACATTGGCTAGTCAACTTTTCCGCTCTCGAAATTCAACGGGTGGTTTCAACAAGGAAAATGAACTCAATTGGCTAGTCGAGTATCAAATTAAGGTAGAGCAAAGTAGGTTCGAAGCAATGCGTTGAAGGTTTTTAATGGAACTGTACTTCACATTTTCATTTTCATTTTCATTTTCACATTAGAATGTGCTCTTTTATACACTACCACTTTGCCAAAACAGATGTCGAAACGTGTTGTAAATTTGGATTTTCCAGAAAATCGCTCATTTGTAACAAAGAACTAAGCAACCAATAACATTCTACTGTAAGAATCTCGAATGACACATGCGTAAATTAAACAAAAAATAAAGTGTATAAAGGCCTATAAAGATGTTTTTGCACTTGGAAAGTCATGTTACAACAATTACAATCTTCCGTGTTTGTTTTATTTCTCTTACACAACATTGAAGACGATTGTAGACGATGCCTCATAGAAAACAAGGTCTTGAAAACAATAATTCGACTGATTTTGTTTTTCAATTTCAGTTCTCTTAGACGTAGAAAAACAAATTGTTCGATAAACGACAAATAAAGTAACTTTATATTAAAACCGAAAGATCACGGCAAAGACAAAGTGAACTTGAAGACCGAATAACATATCGATAACTGGATGAATTCCAAATCATGAGTACTATAAAGCTTTTCAAATCAACTTACCAAGCTTTTGAAACAGCAAAAATGCTCCTGAAACAACGTTAAGCGCTCAACAAACTTCAAACACAATACTCGGACATTGAATGTGACTCCAATGAAAAGATGACATGGCAGTCTTGTCATTGGTAGTGTGATTGATGACTTCATGCAGTAAATTACATCGAGGTTCCGAATTTCTAACAGGTGGGTTCAGAGATTGACTTACGTATGTGGCGATCCAATGGAAAACTAAGAGGGTTCAAAGCAAGACCAGCTAAGACTTGTGAGTATTTTTTAAAACACCATAGTATGCGTTGATTTAAATAAAATTAATGCGTTTTTCTATAGTTTTAGCTAACTTTTTAAGACTTGAAAGCTAAAGTGAATCCCAAATTAGCGGATGTCCGAAAACGAACGGGTTGTTTTAAAAAGGAAAAAGAAGGCGATTGGCTCGTTGAGTATCAAATTAGATAGGATCAAAGCAAAACTAGAAAGCAATTTCAGCAAAAGCTAACTGAGTCTAAAACTCAACCCAGGAACAACACATTTGAACCCAAATGAAGATAAACCGAACGACATTGGCTAGTCAACTTTTCCGCTCTCGAAATTCAACGGGTGGTTTCAACAAAGAAAATGAACTCAATTGGCTAGTCGAGTATCAAATTCCAGAGCAAAGTCAGGTTCGAAGCAATGCGGTGAAGGTTTTCAATGGAACCTGTACTTCGCACTTTAATTTTCACATTAGAATTTGCAGTGCTCTTTTACCCTACAACTACCACTTTGCCAAAACAGACATCGAAAGGTTGTGTAAATTTGGATTTTCAGGAAAATCGCTCATTTCTATTAAAGAAAGAAAACCGAAAAGTCAATGCCACTCTACCGTTAGAATCTCGAATGACACATGGGGAAATTAAACAAAAAATAAACTGTATTACGAATTTTTTGTACTTAGGAAGTCACGTTACAACAATAACAATCTTCCGTGTTTTTTTTATTTTTCTTACGTTGCTGTTGCTTCGCCTAATTAAAGTAGACGATAGCCTATAGAAAACAAGACCTTGAAAGCGATAGCTTAGAGTTAAAAAAGTGAAAGACGTCAATAACCCTTTAATTAAGTTATTTATTTGTTAGTAATTGAAATGGAAAACAAATTATTTTAATTCTCTTAAACGTAGGAAAACAAATTGTTTGTTAAACGACAAAAAACAGTAAATTTAAAATTAAAAGATCACTACAAAGACAAATGTGAAGACTGAATAACATAATGATAACTCGAAGGTTGCCAAATCATGAATCACTATATGTCCAGTTAAGTCAACTTACCCGGCAAGTTTTGGGAAAGACAAAAATTCTAGCCAAAACTTGAAAGTGCTTTGCTTCCGAAACAACGTTGTCGCTCAACAAACTCTGGACATAATACTCGGACGTTGAATGTGGCTCCATTGAAAGGTGACATGTAGTCTTACCATTAGTTGTGTGATTGATGACTTCATGGGTTAAATTGCATTTCTACTGGGTGAGGTAAGGGATTGGCTTCGTATGTGGAGAGCCAGTTGGAAAATAAGAGAGTTCAAATCAAGTCTAATAAGAACTTTTTTTAAAGGTGAAGCCTATCGATAATTCGTTCTATTACAGATTAGTTTCAGCTAACCTTCTACTGAAGACTCAAGGCTAAGCCTTAATCGATTCCATCTGTTGTCCAAAAATGAACGGGTGGCCGTTTAACAAGGAAAACAAGGTGACTGGCTAGTTGAGTATCAAATTCCAGAAAAGCAGGTTCCAATGGTTCGAAGCAATTGCAATGCGGAGAAATTTCCCCTGAAATCTAAATGTGTTCCGTCAATTTATATTACTCACAACGTAAAATTTTCTGAAGATGTTTTATTTATCTCAAGACTGGTCCGTTTTAAGATACCGTATTTAATCAAATATCGCGGTCAAGGGGGTGCTTAATCGAGGAGGGGCGATTATTCGAGGAGAGGCGCTTATTAACAAAATTACAAGGACTCAGAGTTTGCTTCTATGATGAAGCTTACATATATGTGTGACATTCCACATCTATATCGTCGTCTCCATCTTCCTCGCTGGGTTGATGACGTTCACCTCGTCATTGGCCTCCTCCTGGTCGGACAAGGTGATATCTTAAAAAGGATCCTCCCTTTCTTCATTTATGGGTTGGGGGCCCACAGTTTTAGCTAAGTGTGGGCCACCAACAAATATATCACACATACTATGCCACACCTTGCTTATACGAGAGAAGGCGCTTATTCGATCAGAGGTGGTCCACAATAGGTTTGGCGGGATGCGGGATTTGGCTAATTTTTGTGGCGATATTCGGGATGGGAGATGAAAACAGGGGCGGGAAGCGGGAATTTCAATTGAGAGCGGGAGCGGGATTTTGTGTTATTAAGGGGTCGGGATGCGAGAATCGCAAGGGGAAAGTAGCGGGATACGGTATTTTATAACAAAGCTAGCAAATCCGCGCAATCAAATTCACCTTACGTAAGCGTGCTCCATAATCCTGTTGACTGCACGCTGATGGCGCGAGCAAACTGAACCTGTTTTTTTTTTCTGTCTGTAGCGGCCAAAAGTGTCTTATTCGCGAGCAACTTGGCGAGTAAATGACCAAGAAAAACCATTTTACAGCAGAGTTAAACTAGGGAGAAATTACAACAGCGAAATTGTTGCAGAGTGTTTGATTTCTTTGGACGAGCAAGGAACTTTGCTGACTAAGAAACCGTCGAACTTTTAAATTAGTCTGTGGCGTTGTGTTTACGATTTCTTTTGTCAACAAATGTTGACAAAATGTAGGTTTTATACGGAAAACTTGACACCAAAGTATCAAGACATGAAACAAAAAAAATACAAAGTAAATTGAAGTGAACCGTTTAATAATAAGTGTCACAAATTCGGTGTTTCACCACTAAAATCAGCTAAATAAGCACTGACAACCAGAAAGGACGAAATTTTTTTTTCGGCTATATACTACACAAACTAACATCGTTTTACCTGCAGTCGATGCAGCTCTGTCTTCAAGCAGCTCCAAATGTACAATTAAAATAGAACGTAATGCAAAATAAATTCCATGAATGTTCGCTTTCCCAATTTTTGATTCACTGTTGTTTACCATATTACGTGCGCGGCCTCTGAACCAAGAACCACTAGGTTAATTTTCTGTTCGTTTCAACTCTCGCAGCTACAATGGTGAAATCATACAGCTTTAATCCGCTTTGGACGATGAATACAACAATTTTTCAGGAAACATCAAACCTATACCACATTTTAAAGCCAATAATTAGAAGACTTTTTCAAACAATTATTTTCGGGCGTTCACTTTGGAGCAGTTTCATTGATTCATTCATGCAGCTTTGCGAAGAAACGCTGCAACACCTGAAAGGTTTTGGCGCCTTTTTCTTTCAGACATGTGATCGATTGTTCTTCCTTTTTTTTTTTTTCTCGTTCATTTGTGTTTTTTATGGTAAATAGTGATTAAGGTTTGAATCAACTGCGCATTCGTGTTACTTGTAAGTTCAAATTTCAGCGGAAGCGAAATGGAACTCCGACATCCTGCCGAAAAAGTAGTATTTCAATAAGCTTGTAATCGTTCAGTGTTCGCCGGCATTTCCACTGCCAATGTTATAAAACAATTGGTTCATGCTTTGAGCTGTGCGTACATTGAGTTACGGATGCACTTGGGAAGTTTGGAGAGCACTCAAGAAGCTAGAGTGCTCTCTCGTGCTCTCCAAACTTCCCGCGTGCATCCATAACTCGATGTATGCACCCTAAAGCATGAACCAATTGTTTAATTAATTTTTACGAGACTGCATGATTTGACCAGCTCAGGCTGATAGAAATGGATCGTTTGTGAAGGAAGTGTGTTGGTTTTCAGGTAATGAATTGATCAAGGAAGAGTAGCCTGCATGTCAAGCTATTATGAGTCCTTTTGTGATGTTTTGTGTTGATTTCGGAAAGAGGTATCAAGTCACATGCCTTGTTGCATTTCTTGGCCTAACTTTGCCGACCCTTTCCATTGAACGTTTGTTGGAGCTATGGTTAGTCTAGCCAGGCAACTGTTTTTGGCCGTCGCCAAACGAGGTATTAGACATCATAAATTTTGTTGCTATACATTAAGAGTGCATGCAGGAATGCCTCTCTTTGAAAAAAAAAACATTTCCGAGAAGAAATTTACTGAAAGCGAGTAATATAAAGACGCTGAAAGCTTTAAAATAAACTGTGAGTTAGGTGAGTCCACTTTTATAAATCTTTTGTTACATTTCATTTTTGCATGCCTCATAACTGGACCGATCTTGTATGACCTTTGTGCCCCTAGCCTTGTCTAAGGACACAACCCATTTATATACAGCTGGATGTACATAGAGAAACAATGTGGAAAAACGTTTCTCCGTCTGAGGAAACGCCGACCTTCAGATCAAACCCAAGTCGCACTTACCGGCACTCCACAACTTGAACAACCACCATTTCATTTACATACTCAGTAGGTTGTCTTCCAAAAAAAGGAAAGGCCGAAAATAGGCAGAATATCGTAGCAAACAATCTTTGTAAATTTTTAACTTTCATTCATACTTAGACAAGAAAACGGTAAAACAGGTCTAAAACAGAAGAACACTAACGAAACACTTTTTATGGTCATTTATAGTGGCGATATTTAATTTTAGATGATCTCGACACAATCGACCATAATAACGTGTTTACTTGTACTGCCGTCTATCCATTGAATGAAGGTATGTGAGGTTTTCATTATGAAAGTAGCAAACTATTTAAAATTTAGGCGGGATCGGGATTTCGACGTAAAGAAGGGCGGGATGGCGGGATTAACAGGAAAAAATAGGCGGGGTGGCGGGATTGGACCCTCCAATCAAGTACGGTATACTGAAAGGTAGACAAAGCCCAAGAAAACCAAGTCATGAAAACAAAACGTTGAGAGGTTACTAAAAAGTGGAAGAAGATTAACAAAAATAATTACAGCAGTGGAAAACAAGGCAAGTTGTTTCATAAATGACCAAAAAGCATTTGAAGAGTTGCAGAAACTAGCGGCGTAACATTCCAACATAACGGTGCAACAACCTGAAGAGTAAATGTAATATTAAATAAATACAACCTCAAAGATTATCGTCGAAACAACTGAGATCATTATACATGTATATATAACTGCGATCATTAACGTACAAAAAAATTGTATTCAGTTCAACATCCCTCGAATCCCGGCTTTGTCCGAGGTTTCAGGAGCAGTGTGCGCTCTATCTATCAAGGCGGAAGACTGGGGGCACCCGGGGAAAAGAGGAAGTGGGAAGTGTGTGAAAATTTTTCCGGCTGAGACTTAAAGTGGGACAGGGACGTGGGGACGTGGAGAACCCCAACTCTTACAAGAACGCTCACACTGAATGACAAACTTTCTAAGGTGATGAAAGGGAACATATATATGACTTATCTTTGCGTCGACAACGGGTAACCCATAACGATTAAGCTTTTAAGAATGCTTGCTGAATACAAAATCACAAACATTTCCTCAATTACCTCACGTACTGTTACAGTGAAGCACCAGACTGAGAGCAAGTGAAGCCTCTAAATGAAACGTTAGTCATATTACAAACAATATTTTTACACTTGGCGCCCCATAAAGTTTATGGGGCGCGAAGTGTAAAAATATTGTTTACACAATAATTTGGTATATTTTGTGTTATTTAGTATATGGCAAATAAAGTCGCTTGGTTATTTATAAATTACCAATTGTACGACCTTTGCGTGACTACACGATTTATAAATCGGAAGCAACGTGACTTTACGATTTATAAATCTCAAGGAACATGACTTTGCGATTTATAAATCGCAGCAACATAACTTATAAATCGCAAGCAACGCAACTTTGCAATTTATAAATTGTATTTACATTTTCTGTGCAAATGTGCGACTTATAAATCGCAAAAGTTTTCTTTGTAAATAGCAAATGTGTGATTTATAAATCGCAAGTGTGCGAATTATAAATCACAAATGTGCGATATATAAATCGCAATTGCGTGATTTATAAATCGCAAACCGCAAACCATTATTTGCGGACTCGGCCTTAGTCAGTGGTATCTCAAAACAAAAAAGCCGCGTAGATTTGGCGGGAAAAGTATAGGAAATATGGCGGATAGAGAAGCTCTGGCAAGACAACTCTCCACAGCCGTTTCGGTGGCCACTAGCGAGGCACCCAGCCACCCAAGAACAGACTTAGCACATACCGGTAAGGACATTTTTTCTCTGTAATCAAAACGTGCCGCTTCATTGGCTTTTTGTTCGTCCCTAATATAACCAGCTGGCGATCGGCGCTGGCTTGACTGACGTGCTTCCTTTACCGTATGACTGGTTTACATGTTTATCAAATCTGTAGAGTGGTTCTGCTGCTGCTGCTAACCAACTGGCACCTAATCTGCCGGCAGTCCAAACTCAGGTACGTACATTCTTGTTATTATTATTATTATTATTATTATTATTATTATTATTATTATTATTATTATTATTATTATTATTATTATTATTACTATTATTATTATTATTATTATCATTATTATTATTTTATTTTATTTTTTATTTTATTATTTTTTTTGTGTGTGTGTATGTTAGGTCGGTAGATGACCTTCATTTTGCAAGATGAACGGATGAAATGTGTTACGTTACCTACAACGTGTCCGTTTGAGAATATTTCGTATTAGGCAATTTACATTGCTTTTCTGAGTAAAAAAATTAATTTAATACTGTCCACTAGTACCATACTGCCAACTAGACTGCGAGCAGTCGTTATTTATCTTCAGGGATACAAGAGCGCCCGCGAAAAATCCGCGCGGCGAACCAACGAGGCTCGAGCTGCGAGGCGCTCTCGTTCCTCGCGGGTCACGGCTTCGCCGCTCGCCGCAAGGATTTCCCCGATTTTTCGCTCGCACTCCTGTATTTCTGAAGAAAAATAACGACTGCTCGCAGTCTAACTTCTAGTGTATATCATTGTCAACCGGGCTTGAATTTCGGTAATTGAAACACCCAAAACACCCAAAAGAAGTGATACATTTTCATGTTGTCGTTCAGTTTCCCACTTTTTAATTTAATAGTTGCTTTTCACTACAGGCGCAGGCATCCCGATTCCCTTTGCCCTCAATTAGTTCGAGAGGTACTGCGCAGCCCCCGGCCAAATACCGAAGAACCTCCATCAACACCAAGAAAAAAATTTACAGTAAGACCGTGATATGTCTACCGCCCAGCAAAAAGATAACGTCCTCCATCCCTATCCTAAGGGGGGAATCCAGAGCAACTCTACAGGAGGCTGGGCTTGTAGGTAAAGCCAGCTCGACTCGTCCTGGAAGGCAAGGGACATCGCCCGGGAAATTACAAGTCTCTTTGGTTCAAGGTTTGGAGTGGTGGACAAAGAAATTCTTCCGTTTCACTACCTGAGGTAAGATCTGGTACTTCCTCTCCGAAATGACAAAAAACAAATGACCCACATAATGGCAAAAAATATGTATATCAAAACCCAATAACCATCCCACAATGGTTTTTCTGCGAAACCAAGTTATGTTTTTTTTTTTAATGACTGTTTAGACTTCAACTTCAACTCTTCAGAAGTTATTGTATGTTTTATGTTGTTTTTTAATTGCATAATTGACGCTTTAGTAATATTTTTATAGTTTATGTGCATTATTAATCAAAAGTGACCGATTTTTCAACGACCAGGGAATATTTGTTTCGTTTGCTATAGTGTGTTACTCATTCGAGTTGCAATACTAATGAATCGGACGTGTCTGCAAATCACTGCAAAATAAACTCAAAATGGACTCAAAGTGGCCCATAACTGGTGTGGAAATCACAGCACAAATCCCTAGCAACGCGAGTTCTGAAGCCTAGTCTGATTAATCTATCTCGGGATACTGTTAATCACTTTCCCCCGCCCACTTACGAAGCCTAGTCTGATTATTTTAAATCGGGATACTGTAAATCACTGTCCCCCCCCCCTTAAGAAGTTTGAGTCCTAACACCTTTAGTTTGCTTTCCTAATAGCACTCTGCCAGGAACAAAAAAACTCTGTGTTCCCAAAACTTCCTCCTCCTTTGTTTGGGATGCCAGCCAGGTCTTGTCCATATGTTCCAGGGACACACTATATATTATGTCAAATGTGGAACCTTTACGCTCGCTGAACAGGAACGATGAAACGGTAACATAAGTTATTACAATCAATCATTTACTGATTAGCTTCACGGTGGCTCTGCAAACAGGAGAGAATGGCGCAGCCTAGTGCCCAGGCGTTCCCGTCCCGCTCGCTCGACTTAGCGCAATCTCGTACCCAAAGTCCTCAGGCTTCTTGGTCAGCGGACGGTCGCCGGGAGAAACGCTGGGGTAATGGAATTGTTACCGCAGAAATCCTGAGGTTAACGGTTCTTAGTTTTGCTACAGTGAACAGCCAATCGACAGCCAATAGAAAAAATAGATTTTTTTTTCATTACCCTAGAATCTCTCCCAGCGACCACCCGCTGACCAAAAAGCCTCTTGGACTCTTGGTACGGAAAGAAATGTAATTTCGAGAGTGGCAAACAAGAAGAAAAAGAATGCCCCACAAGGTTGAACCTAGGGAATACGCTTAACTAAAAATTAGTCTCTAAAATACACAAATTTCCTTGTAATACCATCTCTGTCCTACTGTGGGGTAACTCTGATCTTGAATCTGAAGATGACAGCTTTCTGTATCTGATCAGCCAGTTTTTAACAAGCCAAAGGACAGCAATCCACCATCTGTCGGGCAACCAGATAGTGACCAAACAAACAACCACACTGATGTCGGCGGTCCGACAGAAGTAGCTATCAATCGTCAGCCAGAAGACACACGACCACAAACTAACCCCGATTTATTCCGGTGAAATAGTTGTTTGATATTTGTCACAGAATGCTTTCCCTCTAGGGCCTTAACCCATTCACAATATATCATCTTTTTTTTCGTTTGTATTTTACAGCGCCGATGTGTCTCTCATTGACGAAGACGTTGATATAGACCCCAATTACGACGACGACGACGGTGACAAATGTGATGATGGCGATTGGAATGCGGATAGTTCTGCAGCGAGGTACATTGAATTTCAGACTGCTGTTAACTAGTAGAAAAGTATCACTGAGGTTATATAAACCATTATTTTTTCTCCGTGAACGCGATCATGTCGTTTTCGTAATTTAGTTTTGAATGACAGGTTCGTTTTTTTTATGAAGTCGCACTAGGCAGCTTAAGAACCACGACAACGACCACCAAAATTGAGCTGAAAATCAGTGCAAGAGCTCAGCCCGCGCATTTCTTCGTGTTGTCACTTTCGTCCTGGTTCATTGCATTTTTATTTGGCTATACTATAAAAGACAGAACATTATAAACAGACTAGACAGTCACAATAATAAATTCATACACCACGGTTCTTAATCTCGAGAGGCAATATCTATTCCTCCCTTTAACAACTCCGTATCTTTCAGTGAATGCCATTTTCACGTAGATTTTAAGCAGAGGGGTATTCGGCTTCGATATGTTAGCTATAAAATTTGATATACCATACATGGCCCCGGCGACTTTGTAATTGTCCTGTACATACACTTTCTCTTTTTAGGAATAACAAAACGTTGTCTGGGATACTTCAGGAACTCCAAATAAAGATCAATATGGATGAAGCCTGTTACATAAATGTGCGAAGAAGTGCGATTTGGTCAGACACCTGCCGCCAACTGACGCGAAAAAGGTTTTCCACACAACACCGAGTTTCCGTGAAGTTTGCCGACAACAAGGGGAAAAGCGAAGGGGCCATCGACGTGGGCGGTCCCAAAAGGGAATTTTTCAGATTGTTATTGAAGGCGGCCAATGAAGACTCTGGCATCTTCATTGGGCCTGAAGGATGTCGCTCTTTATATCCAAATTCAATTGGTATGTATTTTATTATAGCTTGGAATGAATGTATCAGAGATATGACCATCGCAGTTGTAATCGAAATTAAAGCAATCGTAAATTAAGCTTGGAAAAAATGATTTTCGGAGCTTCTACGGGATTGGAATCCGTGGCCTCTGCGTTCGCGCTGCAGTACCCATAGTACATTGGGAGCAGGCCAATTTATTGAGTTCATCGATTTGTATTTCCGCAGTTCACATCACTTCATTCAATGGATGCATTATCATATGGTTACTGCATATGCTGTTGACCACAGCAAAACCATAGAAACTAAATTTAGCCAAGACTGATTCTGTTTTTAATTCGTTTTTAGCTCGCGAGAAAGACTTTTACCGCCTTGTGGGTGTAGTGTTAGCATGGTCATTGGTACATGAAGGTCCTGCTGGTAATTTCTTCTGTCCCACGTTGTTTAATGCCATTGCGTATGGACCCGATGTAAAGCTACCGCGTCTGGAAGATGTCCCAGACCCAGAATTGAAAGAGATAATTACGCAGGTGAGATTCACTTTGTAAATCATATTTTCAGGTTAAAGTATCCTGCTGTTATTGTTGTTGCTATTTTGTACTTAACGTTACGTCAAATACGTCGTTACGTCAAAATGTCCTGGGTTATTTTGCTCGAAGCTTTTTTATTCCTTTAAACCATTTAGATACTGACATGTTATGATTTGTCCAAACGAAATTCTTGAACTTTGACTTTAAAATAGGCTTTTGAAAACAAGTAAGAAGGACAATCTCAAATGTTACGTTTTTTGGCAGATAATAAACGCAACCACAATTGAGGAATTGCAAGGTTATCTCAATAACGAAGCCATTCAACAAATATTGGACGCCCAAGGAGCCAGTCCAGTGCCATCATCACTGGACAAGAAAGATTGGTATAGTAAAATTATAACCCGCCACATTCTTGTTGATTCCACGAGGTTCCTTCTGGATGACTTAAAGAAGGGCCTGCAAACCCTAGGTGTCCTGGACGTAATGCAGGCCAATCCGGAACAGTTCCGCGAAGTCTTCATCAAGGAAAACATGCGCCCGCTTGATGCCGAAACAGTGGACGTCCTGTTCAGCATCGACTTTGCTGAACAGGGATCCAACGAAAGAACCAAACAAGAGTTGGCCATTGTTTACTGGAAGGACTATCTGCAAGACTGTAAAAGTGAGTTACAGAATCTAAATCTATTCCTCTTCTTGTGGCCAAACCTAAGACAATATTTCCAATCGCATTAACAACTGCATCCATTTTACCAAGAAACATATTTCTCACCTTGGCCATCATTTCGTTCTGTTGACGTCGGCATCATTCGTTCCGGAAAATTATTTTTGACTATAAGTGTCAGCACAACGACCATAACCTCTCAATTTCCCTCTCTCAATTACGCTGATCAAATGAATCATACCCCTCGTAGACCAAAAAGTAATCTCGGAATCCAGTTTTACCATGATTTACTGCTAAAAGAAAATTTACATGCAATTAAACGTTTTGAAGGGTTTTTTCTTTCTATTTTATTTTCAGGTGGAGACGCCCAAGCCGCAGCCGCGGACTTACCCCCCACTCTGGGGTTTGATACCATTCCAACTATCTCTTTCAGACTGATACGGCTTTCCCCACTGCTAACACTTGCTCAACTACTCTGAGATTGCCACCATTTATGAAAGCTATGATGATTTTAAAGAAAAAATGGACTTCTCCATACTGAACTCGCCCTGTTTTGGACAGAAATAATTTTCGGCCCTGAGTTTTGCTAGTTGTCACGACGCACAAGTTCTTGTTTTCACATTAACCTTTATTTAGGTACCCGTGCAAACAAAACAGTATAGATTCCAGGCTAAGGTTGAGGTTCATTTATGTACTTTTGATAGCTTCAGTCAAGCAGTGTTAATATTTCTTTCAGGTGATCAGTCTCTCACAAGTTGCTTTCCTTATATCAGGGTACTGTTCATCGGTCTGCGTTTTAGCAAACTAAAATATAAACATTGTGTATGGTTGCTGGATAATAGCTGAACAATGAGGGACGTCATTTTTATCGTTGGTTAAAATTATATATTCCTTTGTTCTCATTTTTTTATCATATATTAACATACAAGAAGTCTAAGGGAAGATGAAAATTAAAAATAAAAACGAAACACAACATCCATCGTAACTTATTTTGCGCGTTCTATTGACCTTATATGGTAAAATGGCGCAAGAGTGGAATAATAAAATCTATTAACGTCTTCGGTGACATTTTTATGTTAACCCTTTTACTACCAAGAGTGCCTAAAATCAAAGTTCAAGACAAATCCCAAATTTTATTTTGTAAAATTTTGAACCACATGAACCACATGAACCACATGAAAGTACTGCTCAGTAGCTTTCATTTGAATGGTCACACTTTAGGATCTCATCCACAGACTCAAAAGGTAGAATCAGCTTGTACAGCATAATAAACAACACCACAGGAAAGTACTGCTCTGTAGCTTTCATTTGAATGGTCACACTTTAGGATTTCATCCACAGACTCAAACGTTAGAGCCATCTTGTACAGCATAATGAACAGCACCACTGGAAAGTACTGCTCTGTAGCTTTCATTTGAATGGTCACACTTTAGGATTTCATCCACAGACTCAAAAGGTAGAACCACCTTGTACTGCATAATAAACAGCACCACAGGAAAGTACTGCTCAATAGCTTTCATTTGAATGGTCACACTTTAGGATTTCATCCACAGACTCAAAAGTTAGAACCACCTTAATTGCCTACATATCTGACTCTGGGAGTGAAAGGGTTAAGGCACTTCACTGGAAAACTCCCTAATCGAGGGAACCGGTGGTTGTCTATAACGTTTTCTTGCGAGAATAAAGTCTTATCTGCAGTTTTCATATGGAAAAATTATTGTAAGGAAGGTTAATGTCACTGGTCCAGGAAATTGTTCGTGATTTGTAAACAGATGTAGCATTGATAACACTGTGGAAAATGTATAAATTACGTAAGCAGCGTTACTTTTCCGTGAATGTCCAATAAATGTTACAGTTATACCGTAAGAAAATAAATCGATCCTCATTTCTAACTTGATATTAGAAAGGGTTTCTGGAAAAGATTCGTTTGCTCTTAATTAAGGCACTTGAGAAACTGTTTGATGTGTGGATATATACCTCACAGAAAGAAAATAAACTATACAAACATGCGAAACAAAATAGACCCCCCTTGGAATTTTCCCTCCGAGTTTCACTCCGTTTCATTGTACATTTTGTCCTTGGCTCACCGGCAACGCAATTTTGCATTGCTCTTCCAACCCGACGGTAGAGGTCCGTACCCCTAGCAGGTGAAAGGGGATCAACGACACGTTGTAGCTGCAAGAAAGAGGCGTCGTCTAGTGGATTTGGTGTACCAGGAACGTTAACGTGTGGTAGTGTTTGACTCGTCATTAAGTCTTGAACATTTACACCACGCCATGCAACATCGGCAGCAGTGCCACCTTGAAATGCTGTGAGGTGGAGATTCACCCAAAATAATTGCGCCGGCGAATTGTTTCCTTCAGTGGAAAGAATGTGGTTGTTGTGGGCATCAATAAATTCCGATAATCTTTTATTTATCCTTGGTAAGTAAACATAGTGTAGACAGAACATATCGGTATCGTTTAAAAGATCTAAAATTCCTTGCCTCTCAAGATCGTAAAATTCCTCCTTAAAACCATCAAATACTTGTTCATTGACGTCTCGGTTATGACGCTCGATCCGCTGATTATGCACCGAACTCCCGACGATAAGTGGCCTGGTATCTTCTCCCCAGGCAGTGTTCATGTCGTGCCACACATCTACATTCTCCCCACCGTGATCAGTTCTCACTCTATAGGGACGCCCATATTTACGCATTGCTTCCTGGTATAGGGCCAGTACAGTGGATGCCCTGTTGTTATTGGAACACTTGCCAAATAAAACTAGACGACTGAAGCCGTCGACAGCATGGTGGAGAGCCATCCTCCATCGAATAAGCTTATGATTACCATCAGTGTGCCAAACATAATTTGGACAAGGCACTGAATACACCCTTCGTCGTATAGGGGATCTCCTTCTCGTTGCTGCACCAATTGGATCGATCTGATGAATAGCAGAACGCAACCGGTCGCGCTGTACATGGACTCCTTGAGCTCTTAAATGGCCCTGAACCATTACTTCTCCAGCACGCGGGTGATGCTCTTTTACAGAAGTGACAACCTCTTGCACCTGATACGACTTACTTTTCTTTTGCCCTTTTAAGTATTCTGAGACTCTTCCATAAATACGATTATTTTGCCACGTAAAGCGTCTTGTTCCCTTTGCAGACCTAATGCGGGGCCGGTATAAACGATGACCGATTTATCAAAATTGGGGTAATTTTCCACGCGCTCTTTTTCGAAAAAGAAGTCGGTGACCCCCCCCCCCCCCCACCTTTTTAGCATTTCTGACATAGATAACTCATTATCGTGATTAATTGTCTGCTTTGGATTGATGCCCAATTGTGTTGTTATAAAAATTGTGGTGTGTGTGTTTGCCGGTTTTCGTTAGTGCACATTCGACCGTAAATGTCTTTACCTCTTAGTGTTAATGTGGAATTTCCCGTGTAAATAGTAGTTTAGATTGATAGTTAATCTCCAAAGCAATTTAGAATAAGAGTAGTTTCAAATGTATCAAACTCTTCGAACTTAGGGTGAGGGATGTGTGTACGCGTTCCTAAAGATGTCAACGGGGTCTCGTTAATATAGCCGGGAAAGGCTTCATTTTAGACATTTTTTGCGTTTGAGACTATTTAATGTTAGAGGTACATGGCCCGGCCTTTTTTAAAGTTTATTTATTTTAACTTATTAATAAGCTGAATCTGAAATTAGTAGTTTGAAAGTGTGGCTTGTACTTGTGAAAATGTCTTTATTTTCTTGTTCTATTATTGTAAATAGGTGAGCTTTCGTGAAGGAAAAACACCCTTTGACATTCCAAGAGCAGGTTTCTTGTTGTACGTACCATGAGATGCATGATTCAGTAGTGGATTGTTTGTCTATAATGGATATCGTTTCTATTTTTTCAGCATGATTTTGTAATAAATATCGTAGCAACAGATCGCATTTCTTGTCGTGATTTTGTTTCAGACTCTCCCCTCCCCCTCCCCGCCCACCACCACATTCTCTTCCGGCCAATGTGTTTGGGCGCTAAACTTCTGTCGTTTTAGCGACATCCAAAATTATTATTCCTACCACACGCACAAAATTTTTTTTGGAACTATCTATGGCGAACAAGGGGCAGTTTCACAGGGATTTTGCTCGCGTTTGCATCACTTTCGTGTCACGTTTACCTGAACGAACACATAAACATAATGGTCCTTTTTTTGTTGAGACACTGAACTAATTCAGTGAAACTATTAATAAGTGTTTTTGGCCACGGATGGTCAGGATATAAATGCATTACAACTTGAAGACGTTCGGCGAACATTTTCAAGTTCTGTGCTTGTACCTTGCCAAAATCATTGAAAAATTTATTATGGTTTACACTCCTTGCGAGAATTCACTTGACATCTTCCCAGTTGGTGTCCCAGGAGCGCATTAAAGGAGCTATGTCGCAGTCAGTTTTCATTCATTTCTCCGATCTGACAAAATTACTTTCCATGGAAGGAAACATCAAAACAATAGTTTCCTAAGGCAGAAAAACACCAAAGAAGTAATAATAAACCAAAACTAAACGAAGATGGGTTACGACTAAGGGAGACTAGACGGATTACGAATGACAAACTTGAAAAAATTTGCCCAATTTTTTCAAGATGCTTTATCCGTGACGTAGCTCCTTTAAGGCCAGTTTAATGATAATTTTAGCAAAGTTTTGACCAAATGTGAGCTAGCTTCCCGTGACACAGCCCCTTTAAAATGTCCGTGGTAAGGATATAAGCCAACCACAATTCCTTTCAATGCAGTAATATCCTTCCTCCTCCCCCACCCCCAACCAACCAATTGCCCCAGGCCCCTGGGCCAGGAATCACAAAGTCAACCTAAGTCAAGATGAATCGTAAGTATTGTTTCTTAAATACATAGGACACATTTTAGAAGGGCTTCATGAATCCAACCCCAGACGTTACGGAAAACACCGCTGACTGCGCTGACTGCACAAAAAGTAGTATTCGAGTTGTGTAAGGCTGACTCTACGAAATGACCAATACTCAGAATTTTCATTGCTGGACTAAACAGTAGGTGATAAGTTTAAGACGATAAGTCACTTTATTTGCATTTGACTAGTTACATTTTGAGGAATTTCACCTCTCTTTTAACATGATATATTCGTTATCGTTATGTCTGGTTATGTGACCAGACAGATCCAATGATCTGCTTCAGGGAAAGAGACAGCCAACTTGTGAAGTGGATGGATATGTTGCCGGTTATCCGCCTCCTGGAAGAAAAAAAAAACGGTATAAGTGCTAAAACACGGATTCTGTTTTTGGTTTCAAAATTTGGACTTTAAATTATTTCATATGTCTACTGACAATACCAGTGCCAAACTGCCGATGCCGATAGACTCGGCTGAACTGAAGAATTTTCAGAACAATTATAGGCTGTATAAAAGGTGTTTTTCTCATTAATTATTATGGCCCGTTTGTTTTATTTATCTCCCATAAATGAGAAAACCGAATAACAAGTTTGGTCATTAATAATGAAATACGTGGAAGGGAGACTTCCCAACTTTTGTTTAACATATAACTACACGCATCTTCGTAATACGTAACTGGCATCAGACAAGCATAAAGTAACAACAAATTTAGAAAGTCAAAAACAAAATTAAAACTTAGTTGCTTGATAATTTCAGCACTAAGTGAAAATTATGTGTACAGTAGAGGGCAGAGATGTTCTTTTTAGTCTAAAACAAAACTGTTGCCAAAAGCAAAGGAAGACCCTTTAGGCCTTAGGGCTACAGGCAGTGCCGGCCCTGCCCTCTTGTGACTAATTACTAGTTCCCATCTGCACTGTGAAAGAAATAATAATAATAATAATAATAATAATAATAAGGATGATGATGATGATGACGATGATGATGACAGTAATAACAACAACAACAACAACAACGATAATTGTTTAACTTACTCTAGAATTTGTTACCAGGGATCTGCTCTACCAATTTAATTATGTAGTCCTCTCTTCCGATTAAAGCTGAAACACATGCGGACGTTTTGGTAAGTTTCACAACAACATAAATCAACGCCTAAAAGCTCTTCATACTAGAGATGCATTCCCTTAATAACTTTTCCTGTACATAAGTGCTTGGTATTTGCGAAGAGAATAAGGAGCATCAAGTTATTCGCATATTTAATTCTAATCCCAGTGAACTGACAAAGTCAAGAGTTAATTTTTGTCCTGGCTTGTATCACCTAACCAGAATGGAAACGAGGAAAAGATGGTGATGTTCTCTCTTGATGGTACATGATAATTACCAACTGAAAGGAGAGTGATTCAAACAATAACCAACCAACTTCATACAAGTGACGTGTTTACAACGAGATGGAGCTGAAAAGTCATGCTCAGGGAGGAGTGAAACCTACCAACAACACATGCACAAAAGGGGGCCTTGCTCTCGGCCCGGAGTCCGGATGGACAGGAAAGGCCCAGGCAAACATAGAGGGTGTAGGTCGAAGAAGTGGAAAGAGGCTGAGACAACTAAGATTGGTCAGGCTGGGATAGGAAACGGTGTAGAGGTTTTAAATAAAATTCGAGGCTAAAAGGTCCAAGTATGAAAAAATCCTGCTAGTGATATAATTGACTGCGTTAGTACTGGTTACTGTCATTTGCCACAACTTGAATGACAGTAGATTACTGAAGAAGACTAAGGCAATGTAAAGTTTATTAGATTTTTTAGTTGTGTGACAGACCAATGCGATGAAACATAAGCTACATACCATATTTTCTCGATTAAACGCTGGGCCTCGAGTAAGGGCCTCGTGCGAGAAAACGCCAGTCTACGAGGTAAAATTTTCACCAAACGCCCCGGCATTTGTTCGAGGTACTGGCGTCTGTTTGAGGTCCGGTGTTAATTTGAAACTGAAACCTTTATGTAACTTATTCTCGTCAATAATCTGAGTTAAAGGAATTTAGAAAAGGTTTATGAACCCTACCTTTCATAATGTCAATTTATTTCTCTCAATTCCAACTAAAGGAAGTTGGCGTAAACTTCACTAAACTCTGCTGAGCACCAAGTTCTCGCACCTTGAATCATTGACTGCAGAGGAAATCAGTGATATTCAATTCCTGTTTTACTCAAGCTTTCCCTATTTATTCTTGTAAATTTGTGAATACGTAGTGTTCAATGAACCCGGGTCTACGAAATCTAATTTTAAGAATGTTCCTACATCATTATAATACATATTAGATGGGTGAAGATAGAGAACGATAAGGTTATAATGGCTACAAGGATGCAAAGATCGCCCCCCCCCCCCCTCACTCCTTCTTTTTTGAATGAGACCTTTGTACGAAACGCTTAAAATATGAACTCATGTTCCTTTGTTAAGCACAGGGAGCCTTTTTTGCCTTTGTTTCTAGGGGATTGTACGTATCATGGAGGGTAAGCTTAGGTTTGGGATTGTAGGTTCTAAAATTAATGAAATTGGTAAAAAGAAAATGTTTCGCTTACCGCCGAGTCCGTCATTCAATGTGTCGAACAGAACTGAAACAAACAATTTTCAGTAAGTTTAAGACTAACTTGGACATTAAAGTAAATCAATGGATGCTGTTAAAGATTTCAGACTAGGTTGGGGGTCTCTGGAAACTCTCAAGATTTTTTGTGTCGGAAATGGTCCACGTAATGTTTGCGAAGCCCATTTTAGAGACAAAGACCGCAAAGCAGCAGTAAGAGCAGGTTCAGAAGTAGTTTACTGTTAATGAGTAAATACCTTTTCGCCGAATGGCTGCATGAAGTTATCTCAGTATCACTCAAATGTTATCTAATATTGCATAACATGCACTGTATGTAAAATTTAAAGATACGCAGTGGTGAAACAGGGAGGAGACTAGATGACCGTTTCCGCGAACACCTACGGGACGTCAAAAGAAATGACAAGGACGCATCCAAACCAGTCGCCCGACATTTCAATCTCCCTAATCATTCTAGCCAACACGTGACGGTCTGAGGCCTTTCCCCACACCAGGGTAACCAACCTCGTTCCCAGGATCCTCTCTCTTCCTCGAGGGAGGAAGAGAGAGGACCCTGGGTACGAGGTTGCAGGGTAACACGGAAAGCCGTCAAATCTAGAGCAAAAATTCATTTTTCAAATCGGCACACTTTAAATCCCCTACGGTATCAACGAACATTTTTATTCAAATAATTTCTTCTTCTTTTTTTTGTTCTCCTTCTTCATGTCCCTACCAGTAGCGTAGCTCCACTGTTCTCTATACAAACCAAGAACATCCCACAATTCCTTGATTTGCTTTTTAAAAAACCGTGAACTTAATTGTATATCAAATTTGTACTTTTACTTTTACCAGTATTTTTATTATACAAGACCCACAAGCTTATGCTTTAACCACCATTGTGTATATAAATAAAGGTTTTACTCATTGACTTACTAATATTTCCATTTACTGCTTACCTTCCTGGTTTCTCATTATTTTGTTGGTTTGTTCTGAAAAAAAAAAAGAACATAAAAAGCTCAAAAGCAACAAGAGTTAAAAAAGTTCATCTTCCCACAGAAGTGAAATGGAATTCGTAAACTTTAATTCTGCCCTAATCTAATAAAATGTCAGTGCAGCCTAGTACCCAGGCGCTCTCTTCTCGCTCACGCGACTTGGGGCGACATTTCGTGACGTCACCGAATGGCATGGGAACTCATTCGGTGACGTCACAACATTTCGTACCAAGTCGAGTCGATTGAGCGGGAGGAGAACGCCTGGGTACTAGGCTGATGACATTGGCATTTGATGCCAGGGGGGAGATCGCAAAACGGACATTTTTACTTACCGTTTAACATGAGATCGGTGACAGGCTCGCCGGGCGGTAGGGGATTACCCTGTTCCAGCTCTGCTGTACTCTTCTGGTAAATCTTCGGACTTACCATCTGTGGTTTCTGTTCTTTACAATATGAAACAACGAGCGTAAGTAAGATTCAGCTAAGAATACGCAACACAAAAGAAAACGTGTAAAGAGCCTTGATTCTAAACTCACTCCCTCCCCGTTGAATTTGTTACTGAAACCAACCATATAAAGGCCTTTTGCACGAAAGGCCAGGGTCTTAAATTGAGACCGACTGGGCTCTATCGAGCATATGAAATTGAAAACCTATTTGTCCCCTCTATTCTCTGAGAAAATCTGAAGAAAAGAGAAAGACTGAAAATAGATTAAGCGGAAGTTTTCCGTCAAGTCTGCATTGGTTTCGTTTTCACGCACAAACTGTTATCTGAGCGAAGTGATAACAGAGTGTGTCTCCAATGCTATAAATCTGCATGGCTTCGATTTTTCTTACACCCTCTTTACGTTTTGTACCCTAAAAAGAATAAAATAACGCAAGAATAAAATAACGAGCATGGGCGTCGAATGGACTAATTAAAATACGCCCTCCTCAAAAGGAACGTAAAAGCTGATTTTAATCAGCTTTAAAAGTGTTTGGAAAAGGGGAGAGTTTTTAATACCCTCGTTCCTTATAAAGATGGTGCGTATAAGCTTACATCAAAGACCTGTTTTCTCGCTGCCTCACGACAATTTTAAATCGCATCGACCGATTGGTAATCGCTCTGAAGTTCACCCGGGAAAGACACACCCTAAAAAGGGGCTATACCTGGACGCTCTGCCCGAAAGGGATGCCTTTTTAAGCTCTCAGTGTACTATAGGAAAGGAAAACTTGTTATATTAGCATATAATGAGTCACCAAAATGCGCTACAAAGTAAAAGAGATGGCAGCTAAATTGACATATATATAGAGGTGCCAAAATTTGCCAAAAATAACAACGCGAAACCATTAAAACTTGGAACCTTTAGTAAATCGGCAAGGGAAAAAATACGGCGTAGCTAAGATATTTTACTGTTTTGGCTTATCTTTGGGGTACAAAAGAGGGATGCAGTTTTCGCTCTAAATATATGAGAGGGGTGCCATTGTAGTAAAAAGTACCATAATAAAGGGTAACGGTTTGAGCCTAGGGGCGGAGCCTTCCCGCATTAGATTTTATTGAGCACCCCGGTGTCACATACCTTGAACGTAAGATTTCAAAGTGAAGAAAAATATTCATCGACTAGGTTTGGAAATTCTGCTCCAGTAACAAAGATGTTACAACCAAAATAAAATGAGCATATTTTAAACATTACATTTTGATAACATCAAATGAAATCAAATGAAGAAAAGTGCGTGAAACTCTCCTGGAAATTAGTCCTATGCTACAACAATAATATACGGCGAAAAGGTGGTTTCGTTCAATTCGCACGGTAAACACTGGTCTTGGCGAATTAACAAACGCTTCCATAGAATTTCTTTAAACTTTCCAGTCGAGACAACCTATATGTGGACTACAAGGAACATAAAGATCGTTTCAATAGTTATGTCTAGACGTCGAGAAAATTAGAGATATGTAAACTGCATGATGTCATCGCGGTGCTGCTATATTCAATGAAATTAATAATTTTGGGACGTTTGTTCAATGTATTGTAAATCTGAGAAGTCGCTAAGCCTACCGAATTCTGAAAGTGAAGCATCACTATCCATTCAAATGATGGGTTGTTGCTCTTACAAAATTTATAAACCAGAAACGAGGAGCTTGGAAAGAGTGACCATCGTCAGAAATTACATTTTCTGTGAATCGTTATGAACAAGGAGTAAGGAAAGTAATTAATGGAAATAAGGATCTAAAGAGTTGTTTTTTACTTATATACTTACTCATCATTCGAGTTTTCAAGCCGCCATCCCTCTGCTCCCGCTGAAAAGGCAAGGCTGAATTCAAGCCGAAATGAAAAAAATTTGAATAAGCAAAGAAGTTAAATCGACCAAATTGAAAAAGAAAAAACCTTAAGTTTGCAATTTTCATGATTACCAAAAGGAGTGTTCTTTCCTTTCATTTTGATTTGTTATCAAGTATAATTTTTCTTGCAACTGTGTTTTTTTATATTTGAAAAATTCTATTCACAGCAGCTTAGATTGGGCGAACGTATTATAACAAGGTGTTCTGAGTGTCCTTTTTTGAGAGGGAAGGCGGAGTAATATGTCGTATTTTGGCCTTAGAATTTTAACTTAAATACCTTATTGGACTTTCTTTTTTGACGAAAGGGAAAATTTTATTTCGCGTAAACGTTCTTTTGTCAGTTGAGTATTGAACATACTAATGACTGCAGAACTCCGGACCTTCGCAGGTGTCCTTCGGGGAAAAATTCGCATGTGTGTCATTTTAAAGGAAAACACGGCAAACTATATATCGTTGGAAAGTTTAATGAATATGGATTTCGAAAAAATATGAATTGCCGGTTTTCTTTAATTCCGCAAAAAAAAAAAGCAAACAACCAAGAAAATGACCATGTGTCATTCAATTGAATTAATAGGGTATCAAATCCAAGCGCATTGGCAAAATAACTGGACAGTGTTCATCGCAAAGGATCAATCATCAAAAATGCGTAAGCATTTTTCGATATTCTGACTGGTTAATTTATAATTAATCTGTCAAGTTCAAGCAGCAAAAAATACGCGATACGCATTGCATTGAAGATCGCCACAGGTGAAATAATATAAATGTAAAATATCCCCGATACACTTTGGTTTAATTCACAACATCTAAGGAATGTTCAGGCCAAATTTCACAGAAATCCGCCGGATTTTGATACCTTATTTTAAAATTCATTCATCTGATTGAATGACGCATTAGACTGCGAGCAGCCTCTCTTCTGCTCTAAAAGCTGGACGAACGGCAAAGCCACGCTACTCGCAGCTCGAATATCGCACTCGCTTTCTCGCCGCTCCTCCGGCAGGGATTTTAGAGCAAAAGAGAGACTGCTCGCAGTCTAATGACGCATGGTCATTTTCGCGGTCATTTTTGCAATTTTCTTTTGCGAAATAAAAAAACCTTTAAGTAATACACATTTTTTCCCAGAAATCTACATTTATTAACTTTCTAACGATATATAGTTTGCCGTGTTTTCCTTAGAAATGGTGCGCATTCGAATTTTTCCCGGAGGACACGACAGGACACCCGCGAAGGTCCGGAGAAACCTTTAACGCTGTCGGATTTAAAGCCTCGAGGTTACGCGACGAGACCTGGTAATATGGGTAGCTGTAAATCTTTTGGGATTCGGCTGCTATTTTACGGCTTTCAATGCCGTAGGGTGGGTGGAAGTACGATAGACACCTGTCTATCTGATAATTTATTTTCTGTAGCGTTGTTTGGTAAATTTTTAATCAATTACTAATATCACCTTGCGTTCTTATGGCATCGGCTTTCCGACAACGTTAATTGAAATAGCTATGAATTTAAGCTTGAGATTTCGAAAGAAGACAGAGGCAAGGCAAAAAACGCAAGACCTACACCATAAAAAGCAGCCAAAAACAGCGCAAAAAAACCTTACCTGAAGCAACAGTAAAACAAAGCAGGGCAAAAAAAGTGCATGAAATCCTCATCTTCAATGGTTGATTTGCTGCCAGAAAAACAATATTGTTAGGTTTAGTCGCAGTTTCAGTCCTAATCTGTTGGACCTTATAACATAACCTGGTCCAAGATGGCACAGATAGAGGAAAATGAGGACTCTTTTTTATTTATTCATTTTACACATGATGGAAATCAAACTAAAGGTCATAGGTAATTCATCTCACAACAATGTCAATCTACTTCGTTTGTTTTATTTTCAATGCTTATTTTACTATCGACTCATTTGAAAATGTACCGAACGCGATCCCCGAGAGAAACCATGATTTTGAAACCCAAGGTTGAGAGGCAAAAAAGTGAAGGAAATATAGCAACAATTCTCTAATTTAATTCATTGTGATGTGCTTTGAACCTCGGAAACAGCAAGTGCTGATAAGAAATGGTCTTGGAAAAATTTAAGAAAAACCTTATGGGGAGGGGGGTGGATGATAGGGGGGTTGGCATCCCCCCTTGTACGTCCGAGGGTTAAACTGGCGATGAAGAGACTCCCAGGACAGAGGTCTTTTCTTCAAAATTCCCCGAGACAACTCGCAAAGATGGCTATACATTGATCACATGAACTGAAATGAAAGGGAAAAAAGTGGGTAGGAAAATCATGCTTGCAACCCGGCTAACTGATGGTAATTTTTTGTTACAACAATTACAATTTTCGGCGTTTGTCTCCATTTTAAAAGGACTTCATATTTTATCTCAGACTACGGGTGGTACCAGACAATGACGTGGAAATTCGTATGGTATAACGAACAAAAAGTTGAAAAAGAATAAAAGGATTTTTTTTTATTAACTTGCTACAAGAAGCTAAGGTATGTTAGATGGTAAAATAAATCCAATTGTCTTGTTTGGTGATCAACTGAAATTCCAACTCGTAGCGGGAGCCATTGCCGGGTTTCATATCGTGAGAGACTGGGTACGAATCCCTTAATTATGATAATGGCAACACAATACTCACATAGCCAGAAAGAGCACATCGAACTCTACAAAATCACGAAGTTTGGTGTTAATCGGATTAATTTTGAACGGCTTACAACCGTTCAAAAATGCTAAAATTTACAAAGAAATGTATGGATTTGACAACTTGTCCGGAAACCCATACATTTCTTTGTAAATTTTAGCATTTTTGAACGGTTGTAAGCCGTTCAAAATTAATCCGATTAACACCAAACTTCGTGGTTTTGTAGAGTTCGGTGTGCTCTTTCTGGCTATGTGAGTATTGTGTTGCCATTATCACAATTAAGGGATTCGTACCCAGTCTCACACGATATGAAGCCCGGCAATGCGCTTGCATTCACTGAAATCGGGTACGTGATCATCCAATAGCGTCCTGGCCTTCGAAAAGAAGCGGCGAGGCTGAAGGTACAAACCTTCCTGCCTTTCACGTGCAAATCACGTCATTCTCATGCTAACAAGCCTGTGATCATAATCGTATACTGTGAAAAGCAGGAAGGTTTGTAACAAAACAAAGTCACCTTCAGCCTCGCTTCTATGAAAGGCCAGGGGCCCGTTTCTCGAAACTCCCGATAACTTTCCGGTCCCGGTAAGTATTTTTTCGAGCTCATTTATTTGTCAGCCAATGGTAATTATTAGCGCGAACTTAGCGATATGCTTCACGAAATTTTGATAAAGATTAAAATTAAGCTTTCAAAGTCAATAAAAATTGTGTAGCTATTTGAGAATATTGCGCACCTAAGATAGTTTTCGGGCCCGGAAAGTTATCGGGAGTTTCGAGAAACGGGCCCCAGGGCACTGAGCACCAACTATAAAATGGCCTATTCTAAAGCACAAAAAAAGCTTGCAAAGAGAGACTAGAAACAACAATGAACGACAGCAAAAAGCACCTTGCTCATAAAGGAACCTGTTGACTTTTGACCCAATAAAATAAACAACAAGGATAACAATTACACAAAACGTTAGCTAAGGTTCTTATTTCTTCCAACTTAGTAAGCCAATCATTCTCCAGTTTTACACTTCGTTTTAACAAGGAAATATTAAGGTGATTGGACATTTCAAAGTGTCAACATTAGGCCAACAGTCAACATCAGTCCATTTAGTCAACATTCAGAGTTCGCGAGACAGCTCTGCTTTCAACGTTTACAGCTACCGCAGTATATTGGTGACAGACTCCCAACGATTTGGTCATAGCAAAAAAAAATCCTACCGAAAGAAGTACTTCTAGGGCTTCGAACAAATATCAGACTTCCTAATGATCGCAGAGATCATAGAGAGCAAAATATGACTACATCAGTGAATGTTGAATAAAATATCACGCGTGGTCTTGCTCGGTGGATATTCCAGTGCAAAGCAGGTTTGAAGCAACTGGCTAAAGATTCCTCCACAGTTGTTTTTCGCGCCTTTCAGTTGGCCTTTTTGCTCGCAGTGCATGAGGATATCGATGGAAAGATTAAAGACGTAACTGTTATGTGGCGTGTAAAGGCTTTTAAGGCGATTCCATCGAATTAGAAGGAATATTTAAAATTCTCTAAAACTTGGTCCAGTTGGTAATTATGTTTAGAACCTTTCAAAAATGCAACAAAAAAATAGGGGTCACCGTGCTTGTTTTTTCACATAATGGATAGCCATTAATAGCAACTATACGATCCGCAAGGTTTTCCTGAGAAACCCTAGTAATCAGAAATGAGAACTATAATTGCTTTGAAAAGTCATTGCTTGTATTGAAATATTGGAGCAGTTCAACAAAACAGACAATTGCTTTTTATTGTATACTCTTTTAGTTGAACAGGAATCAAGATTATGAAATAAATTTAAAAAATTGCGGCGAGCGTGCATACCCTGCTGCACCTAACGACTTGTTCTTTTCGGCATTTGAATAAAAATATCTCAAAGCAGAATTTTTAACTTTTCTCAAAATCGCGATATATTGTACTAGACCGTATTCCATTTGAATTTATGAATTAAAAAATGGGGGTCACCGAGCTCGTTCAGGAGAAAACGACCATTTATTTCTCTGAACAGCTCAGCTTTCATAGAAAACCTATAAAGTTCCGAAGGTGCGCGCGCTCGTGCGCGTGCTAATCACGCAAGAAATGATGCGCAGAAAGGATGCGCAATGCAATTGAAGGGAATCACCTTAAATGCCAGTTTTGACAAGGGAAGAGTTCACAAGCCACATATACGAAATTGAACGAAAAATAAGTTGGAGACGTTCATGTGAAGTAACTAAAGTGTTCCGTACTGGAGCAATTGGCTTTGGATGTAGTAAGCGAGGCGAGGCGGAACAAAGTAGCCGAGGCGGGAGATAACAGAGATATTAAAATCAAAAAGTAGCGGAAAACTAAGAACACTTAATGTTAATGGAAAAAAGTTGTTGCATCGACCAATCACAAAGCAGTGCAAATATTTACAATAAAACAGACTGCGTAACTCAATGTACACAGCCGATAAACCAACAAATCACCTGATTAAATGACGTTTTGAGAAGGACACTGGCGTAAGGGACTGTCGTTATACAACGAATACCTTACATTCATCAACTTACCAATGTTTGGGCGCTTATGAAAAAAATTCTGTCGAAAACAGAAAGTGCTTCGAACAAAGTCTGCCTCTCGAAAGACTTAACACAGAGAACAAAAAATGACCAGACATTGAATAAGGTGACATGTCGTTTTGCTATTGGCCAGCGATCAATGACTTCATGTGATCGGTTGGATCAAGTTTCCAGCTTCCTACGTGGTAAGTTAAAACCACGCAAGAGGAAACCTGGCGAAAATTTCCTTTGTTACAAATGTGGCGATCCAACCTGAAACTAGGTGGGCTCAAAGCAAGACTGGAAAGCGATTTCTGCAAAAGCAAAATGGGTCTATAACTCAACCCAGGAACAACAAATTTAAACCCAAATGAAAATAAACGACATTTAACTAAAGCTGGTCAACTTTTTCGATCTCGTCTATTGTTCGAAAGTTAACGGGTGGTTTCATCAAGGAAAAATGAACTCAATCGGCTAGATGAGTATCAAATTCCAAAGCAAAGCAAGCAGTCGAAGCAATGCGGTGAAGGTTTTCAGTGGAACGGTAACGTAATGCACATTTAATTTGTTCTTTTAACTACACTACTGTTGCCAAAACAGATCGATATCGAAAGGTGGTGTAAATTTGGATTTTCCAGAAAATCGCAATTTCTAACAATAAAGAAACCCGAAAAGTCAATAACGACATTCTACCATTAGAATCTCGAATGACACATGCGGAAATTAAAGAAAAAATAGACTATATAACGGCGATTTTGTTTTTTAGGAAGTCTTATTACAACAATTACAATCTTTCGTGTTTGTTTATTTTTCTTACGTTGCTGCTGTGTAATTTAGAAAAAGTAGACGATGTCCTGATAGAAAACAAGATCTTGTAAACGATGGCTTAGAGGTCGAAAAGTGAAGGACGTCTAACAATATTACATCCTCTAATTAAGGTTATTTAGAAAAACAATTTGTTCGATAAATGACAAAAAAAAAGGTAAATTTAAAATCTAAAGATCGCGACAAAGACAAATCTTGAAGACTGAGTAATAGACGAATAACAATTGTGACTAACTGCAAAGCCTTTTAAGTCAATTCAACGTACCAAGTTTTCGAACAACAAAAATTCTTGCCAAAACTTGAGTGCTTCTGAAACAACGTTGGACGATCGACAAACTCCGACACAATACTCGGAAACTGAAGGTGATTCCATTGAAAAGGTGACATGTAGTCTTGCCATTGGTTGTGTGATTGATGACTTCATGCAGTAAATTATTTCGAGGTTCCAAATTTCTAACAGGTGAGCTCAGAGATTATTTACGTATGTGGCGGTCCAACTGAAAACTAAGAGGGTTCAAAGCAAGACTAGCTAAGACTTGCGAGAATTTTTTTAAAACACCAGGAGTATGCGTTGATTTAAATCAAATTAATGCGTTTTTAAAGAGGTTTAGCTAACTTTTTAAGACTTCAAAGCTAGAGTGAATCCCAAATTAACGGTTGTCTAAAAATGAACGGGTGGTTTTAAAAAGTAAAAAGAAGGCGATTGGCCAGTTGAGTATCAAATTCCAAGGCAAAGCAGGTTCGAAGCAATGCAGTGAAGGTTTTCAGTGGAACTGCACTTCATATTTTAATCTTCACATTAGAATTTGTTCTTTTACACTACAACTACCACTTTGCCAACACAGATATCGAAAGGTGGTGTAAATAGGATTTTCCGGAAAATTCCACTTTTCTATTATAAAGAAAGAAAACCGAAAAGTCAATGCCATTCTACCGTTAGAATCTCGAATGACACTTGCGGAAATTAAACAAAAAAGTAAACTGTATTACGAACTTTTTGTACTTAGGAAGTCACGTTACAACAATTACAATCTTCCGTGTTTGTTTTATTTTTCTGACGTTGCTGTTGTTTTGACTAATTAAAGTAGACAATGGCCTATAGAAAACAAGATCTTCAAAACGATTGCTTAGACGTCAAAAACTGACGGACGTCTATCAATAGCCCTTTAATTAAGGTTATTTATTTGTAAGTAATTGCAATGGAAAACAAATTATTTTAGTTCTCTTAGACGTAGGAAAACAAATTGTTCATTAAACGACAAAAAAGAGTAAATTTAAAATTAAAAGATTACGACAAAGACAAATGTGGCGACTGAATAACATATTTAGTGATAACTCGAAGGTTGCCAAATCCTGAATCACTATATGACTGAGTTAAATCAACTTACCCGGCAGGTTTTGGAAAAGACAGAAATTCTAGCCAAAACTTGAAAGTGCTTTGCTTCTGAAACAACGTTGAGCGCTCAACGAACTCCGAACACTATACTCGGACATTCAAAATGTGGCTCCATTGAAAACGTGACATGTAGGCTTGCCATTGGTTGTGTGATTGATGACTTCATGGGATAAATTGCATTTCTGCTGGGTGGGGTAATAGATCGGCTTCGTAGTGGAGAACCAGTTGGGAAGTAAGAAGGTTCAGTCAAGTCAAATAAGAACTTTTTCAAAGGTGAAGCTTGTCGATTATTCAACGAAGTTATACCGAACGTAGAACCGAATTAAACGAGTCTTTCTATTACAGGTAACTTTTAGCTGACCTTTTAACACTTCTCGATCCCATCTGTTGTCCGAAAATGAACGGTAGGGGTATTGTGGGGAAAAAAAATGTCCCTCATGCTTTTCGACGTCATTTCTACTGTTACGTTAAGCCGGGGGAAAGGGGGAGTGGGAAACGTACGGGAAGTGACTGAGAAAAGATGGGTGGAGTTCCCAATGTGTCGGGGGGATATTTAAAAAAAAAATAAGACAACAGTGCGTAATATTTTACAATGGAAAAGGCCAAAGAGTTCGGTAATCATCATCATCATCATCATCATCATCATCATCATATCCTTTATTTAAACACGATAAACAGTTTACAGCAAAATGCTTGTGGGGTCATTTAATATACAAGATAAAAAATAAAATTAGATATAAATCACAGCAACGACAATTCTCCTAAGAATAATACTCAATAAAAAAATTAGGAAAGATACAATGTATATATGAGGTTTATAATGGGATAAAAATATAGACGCTATGAATGAATGGCTAATAGCACTGAGTCATGGTTATGTCAGGGAGGTAGACCTTCATTCCTTTATTTAAAATTCACCAGGGTAGCCCTTTCAGAAGTAAAGCAACTGCTGTCATGAGGAGCTGTGACATTTTAAAAAAAAGTATTAAAAAAATAAACAAATAACAAACAAAACGAGGCGGGTAGTGGGAGGTCATGTTTGGACCCCCCTGACTTCCCCCTCACCACTCCATCATACCTCTTGTAGTTACCCTCTTTCTCCGGTAATGATGTGTGTTGCCTTTGGCTACTGAGCCAATTTTTCACCCTGCTGAATGGTGTTGAAAAAAGTTTGATTGCTATGAGTCAGGGGCACCCAACAAAAAAGTTTAGCAAACTACTTGAAATATCATTTTCTGGTTTCTTAGATTGTTTCAGAGCATTTTAAGGGCATATTTGCCTAAGCTAATACAGATTGATCTGTTCGGCTTTCTTAGCTGAAAATTAAGGCCGCGGTAGATTGTAACCTAATCCTATCCACACAATTTCCGAGCTGCTGATGGCTCTCCGAAAATGCTAGCTGACCTTATTTTGCACTCTAAACAACATATTTGTCCCTCAGAAAACAATAGGAACTAATAAGTCCTCTTGTTACGAAAGTCCGATATGATGTTTCACCAAAGAAATCTTTAGCTTTCACTGCAACTAAATTTGAATATCTCAGGCGATTTTAGGCCTTCCGAACAGATATTCCCCAAACAAACCGTTGGGTGCCTCTGTCAGTAGCCTGAGTACAGCCGTCCGCTACCTTCCTCTTCCCTCTTCTTAAGGGAGCGGCAGCTGTAAAGGCTTAATTATTGTTATTTAGGAAACGACAAGTTTATATTTCAATCACTTTATTTCCAATTAACTTGTTACATTTTGAGGCGTTTCATCGCTGCTTTAACATTATTTTAATATTTGTAAACGTAAACGTTATATGACAGACGAATCCAGTGAACGGGTTCAAGGAACTGCCAAAGCTGCTAGAAAGGGGTCTAATGCTTTGCCTTTTCTGAAATCGAAAAAAAATCATCATGATCGTCATCACCATCTACCTTAGGGGAATCTTAAAACTGTGGTTTTGTGATCAACTTCATCGATTTTCGCCAACAGATCGATTATTCCTGAAAACTCCCGCGTATGTGCAAATAAATCCTTGGTGCACCTATCATAACTTCTTTGCGTGTACCATAATATTATTTTAGGATTTCTTAAGGCTACACGACTTGCAAGTATAAAATAAGAGGAGTCACTTGAAATTGTTATCAATTTTATTTTACTCACGTTTGCACAAACATAGAAACATAGGCAGGGTGTTCAAAAAAATAAATAACAAACGGGTCGTTAAAAAAACTCTGCCTTGTCATTTTGGCCTAGGTATCACACTGCTGAAGGACTATTTAATTGAGCCGTTTCCAAGGTTTTTCAAAGTCATTTTAAATCAATGTTCATCAGTTTTTGAACAAAATCTAATTATCAAATGGTAACGGATCAGAGTGCACTATTGAGTTAATAATAATAATAATAATAATAATAATAATAATATCTTTATTAGTAAATTCGAAAAAAAAAAGGGGTGGTCTTTCTCAGTAAGTATGCAACCTATTGACACAAAATTAAGCAAAGAGATGAAGCTTGCTTGGTTACGAAGGCCCATTTTGATTAACAGTTGATTGGTTGACAGCTGTCAATAAGGATCACGTGACTGATTAAGGTATCGAATTTCGATATTATTCTTTAAGCGAGCTGTAGGAGAACTAATGCAAACCTTACTTAAAAAGTGACGTCTTAATAGTTTTTCTTGCATTAAGTTCTACACGAAATTAACTGAAAGGCGTGTCCAGGTCACGTGGTCATTGAAATGTCATAATGTTGCTGTCATGCAATAGCCATAAGACACTTATTCAGGTTAGGGAGACCACCTTTCCAGTTACAATTGGAAAGTACCTCAAAAAGGTAGAAACACAATCACTGAAAATGCCAGGTAAACGTATTTTTTCGCGGGACAAAACTAAAATAAAACCTTAAGGGGTCTGAACACAGTTTGTACACGCTCTACAATTTGTACTGCTGACATGAGTTAGTGCGCGCACAAAGCTTTAAGAAAAACAAACATGGCGCCTGTACAGCGATCATTTTATTTCGTCCAGTGAAGATTGTGCAAGTGTTATTTTCCATCTTAACATTCAAACGGTTTGTTATGAGTGAAAAACGCATGTTTTTCTAAAGTATTAAAGGTACTACTATTGGAAAATACCATGCCTTTCTAGGATTGTTAGCAGGGATCCAGAAATTAAGATCGAGAACCCTGTCAAATTCATCGCATGCGTAGTTAACCAAAAAATTGTGACTGCATAGTTTAGTGGAAATGCACTGATTTCTACGGAACCTCTCATTGGAATTTCACAAAATTTGGTTGAATACTAGTACAGAACACGCATAACTTGCCTGCAAAGAAAAAACTGAAATTTAGAAGTGTACATATTCAGAAAACGTTCAAGTGCAAACACCAAATTACAGAAGACCCCTCTGTCAAAATTTCACGAGACCAGTGTCCATAGGCCGGTATTATTCTGAATTTTCTAAAGACAGATGATGGACAAAATCTAATGACTGGATTTCCTGTAAATAAATCAAACCCATTTTTTAATGCTGGTTTATTACCAGCCGTGTTGCCATGGCAAATGTACTAATTAGCCCAATAACGCATATCAACATATAGGTAACTCATTATCTGACTGTAGAGAAACTATGAAAAAGTCTGTGTTGCAGAAAGTCTATGTCAGAAATGCAGAAAAATTGGGGGATCACTGACTTCGTTTTCGAAATAAAGCGCGTGAAAAACTACGCCAATTTTGTCAAATCGTTTCTCGTAACTCGACCGGGCCTCCGTAGTTGTACTTGAAAAATATTAAAAATGATTCGCTGTAGACCCACGTAATTAGTCAAATTTTATTGAAGTGGGTCTGTTAAGTAAATAATTTGAGCCTGCCTCATACTTTCAGTTAAACTCAACCTTAAAGATGAGTTTTTGCCAGCACCGTGCAGCGAAAATAATAGCAGAATTCGATGAAGCGTGGGCAGAAAAGTTGAAAAAAAAATTGAAACTTCCACAACACAGATTTTCTTTAATTTTTCACAAAACGTATATAATTAATAAAGAAAGTGATCTATCAAAGAAAATCTGGGGTCACCGAACATTTCAGAGAGTTAGACCCGTGCATATGTACTGAAATGCCCACCAGCGCTATGCGTCTCTATATTTCTTCAGTTTTCTTCAATGCGCCCTCAATGTTCGACGTGAAATGACATTGGCACCTGAATTGCGTGCGCAGTACGAATGCGCAGAAACAATTAGCGCGAACTTCCTTAAATTATGTTATAAGTATGGTTAGTATCTTAAATTAGTGCATCAAGAAATCAAGAAACTGATCCTTCATTTCTCGGTGGGGGAAGGGCTACACTCCCTGGGGAACTTTTGTTAGGATAATTTTTCAAAAACTTTACGATACTGGTCGTAACCCACAATCCACAACACCACTGAAAATACTACAAAAACTTAACTGTCTCCCTTACCGTACTTGTAATTCTGTATGCCGAAAACCTTGTCATGTATAGCTGAAAGAAACGAATAAAACACTTGACGTACACTAATCGCGTAAAACTCTTGGAACCAGCTGAAGCACCGCGCATAAAGGTTCTCTGCCGGCGACAACTAAACTCTTCACATCAAAACTTTATACGAGGAGGCTCTAGCCGTGAAGGGATTGAGGGAGGGTTTTTTACGCTCACTGTAAACGAAAGGGTGGAGACATTTATTATTTTAGTATCTTAAAGGGTTGCAGAAATGCACTTTACAGTGAAATTAAGAAAAAAGAATTGTAAATTTTTTGCAGAAATTACAACAGGAGCTTTGTGTTTGCTTAGATCAGATTGGTTATTAATGAAATTTCATGTATGAAAATTCACAGGAAAACTTGAGACAAGATGTGTTGCGACATAAAAAAATTTTAGGCTAAGCCCTCATTTTTTCTGAAAACCAAACACGTTCAATTCTTGCTTCGAGGAAAGCTAGGTGAATGCAAGAAATTCCGCTCGGTCGTTTTTGCACGGACCTCGTTGCGCTCGGTTCCTACTACCACGACCTCGAGCCAACATTCCCCAGTACGGCCCTCGCGCTCAGTTAGTACGAAGTTAGTATTTAAGCCACATTGATTTCTTTCCCTCACTGCGGTCTTCAAAGCAGATGAAATATTCTTGATAACTTCGTTCTCGCTACCATACGGTTGGCCGCCGTGAGACCGGATTAATATCAAGTCTCCATTTTGGTTCTGCAGCATTCAATCTTCGCGTAGTTGCTTTAAGTCTGGTCGAAAGGCAACTCATCACATAGCATTCATACAAAAATTAGCCCTCGTAGCGAACGTATGTGGACAAGCAAGAACCATAAACACAAACAAGTGTTTAAAGGAGCACTAAACAAACAAATGTTAACAAAACGAAATTTACCTATTTTCGCGTAGCCTCAAACTTCTCGCTATACCGGCAGCCGGCATTAAGGCCTCGAGCCGAGATTATCAAGGCAAATAGATAAATACATTTTCAAAATGGTCTTCAATGAAATTTTTATTCGTGTCGGAAAAGAGAGAAGCTGGACCGGGGGCCCGTTTCTCGAAACTCCCGATAACTTTCCGGGCTCACTAAGTATTTTTTCGACCTCACTTATTTGTCAGCTAATTAACAATTATCCTGCGAAATCGCGCGGAATATCACCTGATACTTAGCCGACGAGGCCGTAGGGCGAGTTGGCTAAATCAGGGGATATTCTGCAAGATTGAGCAGGATAATTGTTTTATTATTCAACAAATTCTCATCGACTACATTTTCAGAACGAGAAAAAGTATGGTTCTATGATGAAAACGCTAAAAACTAGCAACACATAATAAAAATCAAAACAGAACTTCAAGAAATCGAAGTTTACCACCGTTCACTTAAAAAGATTTATTTCCAAACTCATGTCTGAAAATGACAAGACAAAGTAAAAAAATATTGCTACCTTACTGAGAATAAGTGCTCCTCCTGTGAATTAAAATCTTTTCAACTTAACAACTTTCCGTGAGCAAGTCTGCTGCTTCGTTCGCAATAGCATTTTCTTGGTTGAGTTCTCACACTATGAAAATTCCAAGTCAACCTCTGGATATCTTTGTAAGCTGAAGCAAATACTTGTTGACTTTTTGAGAGCATTTAATCGCGGAAAGTTTCTTCCAGGGAGTTAAAATTTCCGGAGAACACTGCTAAAACTGCCTTGCTTTTCAAAATGGCCGCCAAACAAGCAATGAAAGAAAATCTGCAGTGCACTTCCAAATATGGTCATTTACGTATATCGCAGGATATCTGTCATGTACGCATGACAGATATTGAGGGCTTCCTGACCATATATGGGAATAGTGACAATTTGTTGAATAATAATTAACAATTATTCTACGAGGGCGCGCTGGATATCGAATGATAGATAACCAACGAGGCGCGTAGCGCCGAGTTGGTTATAATCATTTGATATCCAGCAAGCTCGAGTAGAATAATTGTTTTATTAAAAACTTAACCACTTTAAAAAAAAATGAAGAAATAAAAGGAATAAACGAGAAAAGAGATAAAAAGAGAACAAGAATCGATCACATGACTCAGCGAAAAAGGCGCCAACTGAAAACCTTGCGAAGTGTTGCAGCGTTTCATTGCAAAGCTGAATGAATCAATGAAACTGCTCGAAAATGAACGAAGAGCTGGTACAAGTTTTGGAAAAAAATCTTCTTATTATTAGCTCTGAAATATGGTAGGTGTTTAATTTTTCCTGAAACAATCTGGTAATCATCGTTCAAAGCGGACTAAAGCTGTAAGATTTCACCATATTCGCTGCTGGAGTTGAAAAGGGACAAGTCTGTAATCCGTTCGCACAACGAAGCCATCATGTGCGTGTTTGATCAAACTGAAGACAGAACTAATTTGAACTTGAAGAGGTAATTTCTATACAGCTCAGCTCAGCTTTAACTGTAGCGAGGAACAGCAGAATTCACCATCATAGTTTGTTAAACGCAAAACACAAAACGCAGTTGTTCTCGGTTTAGAGGTTGCGGACGGAATGGTAAAAAGAACACTCAAACAACTGGGAAAGCGATATAACTCCGTTTACTTTGCATCCGACTTCTATCTGAACATTTGGACCTGTTGGAACACAGAGCTACAACGAGTGCAGGTAAACCAGTGTCAATTTTGTGTGTTATAGCCGAAAACAATTTCGCCCTTCCTTCCTTCTTGGTACTGAGTCTGCCTCATGATTTTCACACTGACTCGCCATGAATGTGTGATAGTTTTTATCTGTAAATGCTTCTGCTCCATTTCACTGTGTTATATTTTATGTCTTGTCTTAATATTTTGAAGAGGAAAGCTTTCCTGATAAAACCTACCGTTGCTCATTGTTAATGATAGACGTGACGATCGATGAAAGAAATAAATTGTAGGCAACGCTTAACGCTTAAATTTCTATTTCTGCACAGTTTCTTGTTGTCTTAAGAAATCAAGCACTACGGAACAATTTTGATTTGTGTCTTAGTGACGCTGTTGGAAATTCTGCTCAATTTAAATTCGCTACCAAGTGATTTTGTTCGACCGTTTTTCTCGCCGGGTTGCTCGCGAGTCAAAAATCTTCAGCTCACTTTGTTGTTGAGTGTTCATTGACCATATTTGGTCACAGCAGGTATATGAGCTGATAGCCTAGCTCCGTTCAGCCAATCAAAATTCTAGAAATCCAATATACCTAGTCCAGTTTTTAATAATGGTAATTATTGGCGCAAACTTAGCAAGATGCTTCGCGAAATTATTAAGATTAAAATTTAGCTTTCAAAATCAATAAAAATTGTATAGCTGTTCGAGAATGTTATGCACCTAAAATACTGAGTTTTCGGGCCCGGAAAGTTAGCGGGAGTTTCGAGAAACGGGCCCTAGAGGCCACATATTGTATTTGAAAGGTAAGAGTTTGAACTTCTAAGTGAGAGCTCCGAGTATGAAACTTTATTGATTACTCCCCAGCTCCCGGGACTAAGGCTGGTCATCGACTAACGTGGATTTGAGATATGTTCAGTTGCCTCTGTCCGCCTGAAATAACTGCTGACACAAGTTTTACGTGTTAACTTTATGGAAGAAATGTTTCGTTTTTCCCTCGAATTATCATGAAATCTCGGCTTCTTAATCATGTTTTGTATGTAGCCAGGTAGCTAAGCTGGTAGTGCCTATCTTCAAGTTAAACTTAGATTTCTTTGTCGAGTAAATAAATTGTTTGATTTGCTAAACCAAGACTGAAACTCCAACTGGTGAGCAGTGTCCCGTTTCTCGAAAGTCCCGATAACTTTTCGGGCCCAGAAAGCTATTTTCTGTGCGCGATGTTTGCATTAAAGACTCAACTTTGTTGGTTCTGAAAGCTGAGCAATAAAATTCTTAGTTGACAAAGCAAGTCTTGCTGATATGCGGGCTAAGAACTACGCCAACGTTCGGTAGATTTTGATTTCGTATTCAATCTCGTAATCGCACTCAGATTTATAAGGTCGCTAATGATGACCAGAGTGACGTACGCACCACACGCCATCGAATTAATCTTCTAAAGGGTTTTCCTTTTCATTTTGAAATCATAAATCGCAGATTTTCAGCCAAAGAATGGAAATACAGACTTAAAAAAAATCGCCACAGTTAAGAATCCTACCACCACTTTTGTTTTGTTTGTTTTTTTTTTTCAAAATACGATTTTGAAAAGGAATTATCGGCGAACTCTTCTTTCCAGAACTCTCCAAAACTTTCCAATTATGGAAGAAATGTTTCGTTTTTCCCTCGAATTATCATGAAATCTCGGCTTCTTAATCATGTTTTGTATGTAGCCAGGTAGCTAAGCTGGTAGTGCCTATCTTCAAGTTAAACTTAGATTTCTTTGTCGAGTAAATAAATTGTTTGATTTGCTAAACCAAGACTGAAACTCCAACTGGTGAGCAGTGTCCCGTTTCTCGAAAGTCCCGATAACTTTTCGGGCCCGGAAAGCTATTTTCTGTGCGCGATGTTTGCATTAAAGACTCAACTTTGTTGGTTCTGAAAGCTGAGCAATAAAATTCTTAGTTGACAAAGCAAGTCTTGCTGATATGCGGGCTAAGAACTACGCCAACGTTCGGTAGATTTTGATTTTAAAATGCAGCTTCGGGCCCGAAAAGTTACCGGGACTTTCGAGAAACAGGCCCCAGGTCATTTTCGTACAGCTATTTCAAATAAAGTTGTCGGAAATACCCACCCGATGAGACCGCAGGGTGATATGGGTAATTTATTAATAAAATTACCAAACTTAGCTATGGCTCACTCCTAAGGCAAGTGTTCGTCTGGCAGTGACAACAGACGAATCACAAAAGATTTTCAGTTACCCATAGTACCTTTCGGTCTTGTCGCGTACAAGCAGGAGAAATGATAGTAGGATTTAAAAGAACACGAAAATCACATTGGTCAACAGGAAGGCAACACCCGCTGTCTCAGCTGTTATTCATTAACCCTCATTTACACACCTGGATCAGGAAAGAGATTGTATAAAGCAAGCCTTTTTGGCTAAGGAAACAACATAGTCGCATAGACCAGGGGTCACTCAGAATTCAAAACGTCAACTTTCGGAAGTCTCATGCCCATGCCTCTAAGATACCAGCTTTAATTAGGGGGCGGAGAGTTCTAGGATATGTAAAACAAAATTGCTTCACTAACCTTTGATATCCTCTGACATCTTTGCATTGGTTTCTGAAACAAATGATTGATAAATTTCAACACATCGAACCTGAATTCTCACCTTCACAATAGTATCATCCTTGGTAAGGTCAACTGCCTTCCTGTTATTAGACGAAATCTTAATTCCCGCCCTAAACACGTTAAAAGCAAGGCCTATAGAACGGCCGTTCGGCCCTGCCTCGAATACGAATGCAGTTTTTGGAACCCCCAGTTCCAAGGAACACCGTCAAAGAGTATCTAGAGAGAGCTGAAAGATTTGTAACAAACTGCAATCAGTGAAGCGATAAAGGAAATTGGTTAACCAACTCTTCCCATACAAGGTATGATTGGCAAACATCTATCATAAGCCGTTTAGAGGAGTCTTGATTGAAAGATCGCGCAACATTGAAATCGGTAGAAAGGTCTCCAATCTCCCCACCAGAGCCTACAAAGAAGCAAAGAAGCATATGCGGGTAGTGACCATTACCTTGTTGCCGCTAAAATCCGTTGTTTACGTTAAACTTTTCCTTCGGCGCGTTTTCACTATTTCAGGTGCGCTTTATAACTCTCTACCAGGCCTGTTCACTAGTTGTAGTAGTAGAAGTAGTAGAAGTAGTAGTAGTAGTAGTAGTAGTAGTAGTAGTAGTAGTAGTAGTAGCAGCAGCAGCAGCAGTAGTAGTAGTAGCAGTAGTAGTAGTAGCAGCAGTAGCAGTAGCAGTAGCAGTAGCAGTAGCAGTAGCAGTAGCAGTAGCAGTAGCAGTAGCAGTAGCAGTAGCAGTAGTAGTAGTAGCAGTAGCAGTAGTAGTAGTAGTAGCAGTGGTGGTAGCAGTGGTAGTAGTGGTAGTAGTAGTAGCAGCAGCAGCAGCAGCAGCAGCAGCAGCAGCAGCAGCCACTAGAGCCACCTATTCGGCAGAAGGGAAAAATTTAAGGGATGAGGTAAATAATTCCCGCTGGCTTTCAGGTCCACACTTAACAAAAGATAAGAGCCCAGCTGAATTGCTGTTTAAAAGAGAACTCTAGATCAACTGATGCCTGAACCGACCTTTATGCAGAGAACGAAAAAGTAGAAATGAGCAACCAAGCGGCCAGAGACTGTGATGCCCAAAAGAAGTATCCAGACAAGGACTATGTTGACAAGACGTTCTATGCTAGGGAACGATATCTACGAGAGGGAGACGTTAGTGTTCCTAAGGCAACAAGGGAGAAGAGAGAAAACAAATAGTCTTCTTCTAATGAGAAGTGTTATGAAGTTATGGTTCGGAACAGAGAGCAAGTTGTGTTGCTATCACCACAGGAAATGCAGTACAGGCAACATTTGCCGAATATTGAACTTTTAACATTCTCGACAGAGAATACCCAGCGACGTCGTAGCAAGGGCCTGGGTATGCGTCTGGGATGCCAACACCATCAGCGAAAACCTGAACGGGCTACGCCAGCTATTGCAGTAGCACTTCCAGCAGAGATTCCTGAAATGCCATTAGCACTAACTACAGAATCACATTGCACCAACAAGGGATCCTGCCCCAAGTACTGTTGACTCGCTCCCTTTGAGACTGAGAAGAGAGGGAATTCACTGTGCAGCCGTTGTGCACGGGAAACATCCCGTGCACAACCGTACTTTAGGGAGTTCTTTAAGGAGTACTTTAGGGAACGAGAGGAAGGGTTGGGCTGAATTCGTGTCGGGTGGATTAACAGAGTAAAGGTTGTTTGATTTACAAAGAAACTTTGTGGCGGTTGACTCACTACGCTCTTCTTGCAGTTAGAGTTGCCTTCGAAGAAGGCTACCAATCACTAAGTCACCGCACCTCCACTTATAGTTTGTGGTGGGGAGGGGAGGTTTAATTATCATTATAATTATTATTATTAGTTTTGTGGGAGGGGTCTTTTTCCAAGTTTTGAAATCGGTTATAGCCACTGCATCTGGTGGGAGTGGAAAATGACAAAAATTTATTTGCTTACTCTTGATCTCCTTGTTACCCTCATGAAGAACTGAAAGAAATGAGTAAGTAAGTTAAGGTGTTTCGATACAGTTTTTTGGGACCATACCTAACTTTTAAAATCGGCTTTTTAGGCACTCTTCTTCTTATCGAAAATTTGCAATCCTTGTTGGTTTTGGATTGAACTTTAGCGTGGTTTACACAAGCTATTGACAAGTGTTGCAAATTTCACGTTGATCTGACAAGGAGAAGACTGTCTAAGAGCCGATTTTAAAAGCTAGGTATGGTCTCCAAAAAAATCTATCGAACCGTTCTTAAGATTTTCGCAAAAGCGCTCAAATTCAAAAATTACCACAAAATTATTACGCGAATGATCTTAGAAAAACAATTCGTTCTCGAGATCGCAAACACCAGTTTCAACAAAACTTTCTAGGCGGTAAATTGTAGGTAAAAGACACATTTTAACGGTATTTTAAAAGCTAGGGATGGTCCCAAAAAGCTGTATCGAAACATCTTAAAATCAGAGCCCGCTGTGCTGCCTTAATTCGCTTATTTCCTAATATATATTTAGAGCGCAAACCTGTTGACCCTTTTAAGTCCTAACAGTGATGACAAGCATCTAATTTCTCCTTACAGTATCACTACATGTTCAAATATACAGACCACGAGAACAAAGTACGTGATTACCAAAGTTAAAATGTCGCAACTAGTACCATAAGAAATATATGGAGAACCCCGAGGAAAATAGGCATACTCATATTGAATACGAGGACCTCCCACCCAAAAACGGACCATAAAAGTTGGTTTGGCCCCGAGGGGTTGACCGGATTAAAGGCGTAGGTCAAATTGTGATAGCCTGTGAAAAAGAAGGAGGCGTAAAGCGAAAAAAAAGCAGCAGACTGAAAGGTGGGATTACTAAGAAGGCAAAATAACTTTGAAAAGGATATTAACAGAGACTGCTTTAAATTAAACAAGACATTTTGAGGTTTTCTTCGGCAAGTTTTGTTCACTCATGTCCGTGTGAAAAAAACCGGGTATTCTGAGCACCCAGATAGTTAGCTGTTTTTTCCTGAAAGTAGCGACCTTAAGATTGAACCACACGTACGAGACTGAGTACGAGTACGACTGTCGAATTTCAAACTAGCTACATTCCCAATGCCCTCACTTCTCTGTGTTGCTCACCAGTATAGAAGGAGGGTTTTGGCAGAAGATTAGTACACGGCGTGATAATACGTAAAGCCAGCTGCGATCTGGAATTGCAAAGCTGCAGTCGTATTCAATCTCGTAATCGCACTCAGATTTATAAGGTCGCTAATGATGACCAGAGTGACGTACGTACCACACGCCATCGAATTAATCTTCTAAAGGGTTTTCCTTTTCATTTTGAAATCTTAAATCGCAGATTTTCAGCCAAAGAATGGAAATACAGACTTAAAAAAAATCGCCACAGTTAAGAATCCTACCACCACTTTTGTTTTGTTTGTTTTTTTTTTTCAAAATACGATTTTGAAAAGGAATTATCGGCGAACTCTTCTTTCCAGAACTCTCCAAAACTTTCCAAATATTTCCTCGCTAGAAATATTTCCTCGAGTCATGGTGTGATTTAGGCTGCGGGCAGCTTTGATCACGTACTGATTAACACCTTTGCAAGACATCATGCCTAGCCATGCAGGCTAACATGGCCCTTGGTAGAATCCCCCTTGACTTTGATAGGATAACGTTCAAACTAATGAGGGATTCAGTTTCAAATATGGAATTAGTGTTACGGATAATAAAATGATCATCAGACTTTGCTTTGAGGACACTTTTGGTGACTTACGTTTTGCATCAACAAAATATTATTTCTAATTGGAAGAATATCTTCATTATAGTAAACGTTTCACTCCGTTATCTCCCAACAACAATTTTTTTTCAAGTAAAATATGCATTTTTAAAAAGTCCGGAAAAAGACGAAAACGGAAAGCAAAAGGTAAATATTTTAACTAATTAAATTCTTGGATACCAGTCCATGATCAAGGTTCCATATAAATTCTTTGTCCGTACGATGAGCGAAGCTTATTAAGTTAAGCGGGCGGGGTTAGTACTTGGATGGGTGACCGCCCGCCGGCGGGTTTGACTTTTACCTCAGCTATTTCGCAAATAAAGTTCATTCGTAAAAAAAACGATCTTTTGGCACACTACAGGTTCCGATCAATGAGATATTTAGCTCAACATTTATTCCCGTCCGAGCTTATTCGTTTTTAGTATTACGCAGGTTGTTTTGCGTAGTCCGATCAAATTCTAAACAATCTATGGCTTGAAGTTAAAGCAAAATTCTTTTATGAATACCGTATTCCGGACATCCTTGGTGGAAAAACTGTTCTTCTTCTCGATTACTTCTCTACTTCTCTATTAGGACGAGCAAAAAAAAATTGCAAACATTTTGACCATATTAAATAGATTTTCAAAGATTTCTTTGTGGTGGGAAAGTAGAAAGTCTTAAGTAAACCCTTCAAAGGTCGGAAAGTTAAATTTATTGCACCTAGGAATTGTGAAAACAATGATATCTTAACTTACCTCTTTGGTTTTTAGTTACTTGGTCAATTTTGTCTGCAACAAAGAACATTACAATTAGTTCAACACCAATAACAGTGTAGAAAAAATCCGGCAAAAATCCGGAGTACTTTCGGGAACGAGAGGAAGAGTTGGATAAACAGAATAAAAGTTGTTTGTGCAGTCAGAGTTGCCTGCGGGGAAGCCTACTAATCATTAGGACACCACATCTCCACTTATACTTTGGGGTGGGAGAGGGGAGCTTTTATCATTATTTTTTTTTTGGGGGGGGGGGTATTTCCTAACTGTTTTGAAATCGGTTAAAGCGACAGGTGGGAGAGGAAAATGATAAAGTAAATTTATTTCCTTACTATTGATATAATTCTTGAGATCCTGATGAAGGGCTGAAAGAAATGCGTAAGTAAGTTAAAATCACTGAGTCCTCTGTGCTGCCTTACTTCGCTTTTTTCCTAATATATATTTGCAGTGCAACCCTGTTAAGCCTTTAATAACTCCCACAAGAGACAAGCATCTAATTTCTTATTACAGTGTCACTACTTGTTCAAATATACAGGCCATGAGAATGAAGTACACGATAATCAAAGTTAAAATGTCTAGATGTTTCAGCAAATTCTCGCAACTAGTACCATAAGAAATATATGAACGACAACGCATGCTCATATTGGAGCTTAAAGGTTCATACGACCTACCACACCAAAAACAGATATTAAAAGTTGGTTGGCCCCGAGGGGTTGACCGGATTACAGGCGTAGGTCAAATTGTGATAGCCTATGAATACGAAGGAGGCGTAAAGAAAAAAAAGAAAAACAAAAAACAAACAGCAGGAAGAAGGTGGGAGAACTAAGACGGCAAAATAACTTTGAAAAGGGTAACAGAGACTGCTTTAAATTTTAAAAGATATTTAGAGGTTTTCTTCATCAAGTTGTGTTCACTCATGTCATGTGTATTCTGTGCACTTAGATAGTTAGCTGCTTTTTTTCTGAAAATAGAGACCTTAAGGTTGGACCAGAAGTACGAGACAGTAGTGGTATGGGATTGGAATTATACCTATTTTTTGAGGAGGAATCTAGTTAACGTGAGGAGGAATGAAATTAAAACAAAATACGCGGGAAACTTCATTTATGTGGAATAACTAAATCTCGCTGAAATGTCAGCTTGCCAAAAAGAAAAAAAACAATTGTGTTTCAAACATCAAGTACTAGTAATGCCGTGACAAAGGCGCGTTCAAACATCCAGATGCGTCAGCGAATTGGTCAAAGAAAACGTACTCATACACGGTGACAGCATGCGTTAGTGCGGCCTGAAATTTTGTTTTGAGTTAAAGTTGTAGAATTTTGTTTTGAGTCGCCGATATATACTTATTTCTATAGACACCGTAAGTAGGCGAGACTCACACTAGTAATGACTGTATTTATATTATTTTGTCTCGTAGTATTCGGCCACGAGCGGCTAGAGGGTTCGGAAAAATGTCAAAAACGTCAAAAGCAAAAGTGAAATGTTTAAAAAATCATTGGCTTTATAAGTGGCCGGTTCCCGTACTCAAATTCTATTGCATAACCACCGGGCCGAGCTTCTTCTTTCGATTCTTTATCTTTCCGTCGTCCATGTCTACAAAGACGAGAGAAAGTAAACGTTCACAAGTTTAGTTCTCTTTCCAGGACGGCATGTTACTATGCGGGCTCACTAAATGACAGCGGAATAACTGTAAAGGAATGCGCGAGATACAGTGGGCTCAAGCCACGGTCAGCAAACAATACAGGGAGCATGCGTTTCGGAAACCGCCGTCCACGACCATGGACGGCGGTTGAATCAAAGCGAGTTTCGTCCCAGGGCAGAGGTCCCTTTTCCTCCCGCCCGTCATCTCAGCGAATACAAGGGAAAAGGGGCCTCTGCTAGCAGGGAAACGCAAACATCGTTTTGATGTGAATGCTGTGAGATGCTGCTATTGTGCTACTCACCAGTCTTCTCAAAAGAATGTGATCTAGACAAGATTCCGGATTCCGGATTCCGTGTTTTAGAGTTGCCCCATCGAGTACAGAACTCCTTTCCGTTAAATAGGTTTTAACCACTTGTTAATGCTCCTCCCCATCCTTATTGCTCGAAAGATACAACGACTGCTAGGATAAACTGCTTTGGCTTCTGAAAAATGTGTCACCCGAAAGGTTGAAAAGTTTTTTCGCTAGCCCCCATTTTGACCTTCTCTGGGTCCACCAGTGCATAAAATTATCGTTGAGTAATGTATCGATCAAGTACAAACATCAACACCTTCACTGGTCATACCTGGGCATTTGACTCGTTAATGTGACCAGGGACGCGGGAATTTGACAACGTTGCTTAAGGTGTTTCGATACAGTTTTTTTGGGAGCATACCTCACTTTTAAAATCGGCTCTTAGACAGTCTTTATCTTGTCGGATCAACGTGAAATTTGCAGGACTTTTTGGTTTTGGATTGAAGTTTAGCGCGGTTAACATTTTGTGAAAATCGATATTTCCATGACAACGATAAAGAGAAAACCTCGAAAACACTAAAATTGAAATTTTGCGCGATCCAGACTTCGCTTTGAAAAGCAAACACCAATATCTTAAAACTGTGCTGTATGGCAAACAAAATATACAAGAACAAAAAAAAATCTGTATGTTTGTTTCGAAGTAAATCGCAAAAAACATTTTCAACCTTAGTTTTTGCATAGTAATAGTAAATGCACCGAAAAATAATCAATGCTTTGATGAAATGGCTCGAAAATACTTTCAAAGTGTGTCTTTTACTTACTATTTTACGCCTAGAAAGTTTTGTTGGAACTAGTGTTCGCGATCTCGAGAACGAATTGTTTTTCTAAGATCATTCGTGTAATAATTTTGTGGTAATTTTTGAATTTGAGGGCTTTTGCGAAAATCTTAAGAACGGCTCAATGGATTTTTTTAAAAACATTAAACACACGTGCTTGACGATGTGACCAATTTTAGTATCGAGTCTTATTAACATTGATTCACTGGAACACTTTTATATTTAACGCTAAAAAGGACGTATGAACCGACGGAAAAGCTTGCGTTACAAATTCACAGTTGGCAAGTAAATGCTAATATATTCAAAGTAATGCGTAATTCATTGCTTCATGATTTTTATCTGGTTTCTTTGTTCTTTGTTGCACCGTAGATTACAACGAAAAGTAAAAATCACGGAGGAATGCTTTGCGCATTACTTTGAATATATTAGCATTTATTTGCCAAATGTGAATATGTAACGCAAGCTTTTCCGTCGGTTCATACGTCTTTTTTAGCGTTAAATCTAAAAGTGTTCCAGTGAATCAATGTTAATAAGACTCGACACTAAAAGTGGACACATCGTCAAGCACGCGTGTTTAATGTTTTAAAAAAAATCCATTGAGCCGTTCTTAAGATTTTCGCAAAAACGCTCAAATTCCAAAATTACCACAAAATTATTACACGAATGATCATAGAAAAACAATTCGTTCTCGAGATCGCGAACACCAATTTCAACAAAACTTTCTAGGCGTAAAATGGTATGTAAACGACACATTTTGAAAGTATTTTCGAGCCATTTCATCAAAGCATTGATTATTTTTCGGTGCATTTACTATTACTATGCAAAAACTGAGGTTGGAAATGTTTTTGCGATTTACTTCAAAACAAACATACAGAATTTTTCTGTTCTTGTATATTTTGTGTGCCATACACCACAGTTTAAGATGTTGGTATTTACTTTTCAAAGTGAAATCTGGATCGCGGAAAATTTCAATTTTAGTGTTTTCGAGGTTTTTTGTTTATCGTTGTCATGGAAATATCGATTTTCACAAAACGTTAACCACGCTAGAGTTCAATCCAAAACCAACAAGTATTGCAAATTTCACTTTGATCTGACAAGGAAAGGACTGTCTAAGAGCCGATTCAAAAAGTTAGGTATGGTCCCAAAAAACTGTATCGAAACACCTTAAAAGCTAGAGGGTGGCACTGTATGGGAAGGGTGGGTAGGATGAAAATGTCCGCGTTTTGTTACGTTGATCAAGGGGAATGATGTCCGTCAGTGACATTGCTGCTGGAGTGAAAGGGTCTGCAAGCGCGCTGTGCTTCATTTGAAGTGTCAAAAATAATAATAATAATGAAATAAAATAAGTTAACATTTCCAAATCACGTAATTTCTGTTCTTTAAAAGCGATCTTTTTTAAGCACAAGAAGGGATCGCCTTCTATGACCGTAAGGTGGGGCATTTGAGCACCATTTTTGATCCGGGGGATGGGGAGTTACCCGGCCGAAACTTCAAAATGTGAAATGTCTGCACGTGTTGCTCAGATATAAAACTTGTTCTGGCTTTTACATTATTTTGAGAATTACCTTTACATGCAGTATTCCTATGTGCACGTTACATTTTTCCACACTGACATTTTGAAGTTTGAAACAAAATAATTTCCGATAGTATCCCCAGCGAAAAAAAAAAACATATAAAACGTTCTGAACTAGAGCGTGAGTCCAGCGGCATATTTGATTTGGTATTACGGTAATTCTCGAGAAGGGAAGGTTTTGAACAAAAGAGCCAATCTGGCTCGTCTCAAAGGGGCACTGTCACGGGGATTTTGCTCGCTTTTCGTCAAAACTTCACTGAAATTGAGATTAAATGCCTTCACTCACACACAAAATGCTCCTGGTACATCAAGAGGAGATATCAGGTGAATTTTTGCAAGGAGAGCAAACCATAATAAGTTTTCAGTGATTTTTGTAAGATACAAGCACAGGATTTGAAAACGTCCGCCAGACGTTTTCAAATTGTAATCCATTTCCATCTTGGCCATCCGTGGCCAAAGACACTTAGTAATAGCTTCACTGAATTAGCATGGTGTCTGAACAAGAAAATGACCAATATTTTTAGGCTTTCATATTATGTTAATGTGACTATTGGCTTTTCAGTGGGATCAATCCTCGTGATACTGCCCCTTTAATTCAATTAAGTGAAACGAGCAAGTGAAGCTCGGACAACAAACGTTGCGTTACCGCATCGTGGGAAATGAAAGAAACTCACTTAAACTTAAACATCTCATTGGAGTTTTTTTTCCCCTCAGGTAAGGAACAATTATTTGCCATGGAACATATATTTAAAGAAAGCAGTTTAATGTGGTAGTCGGTCGTCCTATCGCAACACAAACGCATCCGGCTACAGTAATTTGCATATCGATGGTGCGAAGGTAAACACCGTTTATACTATTTAAAAAGCCGAATGAAGGTACATTTTTCCCTAAACAACGACTAAACCGAGGAAAATCTTATTTAAAATCCGCAATTTGACCTGTAGCAGTGGTTATTTTATTTCCAAGCGTTTGTGGTTCATGTCTATTGGTTACAGGTGCGACCGCCGTTATCTTTGTTTACCATCAAAATGGCGAATATTTGGCAAATTCGTGGAGCTCTGTACGGCGCGCAGAGGAGAGTGCCCACAAATTTTATTCTATACATTTTGACATTGATGTTAGTACTTTTGAGTTATCATAGACCCGATCCTAGATCAGGTCCCACATTTGAGAAAATAGCTTTTAACTATAGGTATGCCGCACGCTTCGCACATTCCGGAGCTCGGCAGGAGGTATTTTAAAAATATCATAACTCCGTCAAAATTTGACAGAATATAACTGTTAAACCTTTAAAATATCAACCAAAGGTGAAACTTTTGCATGTAAAACATTCAGATTGTTGGAATGAAAAACAGTGTTTTGGCAGCGTCCGACATTTATAGCTAAATTTAAGAGTCTCCCAAGGCAAGTTAGCCTGTTTTGAGGTCACCTTGAAAACCGTCTCGCAAAAAATGAAAAAAATCGAATTAATCCAAATAAATATGATATTTGTACATTGGATATAATGGTTGACTTTCACTGAAAAAATGAGGCCAGTCGGTGGAGGTCCGAAATTTGCCTTATCCGTTCTTACGCGGACAGCAGCCTCTTAAGTCTTGCAAAAGTCAGAAAAACCCTGCAAAAGTCAGAAAATTAAACTTTTTGCACCTAGGAATTGTGAAAACAATGATATCTTTCACTTACCTCCTTGTTTGTTAATTATTTGAAAAATTTCGTCTGCAACAAACAACATTACAATAAGTTCAACACCAATAACAGTGTAGATTTGAAAAATTGAAAGTGAACCTCCTCGATGGTTTTTTAACTCTATTTATTTAATTAAATAAATATTGTCCTAAAATGCAACGGGCATTTAAAAATACTAGAAAAATGTAGAAAACACCAGCTGAGGGGAGTGCTTTCTACATATCTCTCGTCTTCGTTCTCGAAGTTCGTCTTGGTTTGCGGAGTGTAAATTCGCCGTCGCCACTGCTTTGTCGGCAAAACAGGTTTGTCCTGTTTGTAGCTCTTTCCTAGCCAAACTCCATTTTTTCCCTTCGCACGTCGGTTTGTGGTTTATTTCCTCTACCTCAAAACATGTTTAACATTGGTACAAAAATCGCAGTAAATTGAGGAATTAAAAAGAAAACTAGAGGACTCGAAGAATGATTGTGAATGTTGCAGTTTTCATAAATTTTATCTAGGTTTTTGTATAGCCACACTTTGAGTGCCGACAAATTTTATTACAGGAACTTGTAGACTGGTCCTTGATCTATTATTGTCTGATTAGAGAATGAGCCGTATGGTCGGGTCCCACTTATGAGAAAACTCGATTTCAATAGAGGCACCTTAAAAATGGCGTTGGTGATGACTTTAGGTAAGGGTACTCAAAAAATTCTAACAAAATTTCGACTGGACTTAACAATTTGTTTCAGCACTAAAAATAATAAGCATGACCTATTTAAGGTATGGAATAAATAGAAGCCCTTTTTCTCTAATCTGTGTTGTTTTATGCTGCCCCGAGTTTAGTATTAAAATCGAGGTTCCGGACGAAGGTTTTCGTTGTTCAGAGGTCGCATCGGAACTATCAGCCTAAAACAGATAGAAAATCAAATAAGGCCAAACAAATGCGATTTTTTACTTTACTTAAAATGTTGTATTTCTGCACACATGACAGAAAATGAAAGAAATCTATTTTCCATCGAAAATCGACCGGTCGGTTTTACACGGAACGCCCTCTTAACTCTTAACATTTCTAGGTCTGACAGAGAAAACCAAGCGACGTCGCAGTAAGGGCCTGGATATGCGTCTGGGATGCCAATACCATAAGAGAACCCTAAACAGGCTCCACCAGCTATTGCAGTAGCACCACCAGTAAAGGTTCTTGAAATGCGATTAGCACTAGCTACAGAATCACTATGCACCAACAAGGGATCCTGTCCCAAGTACTGATGACTCGCTGCCTTTGACAAAGAAGAGAGGGAATGCACTGCGCAGTGGTTGTGCACGGGAAACCGATCCGGAGTACTGTCGGGAACGAGAGGAAGAATTGGACAAACAGAGCAAAGGTTGTTTGATTTACGAGCCTTTGTGGCTTTTGATTCATTACACTTTTCTTGCAGTCAGAGTTCAGCGAAGAAGCCTACTAATCATTAGGACACCGCATCTCCTCTACTTTGGGGTGGGAGAGGGGAGCTTTCATTATTATTTTTTTTTTTGGGGGGGGGGGGTATTTCCTAACTGTTTTGAAATCGGTTACAGCGACAGGTGGGAGTGGAAAATGATAAAGCAAATTTATTTGCTTACTCTTGATATGATGCTTGAAATCCTCATGAAGGGCTGAAAGAAATGAGAAAGTAAGTTAAAATCACTGAGTCCTCTGTGCTGCCTTACTTCGCTTTTTTCCTAATATATATTTACAGTACAACCCTCTTAACCCTTTAATAACTCCCACAAGTGACAAACACCTAATTTCTCCTTACAGTGTCACTACTTGTTCAAATATACAGGCCATTAGAATGAAGTACACGATAACCAAAGTTAAAGTGTCTAGATGTTTCAGCAAATTCTCGCAACTAGTACCATAAGAAATATATGAACGAGAACGGAGAAAACTAAGAAGAATATGCATACTCATACTGGAGCTTAAAGGTTAATACGACCTCGCACACCAAAAACAGATATTAAAAGTTTGTTGGCCCCGAGGGGTTGACCGGATTCCAGGCGTAGGTCAAATTGTGATAGCCTATGAATACGAAGAAGGCGTAAAGAAAAAAAAAACAAACAAACAGCAGAAGTTGGCATACCTAAGACGGCAAAATAACTTTGAAAAGGGTAACAGAGACTGCTTTGAATTTTAAAAGATATTTTGAGGTTTTCTTCAGCAAGTTGTGTTCACTCATGTCATGTGTATTCTGTGCACTTAGATAGTTAGCTGCTTTTTTTCCTGAAAATAGAGACCTTAAGGTTGGACCAGAAGTACGAGATAGTAGTGGTATGGGATTGGAATTATACCTATTTTTTGAGGAAGAATCTAGTTAACGTGAGGAGGAATGAAATCAAAACAAAATGCGCGGGAAACTTCTTCGTTTATGCGGAATAACTAAGTCTCGCTGAAACGTCAACTTGCCAAAAGGAAAAGGAAAAAAACAATTTTTTTTCAAACATCAAGTACTAGTAATGCCGTGACCGAAGGCGCGTTCATGATCAAACATCCAGATGCGTCAGCGAATTGGTCAAAGAAAACGTACTCATACACGGTGACAGCATGCGTTAGTGCGGCCTGAAAGTTTGTTTTGTGTTACAGTTGAAAAATTTTGTTTTGAGTGGCGGATATCTATTTCTATAGACACTGTAAGTAGGCGGGACTCACACTAGTAATGACTGTATTATTTTGTCTCGTAGTATTCGGCCACGAGCGGCTAGAGGGTTCGGAAAAATGTCAAAAACGTCAAAAGCAAAAGTGAAATGTTTAAAAAACCATTGGCTTTATAAGTGGCCGGATCCCGTACTCAAATTCTATTGCAAAACCACCGGACCGAATTATTAAGAATGGTAAATAAAACAAAAGAGCTTTCACAGCTCTCGTACAAAGGAATCGCTCGTTGACGCGCTTGACTGCACCTAAGTGTAAACGAAGTTTTGAAAGCGAACTAGGGCACAAGTAACAAAGGGATCGCGTGTGTAAACGATTAATAAAAATAATGAGACATCAAACACACAAATTGTCAAATCTGCCAATATAGTTATTACAATCGCTCAATTAGTACAAAGCAAACTCCTAAATAACATAACTAATCGTCCTCTTCGTCAGGAGGGTAAAAAGTCTCTTTTGATTTCTTTTGGTTATAATGTGTCACAGCTCCACAATCAAAACATCTCTTGATTTCTTCCTTGATATGTTTTGGGTCTATAGGAATATTGTGACTGCATACAGGGCAAACGTCACGGTTATTATGCCAAAAGCACTTGGGAATTTCATAACCGCAGTGTGATAAACATTTGAGCCTTCACAGTGTTGACACGGATTTGGATTCTTTTGCTGATTGTAGTGCTTTCAGAGTACAGCTATTCTCGTTGTTGCTTTCCGCTTCCAGATCATTTTTTCTGGTCTCTTGGGACTGACTATTCTCAGAAGCTGTTTCCACTTCATCTTCATTGTCTGTAGATTGTTCCTCGTTGTTTTCGGAGCCTTCATTGTTTCGATCCTCTTTTTCTTTCTCTAACAAATCGCTAAGAAGTTTCTTAGTCTTTATCAAACGCTTATCGACTCCCAGCTCTGCCAGTCCTTCCAGGAAAGTTATGAGCGCACGAGGTTTGGCTAAATCATCGTTGTGAGGGAGTTACACCTATTCTACCAGCTATGAGATGTTTGTCACAGGGATTATCCGCTGATGTCGGAGTAATTGCCAGCGGGGTGTCCAAAACAAGATATCCTGGAAGTCGCCATACTATGCAACAGTTCAGAAGCACGTTTTCTGGAAACGGCTTGGGAGAGATTGTCCAAAACGTCTTTGATTCAGGGTTCCTCTTCATCACTGTCTTCGTCAGAGTCAGGAGTAATCTTCCCTTTCGCTCTGTTCCTCTTCGTCCCAGTCTACCTTTCTCTTTATATTGATCAGCACTCGTTAAAGGTAAATAATAAATGATCAGACTAGAACGTGTCGTTGCTTTTGTAACATAAGAGACCCCAAACTACGAAGAATAGGGGTCAGTAAATCTTGAATAAAAGCACCACCCTCTTGTACAAGGGTTTGTTTCTTCGTCTTGTAGGGAATGTCAGGTAATGCGAGATTAAGAATAGCATCCTTATTTTGAATCAATTTGCGTCTCTCTTCTTCCGAAAATGGTACGTTTTCATGGAGTACATTCAAAATAACTTGCACCAATGCATGCATCTGTTGTGGAGTGGCTGTCATTAGAAGAAACTGACGTTGTTCAGGAGAGCATTCAGCTAAGAGTTGAAAGAAACCTCGATTGTTCTTTACTACTCGAGACATGGTGATGAAATGAGCTAACGCTAGTACGACACAGTCTTTTATGGTTTTGGTGACGGAAACAAGAAAATTGGGGAGAAGAGGAAGAGGAGGAGGAGGAGGAGTGAAATAAAATTGCGGAGGAGGAGGCGGGAAATTTGTGGAGGAGGAGGAGGAGGAGGAGGAGGAGGGAAATAAAATTGTGGTTTAGGAGGAAGGAAATTGTTGGAGAAGGAGGAGTGAAATAAAATTATGGAGGAGGAGGGGGAGGGAAATTGGTGGAGGAGGAGGAGGAGTAGGAGTAGGAGGAGGACTGGAAGAGGAGGAGAGAAACAAAATTGTGGAGGAGGAGGTTGTATGTATGTATGTAAACAATAGAATTCAAAAGTCTACATAAATGTGAACCATTTGACTTTTTGTCAATTTGCGTTAAGCTTTCACGGAGTTAACCTGAATTGGTCCTGTCCTGTTTGTGAAAAGAGTTTTTCGAGGAAAGATAACATGCAAAGGCACATGAGTAATAGACATGGTAACCCCGTTTTCAACCCAAATTATAGTGCGCCAAACCCAAGGTATAGTATGCCAAACCCCATAGAAAAGTGTCAGCGGTTTCGCTTTATGCATCCGTTTACTTGTATGGTTGCTGGAATGACTGGATCGGGTAAAACGGTCTGGGTGAAGTCTTCGCTACAGCAGGCTCAAGAGGTAGTTCACTTACCCCCGGAGAGGATAGTTTGGTGCTATTCACAGTGGCAGCCCGCTTACATGGAGTTGATGGTAACGGTACCAAACATAGAATTTGTCAAGAGTATTCCTTCTGAGCTAGGAAACGACTCCTTCTTTGACATCACATAAACGCAACTTAATGGTGATCGACGATCAGATGGAAAATGCGGGCGGAGACAAGAGAATCGTCAACCTGTTTACCAGAGATTCATCGCAATCTCAGCGTCATTTACATCGTACAGAACTTATTCCATCAAGGGAAAAATAGTCGAAGCATCAGTCTTAACAGTCATTATTTGGTTCTGTTCAAAAATCCTCGGGATAAACTGCAAATTCTGACTCTAGCTAAGCAAATGTATCCTGGCCAAACTGATTTCTTTATCAAGCGATATGAGGAGGCCGTGTACAGACCCTTTGGGTATCTGGTCGTTGATTTAAAAACAACCACTCAAGATAATTGTAGGTTACGAACGAACGTTCTACCCGGCGAGGAACGATTTAATAATGTAGGGGTATCAGACAATATCTCACAGGAACTACTGAAGTACGTTAAGCAACAGAACCTAGCGACAGCTCCAGTTTTTCCAGCAATGCAAAAATTGCAAGATTCTATGGATGGTCTCCTCTCTCGCACAGACCTTGGAGAATATGAAAGAGCAAGGCAGTACATGCACTTGCAAAACAAGTATTTGACGTTTAAACAACAGTTGAATTCGAGACACACAGAATCAAGTCTACCTTACTCTGAAGGGCAACGAGAAATGTCCAGCAATCTTCTGGCAGATAATGTACCCGCACCCATTCATGATCAAGAGCAGGTGGCAATCACAGTGAACCCGCCAGTTCAAGAGCCAGCGACTGATGTACAAGCGGTCGCTGTTCGAGAACTACCACTACTGCAAGCCACCACCGTTCAAACACCAGTGAGTTTACAAGCAACTCCTGCGAAGGCTTGCCTCCCTCATCCATCTTGACACCCCCTCCCACAGGGGAAGCACCTTCGCAGAGAAAGCGAAAACGTCCTCGAATCCGGTTTGTTAATTACTTAGAGGAAGATCACCGTCCTTCGAGAAGGTCCCGGCGTCTTCGCAAAAGTCATCCTTACAAGTATTCTCAAGAAGAGGAAGATTAATTGTGTATTGAGGAATGTGCTTTGTACTAAATGAGCGATTGAAGTAAACATTTTGCCCGACTTGACAATTTGTGTGTTTGATGTCTCATTATTTTTAATCGTTTGTGCACGCGATCCTTTTGTTGCTTGTGCCCTACTTTCAAAACTTAATGTTTACATTTAGGTGCAGTCGAGCGCGTTAACGAGCGATTCCTTTGACGAAAGCTGTTAAGTGCGTCAATGTGGATCAAAGACGTGATGTCTTATTATTCTTCTCGTTGTGAAAGTTCTTTTGTTTCATTTACCATTCTTAATAATTCGGCCCGGTGGTTTTGCAATAGAATTTGAGTACGGGAACCGGCCACTTATAAAGCCAATGATTTTTTAAACATTTCACTTTTGTTTTTGACGTTTTTGACATTTTTCCGAACCCTCTAGCCGCTCGTGGCCGAATACTACGAGACAAAATAATATAAATACAGTCATTACTAGTGTGAGTCTCGCCTACTTACGGTGTCTATGGAAATAAGTATATATCGGCCACTCAAAACAAAACTCTACAACTGTAACTCAAAACAAAATTTCAGGCCGCACTAATGCATGCTGTCACCGTGTATGAGTACGTTTTCTTTGACCAATTTGCTGACGCATCTGGATGTTTGAACGCGCCTTTGTCATGGCATTACTAGTACTTGATGTTTGAAACACAATTGTTTTTTTTTTCTTTTTGGCAAGCTGACATTTCAGCGAGATTTAGTTATTCCACATAAATGAAGAAGTTTCCCGCGCATTTTGTTTTAATTTCATTCCTCCTCACGTTAACTAGATTCCTCCTCAAAAAATAGGTATAATTCCAATCCCATACCACTACTCGAGACTGAGCACGATTACGACTTTCGAATTTCAAACTAGCTACATTCCCAATGCCCCCACTTCTCTGTGTTGCCCACCAGTATAGAAGGAGGGTCTTCCCAGTGGCAGTAGATTAGCATACGGCGTGATAATATGTAAAGCCAGCTGCTGGATCTGGAATTGCAAAGCTGCACTCGTATTCAATCTCGTAATCGCACTCAAATTTTTCATCGAACACATCTTCTAAAGGGTTTTCCTTTTCATTTTGAAATCTCAAAACGCAGACAGTTCAGCGAAAGAATGGAAAGTACTGTCTTGAAAAAAATCGCCCCAGTTAAGAGTCCTACCACCACTGTGTGTTTTTTTTTTCAAAATACGATTTTTGAAAGGAATTACTAGCGAACTCTTCTTTCTAGAACCCTCTAAAATTAAACTTTCCAAATATTTCCTCGCTAGAAATCACAAAGGACGAGATATAAACACACGAAATCACAAGCTGGTGGTAGAAATTGTAACTAATTATCTAGGGATAAACCCATTAGAATAGTTAAGAGGGAGTTGGGGCAAGTCAAAAAAAAAAACCATGAAAGCGATTGTGTCGGAGAAACATCTTACAAAATGGAAGTAAAAGAAAAAAAAACCGTACAAAACGAAATTGGGTGTTCAAGCTTAAAAGAACAAGCCAAGTGGACACAGACGACAACAAATAGCCTGACCTAATTTAGGCCGGCGGTACGTTTTGACCACATACTGATTCAATAGCCAATAATATATATTTTCTTCTAGTTGCGGCTTCACAGCTCAAAATGCCTTTACGAGACATCATGCCAAGCATGGGCCGGCATGGCCCTCGGTAAAATCCTTCTTTGGAATTAGTGTTACGGATAATAAAATGATCATCAGAGTTTGCTTCGAGGACACTTTTGGTGACTTAAGTTGTGCATCAACAAAATATAAACTGCCTCTACTTTTCACTTTTGGTCCTTTTGTATTGGTAACTTGAAATTTAATTGTAACTGTCCTTAAATTACAGCAGGGTTAACGAATCTCAAATTGTACTGACCTACGGTTTGAGCAATTTCGAGAACTTCAAAACACCGCTCGTGCCTATGCATAAACCATAGAAAGCACTCGCGTTTATGCGATTTCCTATATTTACCTTCATCTGAGTTGCGTTAATTAAAAGCGAAAATCTGGCGAAATGACAGAAAGTCTTAGGATATCTCTGCAAAAGTCAGAAAAATAAATTTATTGCATCTAGGAATTGTAGAAACAATGATATCTTTCACATACCTGCTTGGTTATTCAATATTTGGTCAATTTTGCCTGTAACAGAGAACATTACAATAAGTTCAAAAGTAATACCAGTGTAGATGTGACAGACCTTATACCGAAAGTCAACCTCCCTGTTGGTTTTTTGCTCTATTTATTTAGCAAATGTTGTCCCAAAACACGACGGGCATTTGAAAACACTTGAAAAATGCAGAAAACACAAGCCGAAGGCGAGTGTTTTCTACGTATCTCTCGTCTTCGTTCTCGAAGTTCTTCTTGGTTTGCTGTAGATTTGCCTTCATCCTCGGAGACCCAGGGGCAGATAGTGGCGCGAGGGGAAGTCGGAACGGGCGAAGAAAAGTCAAGGGCAAACGGAAAAGACCCTGGGTCACGTCCCTAGCATTAAGTATCAAGGTATATAAATAAAGAACAAAGATTCAATTAGTATTTCAGAAACTAAGTTCAATCTATTCTTTATTCTCTGCGTTGATTTGCAACAAAATTATGAAGTTATCTGGCGAAGTAGCTTAAACCTTTGCAGAACATATACCTCGGAATATAATCTTACAAGTAAATATTATAAACACTGAAATTTTTATATAGCCAAAGACAAAAAACAAACAAACACTGGAACACTAGAACAGCCGTTACTTGTCGAAACTCCGATAGTAAAAGCATTGGAAAAGGTCCCTCATTTTGTTTTTTTGTCTGTTTGTTTGTTTGTTTTTTTTTTTGTTTTGTTTTTTGTTTTGCTGATTCATTTCTACTTTTTTATCGCTTCTTTTGCTTTCCTTTTTCTCTCCCTTTCTATCCTCTTTATCTTCTACCCTTTATCCCCCTTCTACCCACCGGAAACGTTTGTGCAACAGCCCTTCAAAAAACCTGGAAATGGAACATTGATCAACTAGGTGACTTGGCCTATTTTACCACCAAGTTTGAGACTGATTTGGTTGATTTATCAGTTTTCATGTTAAAAAAAGAATTCGAAACAAAATATCCTTCTCTATAAGGTAAACCTTGCAATCAAAAAAAGCTTTCCGGGCCCGAAAAATTATCGAGTTATCGGGCCCCAGGAGCCAGAACTGGCTAGGTTGTTTGGAACTGGTTCGGAGAGACGTTGTCCCCAAGGGCTTTCCCGTTTGCCCTTGACTTTTCTTCGCACACCCTCTTTTCGCCCGTTCTGACTTTTCCTCGCCCCACTATCCGTCCCTAGGTCTCTGAGGATGACTCGTCGTCGCATTTGTCAACAAAACAGGTTTGTACCGTTTATAGCTCTTTCAAACTCCATTACTGTCGTGGTCGCGATGGCATATGAGCACATTCCCCTGGTTAATTTCGTGAGTTGTCGTGCAGCTTCGCTGTTGTTCACGAGTTCTTCGGTATTCCCAAGAGAGAAACTTCTCTGTATCATCGGACTATGTCGGAGACACACATGTTATTTTTAGGTGCTGATGTTTCAGATGACTAGGGTATCTGGGTTCCTGCAGTGTAGAGTGATAACTTGCGTCGTTTATCAATGATTTCACGCTCAGCGATATTCAATATGTTGCGCCGTACAATTTAAGACGGATTCCGCTCAACGTTCGAGCAATAAGTGCAAAAAATATTTACCAAAAAACTACTCATAGCACGGTAACATTTTAAATGCTATTTGAAACATCTCACTCTAGTTCACTTGCCCAAGTGACCCCGCGATGAAATTCTCAAGCATTCTCAAGAAAATTAATTTCAAACCTCGTAAAAGTATGCTAAAAACGGGCGCCATTTTGTTTTGAACTGACATGAAGCGTCTTTTTAATTGAAATACGGATAACTTCAAATCCAATTTTCTCTCGCGGGGTCAGCTTGGGAGCAAAAGTAACGATGAGTTCTTCTTATCTGTTCTCAAAATGTGACAGTGCTGCAAGTATTTTTTTGGTAACTTAATTTTTGCACTTACTGCTCGAACGTTGAGCGGAAATCGTCTTAAGCGAAATAGCATTAGATCACAGCGAACAGCGACGTGTTCTTAGAACAGGTTTTGTCAGGAACACATCGTGATTATACTTGTGTTGATTGTGAAGCATGCGCAGTCGATGAGAACAGTCTATTTCCGGTTTTGATTACATAATAATCTTGTATAATAAAATGTTTAATTTTGTTAACCAGACTGAAACTGGAATTCTGTGTTGGAACATTCAATTCACCTTTTGCGTCCATTGGCGATTGTTCTTCAAGAGATACATAGAAAGGATTGTGTTAACAAGAGAAAACAGGAAACATGAATGGAAAAATTTGTTCTTTTAAGAAGAGACGAAAAGAGACATTTCGATATTCTATTCTGATGTAATACGAAGACGCTTGTTGAGTGTGCTAATCGGAGGTTAATGGCGTGTTCTGAAATCTAAAGACTGGCTGAAATGCGGTTGAAAGGCTTTGAGACGATCAAGAAACAACACAAGGACAGCATTTGATCTGGTATGTAAACTTAACTGGCTAATTAGTGCCATTTTTAGTTTCCTGTTTAAACTAACGATCAAGTTCCATACAAATCCTTATATTTGCCACTAAAGAGGTCTGCTCGTGAGCCTGGGTGTCCTGTGCACCAACCACGAGAAGTGTCGTCCTTAGGACGGTTATTTTTTTCCCCGCACGTCGCTTTGTAAATGTGGATAATTACTTCTACCTCAACACATGTTAAACACTGGTAAAAAAAAAAAGTCACAGTAATTTGAGAAAATAAGACGAAAAGTAGAGGACTCGAAGCTCCTTTTGAAATCACTCATCCCACCGAGCATTCTTTAGTTTTCTCCCTCTTTTGAATGCAAATGACAGGCAACATCCGGGACACCCGTGCTCTATCCAGGCGTGCATCTGTAAAAGATAGGCCCGCAACGCGTGCAGAATTGCCGCACTATCTATGTAGATATGTCTCTAGGGTAGCTTTGTATTTCGTTGAGTCTCCACTATGTCGCACCAATCAGATTGAGGCTACTGTCCTAAGACTACGATCTACAAGTGGTTATAATTTGCATTACTGAAGCTGGAAGTTAAACAAGATTAAACTGATCGGCTATCTCGAATGTTCTTGGGCAAGGATAAGATGGTGAATACGCCGTTTCTAGTAAACAAGATCACAACGTGGATATATAAATAGGAGTTCCCTAGAAAGTCAGTCACCCTTGGTAGCAGAACAATAAGAGATTCGTACACCACGTCGGTTACGGCTGGACATTCGGGCGTTGGTTTTACGCTGCTGAATGAGGAAAGACCACCGCAAATGTGTTTTATTTTCACCCCTTTCACATTCTTTCTTTTTAAAAAAGCTGGTGTGATGGAATGGAAGTTAATTTTTAAACGATGTCTAAACCTAATTGGGCGCTCAAGTTAGGCTTTGTCGCGAAATTCGAAGATACCAGTTGACAAACGAGGAGTTTTTCACGACAAAAGGTAATCGAATTTTTTATATAATAATTCAATTACAGTTTTGGTTTCCGAAAACAGCTTTTTTAGTTATCTGTCTCTGAGTAAGATCAGTTGGTTTGAAACATTGTATCTGTACGTGTTTAATGTAGATAATTTTCTGTGAATTTGTAAGCTATTTACATAGCTGACTTTCGTACTTTTAGCCGAGCCCGGGCGCGGAGCACCTGTCCTAAGCAAATTTGGTAACCTATCGATCCGAGAAATTTTGGTTGTGACGTCAGCGTACGCCCGCCCGCCCGTACAGACTCTGGGGGAGGGGAAGGGGAGTCCCAAGGCAACCCGACGGTGGGGAGGAGAATGCCATTTTTTGAAAAAGAGGTTTCTTTAAAAGCTTATTTAGCAAAACGATTGTTCGGACAGTTTGAAACTAAGAAGAAATAGCTAATATCTATACTGTAAAAGTGGAAGGCGAAAAGTTCAAGTTACGAACCGAAATTTGTCTTTGAGGACCCTCTCTTTCTTGGGTTCTACTGCGAACTCGGTCGACACATCGCTTGAGTTTGCAGCATTTGGCAGCGGTCTCTACGCCAAACATAGCAGAGCCAGTGCCTTCTGTTTTTTCTGTCCACAACCATGGTTTTTGCGACGGGCCGAACACATTTTCCCAGGAAAAACACCAGTGTTTATCGCATCAGTAACTCGCGTAACCGGCGCGTAACTCACTTAACTCGCGTAACATCGAATCGAGTCGAAGTACATATCGCTTGAATTCGCAGCATTTGGCCGCATTCCCGACGTTAAACATAGTAGAGCTAGTGCCTTCCGGTTTTTTCTGTCCACGACAATGGTTTTTGCAGCGGTCCGAACACATTTTCCCAAGAAAAATACCCATATTTATGTCGATGGAGTCGCTTTTGTCACGTGAAAAGATGTAAATATAAAAATTAACCCGACTCTAGGTACCGATGTCACTGTGGCTCAGAGGAAGTGCAATCGCTCGCCAAGCAAATGACCCGACGGTCAATACCATGCCAAGCTTCGCTTTTAGGCTTGGCTAAATCTACATATTAAAATTTATAGGAACGTGTTAATTTTCAAATATCACTCGTAGTGTAAAACCTTAATTTCACACGCACTCATACGATTGCCTATACCATGTAAGAAAAATGAAAACGTTTGACGCCAGCGGAAATCATAAAAACAAAGAATCTTTGCTTACCGTTTAAAGTATGTACGGTCACCTGTGGCCCCTCTTGCGATGGTTGTATTTGCGCTGGATTTTTGAAAGGTGGTTTCTTCCCTTTCGAAGCAAATAATATAAAATAAAATGGGCTAAAAGCATGCGCAACAAGGATGGAAAAGACTGATTCAGTTCTAAAATCACTCCTACCCCGTTGGTTTCATTATTATAGACATAAGTTATATAAATGGTGTTTCCGCTAAGGAATTTTGAATCGCGGATGATACCTTGAGCATTGATTTTAAGATTGTGTACGAAGTGATACAACTGCTAAAACGTTGTCTTTGGAGGAGTAATTCCATGGGATTTCAATCACGTGGCACAAAATTCTTGTTTATTTCAAGAATAAGATCAAAAATGACAAACTGCAACGTTAGGGGTTAGGCCATCGTGTAATTCTCCTTTAAAAAGATGGCCCTTAATGTTGCTTATTGCAAGCTACTTGAAAATTTCAATTGACTATGATTACATGCAGGTTGACCATTCAGTCATAGCCTGCGTAATAAGCTTTTCCGGAGGTTCTCCGCACGTTACTTTCGAAGCGTTTTGCGCTTTTTGGCCGCGATGAACCTGCACGCACCTCAGTCGTTCCAGTTCCTGCGCCCTGTTTTAGGAAAGGAAACGGCTCAGTGACACACAGTTCCTTTTCGCTTTTTTTGGAATGAGGACGTACCTCTGCATAAAATTTGAGGGATAAGCCTGCTTCAAAATAACCCCTTGGTCTGTGAATCGTTTTCAGCAAGGTGTAAGTAAAGGAAAGTACCACTGAGACAACAAGATAGCGTTCTGAATTAATTTTACTTACCCCTGCCACCGGGGCCTATACTACGACGGGTTTTCCCCACGTCATGTTCATCCTCCCGTTTGAAAGGCAGAGCTGAATACAAGAAACGAAGGTAAATTTGAAATGTACATTGTAAATTTTAATTTATTTTAAGTAGTGGAGTGTCCCCAATTAGCTGTCACAAGCTAAATACCCACCCTGACACTTTAATAAAGTTATTCATTCATTCAACGAAGTTAAGTGGACTGGGAAAAAAAAAAGAAAAAGAAAAATTGCCGTATTTTCAATTCTCGATTAATCGCCAGGGCGTTTATTTAGAACTAGACCCGGTGTTTATTCAGGGCCCGGTGTTTATTAAATAGGGGCATTTTTACCATTTGACAGGGTTCATTTTTGTGGTCTTTACTGCTGTAAGTGAACGAAATACACAGCAAAATGTGAGAAAACAGGAAAACAACATTCAGGAACAAAATATCAACGATTTCGTCTCTAGTCGATAAAATTCAATTGGGTGCTAATTAGAGTGTGGAGAACATTACTCTTGACCAACTCCTTTAAGCTGGAATGCGCGAAATAAATTGAAATAATGTGCTGCAGTTGCTATTACTGACTTCCTATGGGAATCAGTTACATTAAGGTTCAGTTTCAAATAAGCACCGGGTTTCAAAGAAACGCCGGTACCTTTAATAAATGCCCCCTAATAAACGCCGGGGGCGTTTATTTCAAATTTGACTGTGTACACGAGAGTGACGAGACCCGGTGTTGATTTGAACCCGGCGTTTAATCGAGAAAACACGGAAAGTTTGCTTTTTACAGTGGAACTTCGATTTAACGAACCTCTATATAACGAAGTCCTTGGTATAACGAACGACATTTTTCAGCCCAGTAATGGTGCAATGTATGGAAAAGAACCTCGATATAACGAACCATTTTCCCCAGTTCCTTTGCACTTCGTTAAGGTGTTTCGATACAGTTTTTTTGGGACCATACCTAACTTTTTGAATCGGCTCTTAGACAGTCCTTTCCTTGTCAGATCAAAGTGAAATTTGCAATACTTGTTGGTTTTGGATTGAACTTTAGCGTGGTCTACATTTTGTGAAAATCGATATTTCCATGACAACGATAAACAAAAACCCTCGAAAATGCTAAAATGGAAATTTTCCGCGATCTAGATTTCACTTTGAAAAGCAAATACCAACATCTTAAGCTGTGGTGTATGGCACACAAAATATACAAGAACAAAAAAATTCTGTATGTTTGTTTTGAAGTAAATCGCAAAAACATTTCCAACCTTAGTTTTTGCATAGTAATAGTAAATGCACCGAGAAATAATCAATGCTTTGATGAAGTGGCTCGAAAATACTTTCAAAATGTGTCGTTTACTTACTATTTTACGCCTAGAAAGTTTTGTTGAAACTGGTGTTCGCGATCTCGAGAACGAATTTTTTTTTCTAAGATCCTTCGTGTAATAATTTTGTGGTAATTTTTGAATTTGAGCGCTTTTGCGAAAATCTTAAGAACTGCTCGATGGATTTTTTTAAAACATTAAACACGCGTGCTTGACGATGTGACCAATTTTAGTATCGAGTCTTATTAACATTGATTCACTGGAACACTTTTAGATTTAACGCTAAAAAGGACGTATGAACCGACGGAAAAGGTTGCGTTACAAATTCACAGTTGGCAAGTTAATGCTAATATATTCAAAGTAATGCGTAATTCATTGCTTCGTGATTTTTATCTGGTTTCTTTGTTCCTTGTTGCACTGTAGATTACAACGAAAAGTAAAAATCACGGAGGAATGCTTTACGCATTACTTTGAATATATTAGCATTTAAGTAGTAATGTGGGCCCGTTTGGCACAAATGCTGGCTTCTGATTGGTCGAGAGCTTTTGGCTTCTGATTGGTTGTTGGGTTGCCCTAGTAACGGAAACCACTGACCATTGAGTTGGTGGGCTCAAGCGGAAGTCACATGACCGGAAATGACGTCACCGGAAGTCACATGACCGGAAGTGACCAAAAACCGGAAGTCACGTGTTTTAGAATGAGAAACCGCTGACGAGTATAAAAAATCGATCGTGGGCTCAGGATAGGGTAAAACCGCTGAGAAACGCGGGCTCAAAGTCCAAAGTCCAACTTCTGGAACGGGGGTGACCCATATATGGCCCATATATGGATTTGATATGGTTTTGATATGGCACAAGTCCAATTCAAGTATCGGGGGTGGTCCTTGACCCATATATGGCCCATATATGGATTTGATATGGTTTTGATATGGCACAAGTCCAATTTCTGGAACGGGGGTAGTCCTTGGAGTGAAAACAACACAAAATTAATACTTTTTTTTTTATTGTTATACTTTTGTTTACAATAACTGAGAAAATAGGAGGAGGGTTTTCCTGAGTGTTCCTTTTTGAATCTGTCCTTCAACAGACAGCAGATTGCTTAATGTTCAATAGAGGGTCCCCACCATTGTTTTTGACATCGAGTTATTCTTCGCCATTGATTGTTGTCACGGATCCATTGTTGACGTTGATATGCTTGATTTCTCATCAAAGGTATGGCAAAGGAACTGTAGAATGGGGGTGGTGGTGCCAAATGTTCTTGATCACAGTGATCACAATCGACGATCTTGTTTTGGCATCGTCTTTCACTGGTATCCATAAGGGTAGGTTAAATAGGTTTGTGGATCCACGACTCTCTTGTCGTAGACCAGTTTGTAATCTTTCCTTTGGGGAAAGGTGTACAGTTGATAGGTTTGAGGATCCCGTACGATGTGGTGGGTATTGTAGACGGAGGTCTGACGCGGTTTCAGGAGGGGCTTTTGAAGTTCATCGATGACATTGGCTTTCATGACGTTGTAATTCAATTGTGTTTTGCCTTCGCTGTTGAGACGGAACCCCCGCACCTTGCATTCCACGAGACCAAGTTTGGTTTTATAGCCATAATTTTTGGGCCCGCCCGATATAAATTCGTCAATGTGATCCTTGTCGTCCAATTCACTCGTAAAGTCGCCGAGGTAATTCCCCAAGTCTGGGTTGGGTTGCCCCTCGTCTTGCAGGAAGATGACAGAGTCTGTGTCATAGTAGAGGACACGTTCCTGCAGCTGCTCCAGGGCGGCATAGAGTTTGAGCCGGGCATGACAGGTGGTGAAACAGGCTACAAAGATGTTAAGGTTGGGTGACACGGGGATGTCTTCCTTTTGGTACTGATATTGGACCTCTACCATTTGATCATTGATGATGGACACGTGACGCACGTCCATTGTATCCGTGTTTAAAAACTGGTGGAAGGTTTGGGGGTCATCAAATTCTTGGACTCGTGTTTTGTTGAGGCGTTGACCAAACTTCCCCCACATGGAATTAAGCATGAGTTTAGCGAGGGTACGCAACCCTGGGTTCTTTTTGATTTGGTCGTACTCTAACTGGATGCCCTCCTTCTCGTAGTAATCATGGATGTACTTCATTTTAGCTTCTTCGGTGTTGGCATCTTTGGGCCACCCACTGGCTTCCTGTTTGACTTTCAACCAAGTGTTGACGTAGTCTCGGAACAACCCCTCACAGGTGTCGTCAAAATGCCAGACTTCATAAATGTACAGGACTTGGTACCCGAGCTCGACGGCTTTCTGTAATTCTGGGCTGCACCAAGTACTTGTCAGGGCGCGTTCCTCGTCGGGGTGAGGGCAATGATAGGATCTGTCTAGAAGGGGTTTGTCCATTTCTTCTTTCACACAACGTCCACAGAGAGGAAAGAGTAGTTTGTCGTCATGGCGGTAAGGCAGCACGGGATGGTACAGTTCACGGGGAGGCAGGATTTTGCATTGGATCAAGCCAAAGTACTGACGGATGTCGATGTGCCCCGGTTGGGAGATGAAGCGAGGATGTCCTTTAGGGTATATGCTCGTCTTGTTCACCCATGGGTACAAGGAGGTGACATCGATGTAATGGATCTTTTGACTGGGGGTGGCTTGATGGTACAGTTTCACGGCATTGGTACGTCCTCCACAGAAAGCGTCGCGGGGATTGAGGGGTTCTGTGATTTCAAGGTTAGTTACAAATGTACCAATGTCAGGTGAGGTGTCTTTGAGACGGGCCCAATCGCATCCCCACATTTCTACCACGGTGTACCCTTGTTCTCTTAAATGTCGGGTCCTTTGTTGCGTGTCCTCGTAGGCATCCTGCATGGACCGATCACAGTGGCGTCGATGTGTTTCGTAACGGTTGGGATAACAGCGAGGACATCCATGGAAGAAACAACCATGGTATTCATAGATGGTGTTGGTACTGGCATCGAAACCGTCCACATGGAGCTTGGTACCAGGGATGCGATACTCGCCGACATTTTTCGCATGTTGAAGATGGGGGGCTTGGTGTTGTTGGCACCAGGTTAACCATTTGATGGCTTCGTTGGACTGATTGACGTTATTCTTCTTCCAAGTAAGGGTGGGTTCACTGGCAATACTGTTAGGGATCATCCGGTTCATACGTAAATCCATGTTGCAGGCAGAAGCAATGGTGATGTGGTCAAAGGGATTGAACCCCGCTTGAGCTTCAAACAATCGTTTGAAAGTCAGACATCCTTGTTTCAAGAGCCGCACATCTGAGCTGCAATAGTCCAACAACTCTTGTTGGAAATCAAACACCATGTTATTGGCACGTTGTTCTTGATGCCACGTTTCCAGGGCTTGCTTGTCTTCGGGGGACTTGGTTTCGGGCATGTAGTAATCGAGAGATGGGATGGGTCCCACGTAGTTTTGATGCTCATCACCGGGTACGTTGAACAGGTGGGGGAAGTACCCTTTTTTCAATTCCGTTAATCCAAAGGTTTCGGGAAAGGCGGACAAAGGCATCGGGAGGAAACTCATGGAATCGATAAATCGGATCCGGTCGTGTTGGACTTCCAAGAGTTTACATCCGTTGCGGAGTTGTTGGACGATCCGGTTGTCACTATGGTATTGTTGGACGACAAAGTAGCCATCGTACCCTTGGAAATTATGAGCGATGACATTGACTTGTCGGGTATCGTTGAGTGTCAAGGTATCCAACCATTCGAGAAAATCTCGGGTACAAGAGGGACCTGGGAAAGACTTGGGTGGATCGTTGTTTTCGGTTTCGGCCACGAGGAGATTGGCAATGTGTTTTTGGTGGGGTTGCATGGCTTCAATGTCAAAGAAGACATGAAGGGGTGGTAGGTCGTCCTCGTCGGGGCTGCTATCAGGTTCCGCCGCGGCGGCTGCCCCTCGTTTGGCGCGAGGCCCTCCTTGGTGTTTCCTCTTTCTCTTCTTGTTTTGAGGGGGTCTTTGAATAAAACAACGATGGGTTTCACTGTGCACGTACTCGTGGCAAGACGGGCAGTCTACGTGGTAGCATTGGTGTTTGGCAATCTTGTCTAATCCCACGTCCAGTTTAAAACAAGTAGGACAGCGACGGCGACGAAAGCAGACGGAGGACTCTAGGTTGGCTGCAGGTTTGCCAGCGTGGTCCTTGACGAGATGCATTTGGAAACAGGTGTCTCCAAAAAAGTCCCGATGACAACTGTCGCAACGTTGTGTGGCTTTCTGGTTTCGAGGGTACGCTGCCTGGAAATCAGGGCACTCTTTTTGGCAACAGGCTCGGCATTGTTTTTTCTTGGTGCAGCGATGCTGTCCCTCGGTGTTATAGGGTTTCCAACAATGAGCACAGACGTAACTGGATCCGAAAAATCCGGGTAGACGGGTGATGACATCATAATGGTTATGGTCGTGCAACAGGATGAGTTGTTTATCTTTGGGGTCTCCATAGGTGGTGATGTGATAATATCGATGGGCATCCACCAGGATGATCTGGTAATCGGTGAGGGACGGGGCTTGACTGAAGGCTGTCAAGGCGTCGTAACTGCATGGGCCGAGGGGCACCTTGGCTTCATTATGGAGGTCCCAAGCTAAGGTTCTCTGCAGAGGTCTTCCTTGTCGAATGGTGTTGTATTTTGGGTGTTGGTCCACTCGGGCCTTGGCTGTGACGAGGGCTCTGGCGCAACAGAGGTCATCCTTGTTTGTGATCCGGATGACACTTTTTTTGTTCGTCGTCAATGCTTGGTGGGTTGGGTGCCCAGGTTTTCCCCGACGGGGTTTGCCGGTGCCTTGAGGAGCATGTTGGACTTGAGTAATGGATAATTGAAAGGAGTCATCCATTTCAAATTGTTCGTTGCTGTTGAGGGCTTGGGCTAAACGGTGGAACAGAGCCTCCACACGGTCTCTGTCTTGTCGCCATTCACCAGCACGTAAACCCCAACCCTGGAAATTATTGTGGAGTCTGTTGGAGGCAATAGTGAAGTAGAGGCGATCTTGATCGTGGAGGTCAGGCGTGGTGGCTAACACTTGATTCACTGCTCGACGTAAAGCATCTTGGAGAGCTTGGGTAATGTTTTGACCTGGAATCAAGTTCCCCCTTTGACGTAACTGGGTATTGAAATGACGTTCACGTACTCCCATACGCGTGCTCCGACGGTCGACAAAGCCATCGATGTCAAATTCAAATACTCCAATGGCGGAGGTATCCAAACCTCCGCCACTTTGTTCAAGGAGGTGAGTTTGAAACTGATGTTGCCGTTCCAATTGGTCCATTAAATCATTATAGTCTTCATCATCGTCTGACATGGTCAGTCCTAGGAGTTGAAGGGACTTGTGGCGGGAAAGGCCACTGGGTCCCGCCACATCGTCTTCTTCTTCTTGAGTGGACATGATCAGATGAACTCGCTGGAGATCGGGGCTCTGTTTTTATAGAGAACCAAAATGTCACGTGGGAGGGGAAGGAGCCAATCACTAAACAGGGTGCCCCCTAGAGAGGGGGTGCCCTAGGGAGGGGTGGGAAGGGGTGGGGGGACCCCCCTCCCCCCTCTCTAGTGGGGGTCCATGGGGCATGACGGGAACGAATGAGAGACTATAAAACAGAACGAACTTCGAGGTGAGTCATCTCAAAATTGTTCTCTGCCCATGAGAATTTGTTGGCGTGCTTTGAAGAGTTTGAGCTAGATTTAGAAGTCGAAGAGATTTTGAAGAAAGTGAAGAGGGAGTTGCTATTGAAGGAGGAAAAGTTTGCCGAGTTTGCGGAAAGTTTAAAACAACTGGAGCCCGAAAAAGTCGAGGCCCAGAGACGTCGTGCAGAACAGGCGGCTCCTTTTCACCAACTGTGCTACCCCCAATTGACCTGCGATTGGTTCATCGAGGGCCTGGACTATTGTTGCCCCTATTGGAGGTACCAATTTAAACGTCCACGGACACCTCCCCCAGCACCGCCACCATCGCCCCATGTCCACAGGAAGAGAGGGCCCCAGCCGCCGTCACAGACCCCCAGTCAAGTACCACCAAAGCGACGACGACGACGACGATGACACCGACGACGACTATGACCCTCACGACGACGACGACGACGAACTGCCCGACCTTGAGAGTAAAAAAGCACGGCAACTGGCCTCCCAAGCCAGGTACCGGGCCAACCATCCCGATCGAGTAGCCGCCTCGCAAGCACGGTTTCTGGCGAAACGATCACGCAAGATCACCCAAAGTGCCCGGTACCGGACCGAACAGCGAGAGCAAGTGCTTGCCAGGAAAAAATTGTTTAGAGAAAACAACCGAGAGTTCCTAGCGGTGAGCAAAAAGTGTTACCGGGAAAGGCACAGAGCCCGCGTGGCAGCGGCCAGCAAGCGCTACCGGGAAAGACATCGAGAGCAGTTGATGGAGTACGGCCAGCGCTACCGCGAAAAACATCGAGCCCAGTTGAGGGAGTACAATAAGGCCTACCGGGAAACACATCGAGCCCAGCGTTTGGAGAGGGAAAAGCGCTACCGGGAAAACAATCGAGAACAGCGTCTGGCGTATCAGCGACGATATCGGGAGGCCCATCGAGAGCGGGTGAATGAGATAGAGAGGCTCCGTTACGCCGGCCTGGGGGAGGAAAAGAGAAGGGCCATGAACGCGAAGCGCCGTCGAGTCTACCGGGCAAAAAAGAGAACGGCGGAGAAATTGGAGGCCTTAGGACCTTTGACACTAACCATCCCCCTTACGGATTGTAGGACGCAACCTTCTCTGGAAACGTATTTGAATAACTTTTGTGCCTCCTTACCTTCTATAGAGAGGCAGAAAACGGAAGAGAAAATCAAGGCCTTAGGACCTTTGAAAGTGACAATCCAATTGGAGGACTTTAAGAAATCGACGCCTGTAACGTCCCCGGAAGCTGAGAACTTTTCTTTTTGTGAATCATTTCTAGATTCGTATACTCTCACGGATATGGATTCGGGGGTCACGCAAGCCCTGGACCCCCCTGACTTGGAGGACCTTTCCTTTTTGGAGAACATATCGCCTGACGAGTGGACCGAGTTACTGAGGGATGTGGAGGACTCTTCGTCCTTTGATCTGGAGGCATTGCTGCTCCCCGAAGACCTCGTTCATGACATGTCGCCCGATGAGGGCATCGATTTATTGTATGATTTAGTGACTTAAACATTTTCGTCTCAGTATTTTGGCAGAACATTCGTCTCAGTATTTTGGCAGAACATTCGTCTCAGTATTTGGCAGAACATTCGTCTCAGTATTTGGCAGAACATTCGTATTTGGCAGACAGTACAACGAACCCATGTGACATTTTTTCAATTGTTTATTGACACAACATGTAACTGGGAGGTGTTAATTAAATGTTTACAATTTTAAACGTTTCTTGGCTTGCATGATTTTCTTGACCACCCGTTCCGTCTTGTTTTTCTTGCCGGGTAATCGATCAATGGCTTGGATCATCTTGGTATCGGCTTTCCATTTATCTTGCAAATTCTTGGCACGACTGTAATCAATGTCGTGTTGCTTAGCAATTTGGTCCAAGCGATTGATCCCTGGATCCCCACGTTTCAGACGTTTGGCCAAATGCGTGCCAGGGCCCATGTACTGATACCCAGGCCAATGAAATTCCTTCCCCGTCTTAGCGATCCATTTTTGTACATCCAAGGCCCCTCCTCGTTGGGTGCGTTTAATACCCCTTTTTCTCTTGGTGGGCATGTTTTAGTCACTGTCGTAATCCAATCGACGTCGTAACTTTTTGCCACGAGCCCAATCTTCCCAACCGGGTAAAGGTTTCAATCGTTCCACTTCTCGGGCGGGTCTTTTGCCTTTGCGACTCTCGGCTAACTTTTTTTCCAAGGTCTTGCGCTGTTCTCGAATGGCTTCTAAACGCGATTGTAGATCCCCTCGACTGGTGGATGGGCTCCCTTTCTTGACAATCTTACTAGTGGTGGCTGCTCCTTTGCCTTTCTTGGTTGCGGGGGTAATGGGTGGTTTGGGAGTCGACGGGCTGCCTTTTATCATGCGCTTCAACCATTGTTCCACGGGCCCCGTTACCAAATCCCCGGCTTCTTCTTCGTCTTCTTCCCCTGGTGGAGCACCCGGCGCCCCCACACCCACGCCTCCGGGAAATTGACGAATGCGTTTGGTTAACTTGATTAATTCTTGACTCAACGGTTTAGTTTGAGCATTGACCAGGGCGGGAGGTAATTGGGGATTGGCTAACAACACATGTTTTTTGGCGGCTAACGTGGCGGCTTTGTTCAACAAGGCATTTTCGGTGAGTTCGCCTTTGTAATATTGAATGAGTTGTTCCAAGTCCTTGGGGGGAATCATGTAGACCTCGTCCATGGTGGTTGACTACAATCGGTGCAAAGTTCCCCGTCTTCTATGTCACGACAACTCTCACAAAGACGGGACTTTAAGATGTGTTGGTACTCTCGATACAACAGGTGATATTTATGCTTCCAATAATGGTTTTTCCACTGGTCGGTGGCCCGATTGGCGTCTTGTAACAGGGTGATCCATGTGGCTAGGGTTAACGGGTCGGTCGAGCACATTGACATAGCACCTCGTGAAGTCCTTGAAACAACCCTTGTCCTTTTTGTTGGATTAACCACTGACGACGTTTTTTGACGGAATGTCGACGACGTCCCAAATCACGTAGCACCTTTTTATAGGGTTGAAAATTAGCCAGCATGGGTGGGGTGACGGGAATCTTGTTTTTTAAGAAGTTCAAGACCAATTCACTCACAGCATTGATTTGATCGGCATTGGCATGTTGTAACAACTCTTGACGTTTGGAACCATTGGCTTCTTGTAACATGGACCGTAAAAACGGTAATTGACGTCGAAGACGTTGCATCCTTTATCGGTGACGATACCGTTGATTGGCTTTTTGAATGGTGCGTTTTATACGTTTATCCGTTTCCAAGGCTACGGCTTTCCCCAATCCCACCATAGCAGGGACCAATAGATTTAAAAAACCGCCTCGTTGACGACGACGTCGTCGTCTTCTTCTCCTCAAGGATACCATGGACGGTTCGTCAATACACGTTGAAGGGCTTTGTTTTGTTTGATCGCGTCCTGCGTCTCTTTATAGCCTTGACGGGTATTGCGTTTGAAATCGGACCACCAACCCCCACCTCGTTGTCGTCGTCGGTAATGTTGTACATTATCGGTAATGCCTTTCAAGGCTTGACCACCTAATTTGCCTAAAGCGAGTCCAAACCCAGGCGCTGGACCTGATAGAAACATGCTCATGCCATGGGCAATTTTATCCACCAAACGGGGTTTGCGGCGCATTAAAGCCCCTCCTCGTTGTTTCCTTTTTCTGCGTCGTCGTCGTTGGACGGCCATGGTTCTAAGAGTGTAGGACTGGGAGGGAGCGGCTTTTTATTGATCCAATAATCTTTGGGTCTCAAGGGACGAGGACATCCATCTACATAGCATAGGGCTTCCAAGGGTTGGTACACAAAATGACCATGGTAATCTTGTACACATCGTTTAGGTAACGGAGGGGTGAAATCCACAATGGTATCATCCAAGGTTTGCATCTTGATTAAAAATCGTTCCAGATCCTCCAAGGGAACGCCACGCACATGGGTTTTCAATTCGGTCAAGGCTTTGGCATAGGTGGTAAATGCAAATCGACTCATGGTCACTTTAAATCGGTATTGTTTAAAATCATTCTATCCTTTGACCACGGTGCCCACCGCTGCCAAACAGGCTACCAACGTACTGTTTTCCAAAAGCGGACCCGCAATCATGCCGGCGGCCATCAGGAGTAATGCCATGCCATTGAACAAGGCATTGATACACTTGTAATGATTTAACATTTTGCGATAACACCACCATTGTTGATGATAAAACGCATACAAGGAATCCATCCGTTGTAATAATTCCGGGGGGAATGGAATACCATGATGTTTCGATCCATTCAATAACGACACGACGGTTTTCATCCTCACGGCGAAACCCGAGACGAAGACGTTTGTACGCTCGGTGCTCCTCCTTGTTTATAACTGGTGACAATGCTATTGGTCATGGTGACATTAGCAATTTCACGTCCTTGGGCTAATTGTTCTTGATCTTGTAACAGCATGCGTAAACGTCGTTGTAAATCCGCTTGACGCAAGGTACGAGGCTGTCTGCCAGAACTCCCAGGACTCCAAGATCCTCGAGGAGTGGCTGGATTGGAGGACGGTGTCAAAGGTGAAGTGGGGGTATTTCGTCGTCGTCCTCGTACTCGTCTCGGTCGTCGTCCACGACGGCCACCACCACCACCACCACCACCTCCACCTCCACCACCACCACCACCACCACCACCACCACCACCAGCACCACCAGCACCAGCACCACCAGCACCACCAGCACCACCACCACGTCCACCACCAGCACCACCACCACCACGTCCACCACCACGTCCACCACGTCCATTACCATCACCCCCAGCACCACCACGTCCACCACCACGTCCGCCAGCAGCAGCACCACGTCCGCCACCGCGTCCATTACCCCCAGCACCCGCTGCTGTTCGACCACTTGGGGCTGTTCGCCAACCAGGTGGACTTATCGGGGACTCCGGGGTGGTCTGGGGGCTATGGAATGAGGGTGAATGGGATGCTCGACTTCCTACTCCTGCGGGGGAAGAGACCTGTGCAGGGGCTGCACCCTCCAAATCGGGCCAGCCCGCGACTGTGCGGGGGGAGGGGAGATTTCTCAAAAAGTCACTGAGGGCATCGGGGTACATTTCCTCCAGGGCGACGTCGATAAGGCCTTGGTCTCCAGTGAAATACAGATCTTGCAGGGCCCCTGGCGAAGGTTGATTGGTCGTGGCCGCCCCAATACCCGCAGGGGCCACGGTATCGTACGATTGCGGAGGTTGACGGTCATCATCGTCCGCCATGATTACTCTCTTTTTCCTGTTCAAAGGGTCCCTTTATAGTCGCTTTTGATAGGTGCGAGTCCATCCTTCGTCTTTTAATAGGTGACTCAACAACCGTTGTTGATCGGAGGAGGCGGGGTGTAAATCCAACACCAAATACCCATACGGTCGTGTGGTGGCTTGATGAAACGTCTCTAACGTGTCTTTCCAAGTGGTCGGAAACGATTGCAGCATGACATTGCGTACCCCTAATTGATCTCGGGGGTTCTTGAACGCCACGATGTAATGGGCATTGCGGGATATACTTTTGGCATAGCGACCCACGGGAAACATGTCTTGGCACAAGTACAGTACGGTCACCCCTTGATGATGGGAATGTTTGGTGAATAAATCCAACACGCGTTTATCGTGACTGCCTTCATCCATTAAATCATCCAAGACCAGGACCTCATGTCCTTGAGGAAACCATTCGACCAACGCCTCATGATCGGGAATCCCTTCGTGAAACACCACCCCTTGATCTTGCATGCTTCGAAATCGATCTTGCCAGGCGCCATAACAATAATGCCGTTGGGTCGGTGGGGTTTCAAACAACTCGGGGTTGTCTACCAAGAGTTTTTCCGTAAACACGGTTTTGCCACATCCCGAAGGACCCACCACCAAGATAGAGGAGGGGGTATGAAAACGAAACGGTTTCCCCGTTTGCATGTTGATGATACTACCCAGTTTTTAAAAAAAAGGCACCTTTTTATTGGAATCGGTGGGACTCGAACCCACGCACGACCCAATCGCTATTCTGGATCAAGTCCAAGGCTCTACCCACTGAGCTACGACTCCGACACCACTTTTTTCCAACAAATTTTATTTAACCATTACATTGATGATACGGATGACAACTGATTTGATACCATCTGGCTTCTTGACCTACAATCAATTGTTGAAGGCGTTGACCGGCTTGATGGTCATTGTTGACATAATCATGATCCGAAAACTCATTTAAAAAATCTTGCAAGGTTCGTCCACGGGCTTTGGCTTTCAAGTACAACAAGGCGTAATCACCACAACTCTTGCTTGAAATGGCTTGGAGGGACTTGCCATTGGTCACTACATACTTCCAATGTTGCACAATCCAATCTCGTAACGGGGTAGCTTGCACGTACGTGTCCATGGGCAAAGCATAACTATCCAGGACTTCACACACCTTTCCATCCGTCCACACCGCTAACCAATGTTGTCCCGGTTGATCGTGTGGGTCGGTATTCACAATGTACCCTTGCGGTGCAGTCTTGATAGGACTCTTGGGTAAACGATCACAGGCCACCGTCCCGTAAAAGACAGGGTTCAATTGGGGGTCGTCTCGGGCTAAATAATCCAACTGTACATTATTCAAGGCCACGTGTTCCATCTTCAGTGTTGGTAAATGTTATACAACACGGCTCCGTTCCTGTCAATCTCCAGCAAATTCTCAAATTCTCCATAGACGAGCACGGTTATATTGGTAGCGGGGGCGGCTCCAAATTCCAAGACCAGTTGTAAATCTCCCGTTTGCTTGGGGTTGAGGTTTTGACTGTCAGCACATCCATTGGCGACATTGTCAAACATGTACAAGGTACAATTTTTAGCTTGGCCCCAATCTCCTAGTTCTACCATATTGCCTTTCTTTTTACACCAGGCACCACTGGCTTGCAGAAAACGGAAGTAGCCTAGATTATCTCGGGTGCCATTGTTGTGCACTAAGTGCAGGGTTTCATAAGGGTATTCTTCTCCTTTGACAATCTGTCGAATAGATGTCAGACCAAATTTCTGGAAACAGAAAGGATCTCGGGTCACATCCCCATTGAAGGCTCGGCTGTCCAGTAACCCCACAATCAATCGGTCAGGTATTCTGTTTTGAAACAGGTTAGGGATATCAAAGCGGACCAGGTTGCCTTGCATGCTGAAGGTCCGAATTTCACTGCGGACGGTCGGGTAAGCAGCCACTTGGCCTTCATTGTGTCTTTTGCTAGACAAACTCTGGTAGATAGCGTCATTTAAACGCAGTTGACAGAGATGAAACCGTAGTTTGACATCGCCTTCCATCAATCGTCCAGCTTCACCCACTCCATTCAAAAACAAACTCGGACCATTGAAATGAAATTTCATCTTGATTTCTATGCCAGGCACCAACAGTTTGCCGGTATGAAACACTTCCAAGTGCGGGGTAAACACCAGACTGTGGGTGACACCTCCAACATACTTGGCGAGTTCGGCTTTCATGGCAGCCAAGGCTCCTTTGTGATTGGCAGGGAGTCTCTGGTAGTCTATATGTCCGGCACCAGCATTCGCTGCGGTGTTGGTATTGTTGACCGTCCATTGGGGTGGGAAATCCACTTGATTGAACCATCCTTGGGGTCCCAACACGGTCTTGCCATCTTCTCGGTCAAAATTCAGCAAGGTTTCCAGGTAAGCTTTGTAATGATAAGTGTCGGATTGAGGACTGATCAACGTGCCATTCAACTGCAAGTCAATTTGCTTGATGATGGAATGGGCCAAATTATTGACGGGGAACAATATCTCCGCGGCGTCCAAGTTCCCGTTGTCATCTTTTTTCAAACTCAATTCCATGGTAAAGTAACTGCGTCCCAAATCCACAAAATCGTCCAACCCCGGAATGATGAATTCCATGGGATTGATACCCGTGGTGGTCGGTTGAATGGTAACCATGCGATAGGCATTGATGCTAATGTCGGTCGGTGGCACCTTGAAAATCCGTAACGCCGGATTGACGGTCCCTTCGGAACGTGCGTGAGCCGGGGCGGTTTGTGTACTCACGTCAGGCATGTTTAACGTCGTCGTCGTCGTCGAGTGGTGATACCCCACCGTCGTGAGGGGTTTTTATAGCGTCTTCGTCGTGCTAAACGTTGTCTCAAATCAAACCCGGGGGCTCTCATCACCTCGGGACTTAACCATCCACCACGTTGTCGTCGCATGAGTTTCCAAAACGGATACAGTCCTCCCCATTGAGACAACCCTCGATCACTACGAATTCGTCGAGGTCGTGAATGCACGGGTTCCATGTTCACACTCCAAAAATATCTCGCGCACGTTTGGTTTGTTTGGGAAACAAAGCACTGGCCACACGCACGGCGTCTTTCACGTTCTTATGACTCAACGCTTTCTTGGCTCGTTTGGTGATTTCTTTTTTGATGACTTGTTCGGCTTTGCGTTTAACACCTCGTGTCAAACCCGTTTCCAATCCTCTCTTAATATTACTAGGCAATTTTAAAGGATTTCGCGTCCTTATAAGGCCTTGGAACCCACCACGCAAGAGATCCGTTACTAATCCTTTGCCTTGTTGATCATACCACTCGTCTGTTCGAAATCGTGTCAAACTTCCCCCACGCATTGTGTTGTCGTTACCAAGGATCACGTTTTTTTTTTGGTTGGTGTCACAGGACTCGTCTCTTTTTATACCGTCATCATCGTCTTCTTTTTCGAAAAGCGGCTTCCAACCCTTTTTTAGCCCCGTAACTCGCCGCACCACTCGCGGCACCTAACGCCACGGCTTTTCCTCCAGCGATCAAGGCTGGAATCAGTGCAGCCAGGGGCAATAAACCCCCTCGTTGCCTTCTTCTTCGTCTCCTTCGTCGTCGCACTCTTGTCTTGGGCATCTTTGTTTGTTTTCACAACCCTTGTTTTCTTTTTATACTCACATGAGGTTGCACGATTCCCCCGCATAACGTTTTCGTTTCCCACTTTTGATCTCTGCCATGCGTTTCAAATGCGCTTTTTTGGCATTCTTTTTAGCCAACTTTTCTATCCCTTTGGTGATGGACCAAGCGGCTTTAGGAATCCCGGCAATCACTGCGTTGATCCCTTCCCCCGCTTGTGGACGTCGTCGTCGTCGTCGTCGTCGTTTCGGAGGCATGATTGACTTGGGTTCCCTTCTCGTCTCTCTCTCTTTTTTATGTCTTTTTGAAGTGTAACGTGACAATGGTATGACCTTCACCAAACTTGACCAAGTCTCCTCCTCTACCAATCGTTTCAGCCACTTGAATGTGAATCATTTCCACCACTTCGTTACGAAGAGACATGTATTGAATGTGCAACGGTTCAAAGTAAATGGTGCCACGTGCTTGTCGCTTGTACTGGATTTCACGCAACAAATCGGTCACGCGATTACCCACCACAGTGCTGCTTGCCACGTCGGAGTACACGTGCAATGATCGTGTAGGTTCCCCCACCACCGCTCGAAACGCCACATTCAAGTTGGTGAAACGCCAACTACAACTCATACTCAATTGTAAATAATCCGGTAAAAACGAACGCACCGTCCAAAAGACCGGCTTGCTCTTATCGTCGTTCACATCGTTCCAATCATTGCCAGTGGGTTTTGTCATGTTGGGGATTTGATCCCCCATGAATTCTTGGTGTAAGTTTGGTCCCAACATCAACACAGTGTCAATTTTACGTAACCATCCCATCTTGAGAGCCAACTTGGTGTAGATGGTCAGGGCTGGCGTGTCGGTGCCACAATGGCAGATATTGGTGTTGTCAATGAGCAGATCTTCGCCTTCCCACTTGAACTTGATGTAGGTGTGTTTGCCTTGATCGTTGGTAAACCGACCCCCTTGAATGGCCAGTTCCATACGTTGTTGTTCCAAGTGAGCAATGATGGCTTTCATGAAACTCACGCCATCTACTACCCAATCCAAATCTTTCACGTCATTGATGATGATTCGCGCAGTGTCTACTCGCGAGGTCATTTCCCCGTCTTTTCCACCCGGTTTGGGATAGGTTTGGTCCCAGGACGTCCCCATGACGTACCCATTTTTTTGGACCAACTCATACAAATTGACACGCGTATCCGGTAAGGAAATGGCACTCAAACCCACTTGCCATCCACCCCCTGTGAGCTGTAACGGTTGAGGTAGACGAATCTTGAAGGAATTGGCTTGGTTGTTGGGAAATTCACGTCGGTTGGCATGACTGGGTAACGTCACGTAGAACGACATGTTGTCTTCTTCTTCTTCACACCACCACTTCCCTTTTAAAGTGGAGGGTGAGGAGGGTATGCCCTTCACCAAACTTCACGAGATCCCCATTGATTTCGGCCATCTGGGTTTCCACGATTTCCACCACTTCGTTGCGTACTGGGACATATTGAATATGTCGAGGTTCAAAGTGCGTGGTTTCTTTGGGATGGTACTTGATTTCTCGTAAGAGATCGGTGATACGACCCCCTACCATGCTACTGGTCCCTACATCACAATACACGTGCAAAGGACGTGTCGGAGCAAATTCCGACGAGTGACGAAAGGTCTGGTTCAAATTCACAAACCGCCAAGGGCACGATAGACTCAATTTCAGATAATCCCCCTCCACTTTCCAAAAGGTGGGGTTGTTGCTGGCATCGCGGATATCCGTCGGGGTGGGAATGGTAGAAATGCCTTGAAATTCTTGCAAGAGATTCGGCCCCAATCGATACTGGCCGGGGGACACTTGTTCAATCCATCCCATTTTCAGGGCCAAGGTTCTGCCCCATGACACGCGTGCCACATGGGTTTTGTAATCCACATTGGTGGTATTCAACAACAAATCCCCTTCGGTGGTCCATTCAAAGGTCGGGTACAATTTAAGTCCATCGGTCCCTACCCATTTGTCTTTGGGTTTGATTCGTTTCGCACGTTCTTGCTGGTAACGATACACCAGTTGGTGAAAAAATTGAACTCCCGTCAACGAGGTCATCTCCTTTCTCATGTCTTGAGCCTTGACGGTCCATTCCTGCTGTTCAAACCACCATGCATCCCCAAAGTCTTCTACTTTAAAGTCGTGTTCGTGCCATCGTACGTACAACAGAGGATGGGAATCACCCACGCCTCCTTCTTCCGCTATCACTGGAATGGTGGGTAAGGATAAACTCACCATACCCACCATCCATCCTCGTCCCACAAATCGAATGGGTCTAGGCAATCGGTTTCTGAAATGATGACTCTTGTTCCCAGGAAACTCTTTGGTACTCGCATGACTCATCAACGTCACGTAAAACGACGAGTTGGGCACCCACGTCATTGTTTTATCGTTTGCGTGGTCGAAGGGATGTCACGTCTCCACGAGCAATCCAACTATTGTACTTGTCTGGCCACCCTTTCCACTTGACCAACCAACGATCTTTTTGTCGCTTAAGTACCTTCTCGATCCGAAACACATCGGACACCTGGACTTTTTGTAAATCCTCTTCATAAAACGTGCCTTTGATGGGAGTATCATCCCATTCGTGAATCTTATACGTGGGCACGGGACCCGGGATCACACGATGCACCACAAACACTTCTTCGGTCCAACCGGGTAAATAGCCTTTTTCAAAGGTACGATGAATCGTATTGAGACGGACCCGATCCCCCACCTTCAATTGGGGTTTTTTCTGGCCTTTCAATCGTTTGCTGTACAATCGTTTCCACACCGCTTCTTCGTTGTCCCACGTCACGTCTTCAGGGGCCATACCAATACTTCGATGACGGGTGGCATTGTACCCTTGTACCAACTGGGGTAAGACATTGTCAAAGCGTAAGGTGTTGGCCGTGGTCAAATAACGGTACAATCGTTCTTTCAAGGTCCGATTAAATCGTTCCACCACACTGGCTTTGGCATCCCCTTCGGTCGAAAAATGATTGATGTCTTGCTCGTCGACCCATCGTTGAAAGGTCCGATTGTAAAATTCTTTCCCTCGATCCGTTTGCAATCGCTTGGGGTGACGTCCTTGTCTCACAATCTTCTCAAAGGCTTTCACTAGGGCCACCCCGGTTTTGGTTTTCAACGGTTGGACCCACGCGTACTTGGACAAGACATCCACGACGGTCAATAAGTAGCGTATACCCCGATTATGTTTGGCTAAACGTTGCACTTCCACTAAATCCGCCGCCCATTGATCATCTAATCCCCCTACCACCACGGGTAAGGTAGCAAAACGACGACGTCGTGGTTTATGCAAGGTGTAGCCCACATCCTGTTCCAAGAGCCGTTGGGCTTTTTTCAAAGGGAGACCCTGGGCTTTGGCAAATCGTTGTACCCCTCCTAAACTCCCGGGGGCAGTAGGATCCTGGTAACGACTTAACCATTGTTGCGAGACATTGGTTTTCTTCTTCGTTGACGACACAGGGCGTTTGCTTCTCTTCAACCATGAGGACGAGGTCCAGCGTTGGGTTCTCTTTCGAGGGGCCATACTTTCTGACATTCATCCCATAACGTCGATATGGTGGGGACCGTGTGGGGATGCGCCTTTTGAATGATTCGATACCATCGCCATGCCTCTGGGTGGACTTTTAACCATAGGACAAACACCACCCATCGATACAAGTTGCGGTCGACGTGAGTTTCTTCAAAGAGGTGGAGAGGATGCGTGTCCTCGGGACATGGGGGTATGGGGATTTGGGTGCCGGGTTGATGATCATATAAGACTTGACAAAGGGTTTGATGACATTGCCATTGTACCATGGACAAGACAGAATCCCATGCATAACACATAGACTCCATGGTGACATTGATAAAAAAGTTTATTCGTTCTCTCATTTAAAAGAGACGGTCATACGCAACCGTCTCCAGGCTTTTCTGCCAGTTCTCCACACTGTCACTGTACTTAGGGGGTGGCGGAGCTGGGGCTACCATCATTTCTTGTCGGTTCTTGAGATCTTGAATTTCTCGTAACAATTGTTTCTCATACTCTGTCAGGGGGCGATCCTCTTTCCTTCTGACTGGAGGGGGCGGGCCTGGAATGTCATAGCCCCTCTTGGGATATCCTTGAGCATCACGGGTGGGTGGTTCAGCGAGTGCATCGGCTTTTTTGGGAGGGTTGTCATGAAACCAAGTCCAGTACTTGGGACCCAAGGGTTGATCGGCCCATCGGAAGAAGCCACACTTTTTCTTGGAACAATTCAGAAACAAGCGATCGGGATTCTGAGTCGAATGACTCTGTTGAAGCGTGGCGGGTTCACGGCAAAAACATTGCAAACAACGCCACATGTCCAACACTTCTGAATGAACTTGACTATACACGGCTTTCATATACTCCAGAACTTGATCTTGTCCACAAAACAGCAAACACGGTTGCATGGGACATTTCACATAAGGCCATCCCTTTTGAGATTGACGGGCCTCCAAACGCACCTCATGGCAAGGACAAACCATAGTGTCCACTGAACTGGGGGCAATGAGGTCTTGGGTCGTCAATGTAAATTGAGGTGATGGTGGTGTAGATTGCTCCACCATGTCATTCAATTCTTTCATCATGTCTTCCACGGCAGCTCGGGTGTCTTCCACCACTTCGCGCACCACAGGATCACAGTCCACATTCTCTTTCTTTTTCTTCTTCCCCGCAGGGTGTACGCTTGGCTTTCTCTTCCGATCCACAGACATCGTGCTCAAAGGTTTTTCATCCCATTCCCCATGCCTTTTTATACCCATGACCCTTACCTGTCATTGGTCAGCTTATCCTACCCATATAAGGACTTGTGATCGTCCCATTGGTCAGCTTATTCAATCCATATAAGGACCTCTTGTCTTCCCATTGGTCAACTATCTCTATTTAAGGAGCTCCCTGGGTCCTCCAACTCGTCATTCCAAGTAGATGGACTACTACCAAGATCTCAACCGAGACGACTTTGCTTCCACCGAAGACTATTTGGCTGAACGGGTCAAACGAGGTCTAGCAGCGGGATTCACGTTCCAACAGTGCCGACAGCACCACGTCATTGATTTCGGTTTGGCCTTAGAGTTGACTCCCACTGAGATTCTAGCTATTGTGGGTCCTGACACCGGGTACGTATTTCCCAACGAATGCCACCCAACATCAACATGATTGGAGAACAAGATCTCGGTGCCTTGGAACTCCAGGTGGGTCATGGCCATGTGGTCTACACAGGGGGAGCCAAAGGTACGGATGCACTCGTCGAAGAACAAGCCAAACACTTTGGGATGCAATTAGAAGTCCTAGTCCCCCCGAACCATCCTCGAGCTACCTTCATCACCCCTTCTACGGTGGAAGTCCTGATGTTGGCCAACCCCCATCTTCACCAGGCAGCGGAGAAACTAGGTAAAAAAATGCCCAGTCATTTTTACACCCTGCAATTGCTGCAACGCAATTATCAATTGGCCAAAAAAGCCCATACCATCTATGCCTTTGGCATCTTGGAACCGGATCATAAACGCGTGAAAGGAGGCACTGGTTGGACTGTGCAATTGGCTATGGATCAAGGCAAACCCGTCTATCTCTTTGACATCCCCAGTCAATCATGGTACCGTTCAGACCATTACTACCAAGTCAATGAGAATGCCGCCACCCTGGTGACTGGCAGTCAATTTGTTCCTTGGGGACCCAAAAAGCCTACCCTACATCAAAGCAGTGCTATCGTGGGATCCCGGGATGTGGACGAGAAAACCCGAGCAGAAATTCAAGCCTTATTCAACCGCACGTTCTGTCTACCCGAGAACATTGATCAATTACGTATGGAACTGGAAGACTTTCATTTGTAATTGTACATAGCCATTTTTAGTTTTTTATTTTTCAATCTGTACATAGCTTTCTTTTCAATTTTTTAGTTTTTATTTTTTCAATCTGTACGTATTTTTTACTTTTTATTTTTCAATTGTAAATAGGTACACCCCACCCGCGTGGCAAAGAACACGGACAACTCTTTGTAAAAACATCAACTCTTTTTTAATTAAAAAATTTTAAAAAACTCACATCACTGGTTTTGCACGTTCATCATAAATAAATGTCTCTTGACGCACAGTAGCCTTGACTCACAATTAAAAAACTCAACAGGAATAAAAATGTTCATTGTCCCAAACACCGACGCACAGCCTCCATCGCCTCCCTTTCCATCTGTTCCATGCGTGCATACTCTTCCCTTTGTTTTAACATTTCTTTAAAGAAATATGCTACGGTGCCCCATTCGTCCTCTTTCTGGACACGCGGCATGTGCTCCGCTAAGTAATGGTCGAGTTCTCGAAAATCTGCCAACGAAATCGGCCAGTACATTTCATCCATGGTAAAGACCAACCACTTGTAAATCCATGGGATGATACGTTTCACTAACGTCTTCTTCAGCATGCGGCAGGTGTCTCGTTGTAAACTCACCCCGTTCTCCACCTCCACAAAGCACAGCATAAACAAACGTATGAAGCCGGCCACGCTCTGTCGGGTTAAACCACGCCACGCTTCTTCTCGCCTCTCGTACATACCCCTTGTGTGCCGTTCCACAGGGGTTGTCTCCCTCACTCTCCTCTGCAAACTCCCCTCACCATTCACATTCACAAAGCTCAACAGGGAACCCAACGTTCTTCTTGTTGACGACATAGCGACAAAAGTTTACTCAGCACCAACTCAAAGCTAGGAATGGCGTCCTGGGGCCTCCCTTGACTTATATACCCCGATCCGCGCAATGCCTGATGGTCTATCTAAGGAGGGGGGGAGGGGGGTCCCCCCACCTCTTCCCCTCCCAAAGCATGATGGCGTCTTTCTCTCATTGGTTCATCACCCCTCCCACGTGACCCTTTGTTTCTCTATAAAAAAAAACGTCCCATTCTATTTTTCACTCCCAAGCCAGCAAGCAGTCAAGCAGTCAAGCAAACGGGATAGCGGTAAGTCGTTTTTTTTATTCCTCATCTCTTTTAATCTAAGTAGTTATCGTTGACTTTTTCTGGAGAGTTCAAGGGTGATGATGGTTCTGCCTTGTTTAAACGGAGCCGGCTGCCCATCAGCTGTTTGAATATCCATGGCAATACTGTCAAAGATGGTCTTGCCCAGAGGAAAATACATCCGTTGCGTCGTATCAAATTGATGATCGGTATTGCCGGCATCCAAGGTACGTAAAAATCCTTTCTCTTGATTTCCCACAATGCTCTGTGACACCAAATCCGTGTAAATCATCAATTGTTGTTGTCCTTGTTGGGGTTTGACCGTTTGCGTACTGGGAAATACTTGTCGGCTGAGATTCGGACCCAAGAACAAATAATAATTGAAATCGGGGTGGGTAAAACTGACGGATACAATGCCATGCGGTGGATATTTATTGACAGGACCAATGGTTGCTTCCCATTTATGACGATCGTTGTAATCCACGATATTTTTCACCAAATAATTTTTTTCTTGGACGACGAGCTCACTTGACGGTCCATCTTTCACCAGTCCCATCAGTCCAGCTAATTTCCATTCCATTTCAAATTGCATGTTGGCCGGTATGAGTACATACAACGAATCTAATTCCGGCGCGATGCCTGTATTGGTGATTTTCACATAGGGTTGAGTCAGGTTGACAGCCGCTAATTGATGCCGTTTCGCTTGATCGTCCACGTTCATTTTCGTTATATCCATCATGACATCCATGTGCTGTTTTTCCATTTCGTACGCGATGGCAATCCACGCTTCTTTCAAATTGTTATAATACCCTGGGGGTAAATGGATTTGTTTCGTCACTTGAATGGGAGCCGTTCCATCCGCACGTTTTGGTATGTATCTCACATCTGTTTTCATCCAATGTTTTTGACTATCTTCTTGCGTCCAATTCTGTTTGGTTTGATCTCCCCATTGTTGATTAAACCCCGGGTGGGAGATATGAACCAGAGCTGCTTCCCAATCATCTTCCACCAAATAATGGGAATGAGGAAGTCGAGCCGTAAATTTTTGTCCATTGCCTTGTGCTTGATCACTGATCAGGGTAATGTAAAAACTCATCGTGTTTTACTCCCTCACCTAGGGTTTACCCTTTTATACCTACCCCGATACTTGAATTGGACTTGTGCCATATCAAAACCATATCAAATCCATATATGGGCCATATATGGGTCACCCCCGTTCCAGAAATTGGACTTTGGACTTTGAGCCCGCGTTTCTCAGCGGTTTTACTTCACCTTGAGTCCACGATCGATTTTTTATACTAGTCAGCGGTTTCCCATCCTAAAACACGTCACTTCCGGTTTACGACACTTCCGGTGACGTCATTTCCGGTCATGTGACTTCCGCTTGAGCCCACCAACTCAATGGTCAGTGGTTTCCGTTACTAGGGGCAACCCAACAACCAATCACAAGCCAAAAGCTCTCGACCAATCAGAAGCCAGCATTTGTGCCAAACGGGCCCACATTACTACTCATTTACTTGCCAACTGTGAATTTGTAACGCAACCTTTTCCGTCGGTTCATACGTCCTTTTTAGCGTTAAATCTAAAAGTGTTCCAGTGAATCAATGTTAATAAGACTCGACACTAAAATTGGTCACATCGTCAAGCACGCGTGTTTAATGTTTTAAAAAAATCCATCGAGCCGTTCTTAAGATTTTCGCAAAAGCGCTCAAATTCAAAAATTACCACAAAATTATTACACGAAGGATCTTAGAAAAACAATTCGTTCTCGAGATCGCGAGCACTAGTTCCAACAAAACTTTCTAGGCGTAAAATAGTAAGTAAACGACACATTTTGAAAGTATTTTCGACCCATTTCATCAAAGTATTGATTATTTTTCGGTGCATTTACTATTACTATGTAAAAACTAAGGTTGAAAATGTTTTTGCGATTTACTGCGAAACAAACATACAGATTTTTTTGTTCTTGTATGTTTTGTTTGCCATACACCACAGTTTAAGATGTTGGTATTTGCTTTTCAAAGCGAAGTCTGGATCGCACAAAATGCCAATTTTAGTGTTTTCGAGGTTTTTTTTTATCGTTGTCATGGAAATATCGATTTTCACAAAATGTAAACCGCGCTAAAGTTCAATCCAAAACCAAAAAGTACTCCAAATTTCACGTTGATCCGACAAGATAAAGACTGTCTAAGAGCCGATTTTAAAAGTGAGGTATGGTCCCAAAAAAACTGTATCGAAACACCTTAAGGACGTTCGCGCGAAAAACTTCTACAACACAGATTTTTTTCATACTTTGGCTACAGTCAGAAAATGAGTTACCTATGTCAGAAATGCAAAAAAATTGGGGGGTCACCGACTTCGTTTTCGAAATAAAGCGCGTCGAAACCTACCCCAATTTTGGCAAATCGGCCCTCGTAACTCGACATGGCCTCAGTGCTTGTTAGTTGAAAAATATTGAAGATGAATCGCCGTATACCCACTTTCTTAGTCAAATTTTACTTACGTGGGTCTGTTAAGCAAATAATTTGAACCGGTGTCATCCTTTTAGTTAAACTCAGCCTCTAAAATAGACTTTTACGAACACCGTGCAGCTTCAATAACAGCAGAATTCGATGATGCGAGGGCAGAAAAGTTGAAAAAAATCAAACTTCCGCAATACAGATTTTCTTTAATTTTTCAAAAAACGTAGATAATCGACAAAGAAAGTGATCTATCAAAAGAAAATATGGGGTCACCGAACATTTAAGAGAGTTAAACCCATGCATAGATCTTAAAATGCCCACTAGCGCTATTTATCTCCATATTTCTGCAACAGCGCGCGCGCTCAATGCATGACGTGGCATGGCATCACGAAGTGAATTGCGTGCGCAGTAAGGATGCGCAGAAACAATTGGCGCGAACGTCCTTAAATCGAGGTTCGACTGTATTTCTTTTCATTTTAATTTTGTCGCAATCACTCGTCATGAGTATTTACTCTTCCATTTGAGTTGTTAACATCTTCATTCTACCGCATTTAGAGCAGCCCAGTAGGGTCGAGTAGAGGAGTGCTGAGTGTTTAATTAAGAGGGACAACGGAGAAATAGAACCCTATTTTGTTTTCCTTTAAATTTAAACACCTTATTACAGGACCATGTTTTCGCGACATCTTAATGAGGAGCAACATGCAAATTTTTACGAAATTTATAGGATTCCATTCAAGATAGAAATAAAAGCAGGATAAAAGTTTTTACAAACCACCAGACAAAGCTCCCACGCGAGGGCCCTTCGGGTTTTTAGCAGTTTGCTTTGGCTTGCAGTCTCGTAAAAATGTCAAAAATCATGTGATTCTGTTATATATAGACCTGTTCAATACAAAATTTTGATGGCGTTTTGCCAGAGGAACCGGTGTGGGACTCAACACTTCCCCTGAATGAAGACTGCTGAGGGGGTGGGGGAGCAAAGATAAGGGCCTATTTTGCTCGAATCAATTTTTCTACGTTTTCTTCATTGCTTTACGAACAATTAAAAAATTGCGTTTTAAGTTACTTTTCTCAATAACAAACGAATTCATTTGGGCTGAAAATTCCATGTAAATGCGAAGAGACCTATTTAATTGCTCCCTTTAATGTCGCGAGTTTGAGAGGGGTGTGAGCGCCTCTTCTTTTCCCAGAATACCCGCAGAAATTGATGTTGCAAATATTTCCTGCTATAAGTATTGAACATCTATTTTCTAGTCTGGGATTTCAACGAAAAAAAGGATGAAAGAGAAAACGCTTGGCCAACCTTGGAACGTGACAGCCAAAGAAATCATTACCTGACATAACAGTCAAGAAAAGCACGAAAAAAGTCACAGAAGTGCCTAAAATCCCCATCTTCATTAGCTGAATTACTGAAAGAAATTAAAATACTTTCCGTTAGTCGCAGTTCAGTCAAATCTTTAAGGTGGCTTAAGTCGTTCAAGAGCTGATTTTAAGGAATTTTTGTTTCTTAATTGCGCCAAACGAAAGTTATGGACCTAATCTTTACCTAAAAAAGCTGTCTTTTTCCGTAAAGAAAACATCTTTTTACAAAATACATCTTTGTAAAAAAGTAGCTTTTTTACTTAAAAAGCTGCACCTTTACGCAAAAGGACACCTTTTCTACAATATTTCTACATATTTTGTAAAATGATTTTTTACGTAAAGATCTTTACGTAAAACAACAGCATTTTTACGTAGAAACACTGCACTTTTAGGTAAAAGGACAGCTTTTTCACAAAATATACATTTGTAGAAAAACTGTCTTTTACGTAAAGACGCAGCTTTCACTTACGTAAAAAACATTATTTTTTGCTCAAAAGAGCTGTCTTTCAAGACTCTTAACCCAAATAAAATGGCGTTTACGACAAGGCTTTGCGTGGTATTAAATTTTGTCTTCATAGCCAAAACTGTTCCCATCTTTTGTCCTAAAGGCAACAGGTGGTTTTACCAAGAAAAAACGCAATTGGTGGCTTGAGTATCATATTCCAGTGCAAAGCAGGTTTGAAGCAACTAGGTAAAGATTCCTCGACAGTTGTTCTTAGCGTTTGGCCTTTTTGCTCGCAAACCAGTGCATGAGGATATCGATGGAATGGTTAAAGACATAACTGTAATGAGAGAAGTGTTTTGTGCTCAGAATTTTTCCGTCCAGTGCCGGGCTTAAAGGGTGTCGAAAGCCACATATACGAAATTGAACGAAAAATTAGTTGGAGACGTTCTTGTGAAGTAACTTAAGTGGTCATTCATAATGAAGCTATTTAATGATTGTCTTTGGATGTAGTAAGCGAGGCTTGAGGCAAGACAAAGTAGCCGAGGCGGGAGATGACAAGATATTAAAATCAAAAAGTAGGGGGAAATGGTACTCGACAACTAAGAATACTTAATGTTAATGGAAAAAAGTTGTTGCATACTGACCGACCGATCACAAATAAAGCAGTGCAAATTTGTAATAAAACAGACAGCGTAACTCTCTATATACAGCGTGATAAACCAACAAATCACCTGATCAGCAAATGACTGTCGTTGTACAATGGACACCTTACATTCAACAACTTATAATTACCAATGTTTCACTTTGGGTGCTTAAGAAAAAAAATTCTGTTGAAAACATGAAGTGATTTGAGCAAAGTCTGCCGTTTGAGATACTGAACACAATGCTGTCCTCTCTAAAGATAACAGCGGGAACAAAAAATGTCCAGATATTGAATGAGGTGACATGTAGTTTTGCTATTGGTCAGCGATCACTGACTTCATGTGATCGGTTGGATCAAGTTTCCAGCTTCCTACATGGTAAGTTAAAACCACGCAAGAGGAAACGTCAAGAAATATATCCTTTGTAACAAATGTGGCGATCCAACCTGAAACTAGGTGGGCTCAAAGCAAGACTGGAAAGCGATTTCAGCAAAAGCAAAATGGGTCTATAACTCAACCCAGGAACAACAAATTTAAACTCAAATGAAAATAAACGACATTTAACTAAAGCTGGTCAACTTTTTCGATCTCGTCTATTGTTCGAAAGTTAACGGGTGGTTTCACCAAGGAAAAATGAACTCAATTGGCTAGTTGAGTATCAAATTCCAAAGCAAAGCAGTCGAAGTAATGCGCGCGGTGAAGGTTTTCAATCAAGAACTGTACTTCACATTTTATTTGTTCTTTTAACTTACACTACCACTTTGCCAAAACAGATCGATATATAAAGGTGGTGTAAATTTGGATTTTCCGGAAAATCGCAATTTCTAACAATGAAAGAAACCCGAAAAGTCAATAACGACATTCTACCACTAGAATCTCGAATGACACACGCGGGAATTAAAGAGAAAAATTGACTATATAACGACGTTTTTGTTTTTTATGAAGTCTTGTTCCAACAATTACAATCTTCCGTGTTTATTTTTCTTACGTTGCTGTTGTGTAATTTAGAAAAAGTAGACGATGTCCTACTGATACAAAACAAGATCTTGTGAACGATAGCTTAGCTAGAGGTCGAAAAGTGAAGGACGTCTAACAATAATCCTCTAATTAAGGTTATTTATTTGTAAGTAATTCCAGTGGCAAACAAATTATTTAGAAAAACAATTTGTTCGATAAATGACAAAAACAGGTAAATTTAGAATCGAAAGATCACGACAAAGACAAATTCTGATAATAATAATAAAGACTGAATAATAGATGAATAACAATTGTGAATAACTACAAAGCCTTTTAAATCAATTCAACTTACCAAGTTTTCGAACAACAAAAATTCTTGCCAAAAGTTGAGTGCTTCTGAAACAACGTTGGACGATCGACAAACTCCGACACAATACTCGGAAACTGAATGTGATTCCATTGAAAAGGTAACATATGTAGTCTTGCCATTGGTTGTGTGATTGATGACTTCATACAGTAAATTATTTCGAGGTTCCGAATTTCTAACAGGTGAGATCAGAGATTATTTACGGATGTGGCGATCCAATTGAAAACTAAGAGGGTTCAAAGCAAGACCAGCTAAGACTTGCGAGTATTTTTTAAAACACCAGGAGTATGCGTTGATTTAATTCAAATGAATGCGTTTTTAAAGAGTTTTAGCTAACTTTTTGGACTTCAAAGCTAAAGTGAATCTCAAATTAACGGTTGTCCAAAAATGAACCGGTGGCTTTTAAAAAGGAAAAAGAAGGCGATTGGCTAGTTGAGTATCAAATTCCAGAGCAAAGCAGGTTCGAAGCAATGCGATGAAGGTTTTCAATGGAACTGTACTTGACATTTCAATTTTCTCACAAGACTTTGCTCAGATGTCGAAACGTGGTGTAAATTTGGATTTTCCGGAAAATCGCTCATTTCTAACTGAAAGAACTAAGAAACACCGCAATAACATCACTTCTACCGTTAGAATCTCGAATGACACATGCGGAAATTAGGCAAAAAATAAACAGTATAAAGGCAAGGAAAAATGCTTTTGTACTTGGGAAGTCGTGTTACGACAATTGCAATCTTCCGTGTTTGTTTTATTTCAGTTTCTTACATTGAAAACGATTAATTGTAGACGATGCCCCATAGAAAACAAGATCTTGAAAACGGTAATTAGACTGAGGCTAAGAAGGGAAGGACGTCAAACGATAACTCTTTAAGAGATTGCAATGGAAAGAAATTATTTCAGTTCTCTTAGACGTAGAAAAACAAATTGTCAGTCGAAATGACAAATACAGTAAATTAAAAATCAAGAGATAACGACAAAGACGAATGTAAAGACTGAATAACATATCGATAACTACCATGAATTAATATATAGACTTTTAAATCAATTCAACTTACCAAGTTTTGGGAACAACAAATATTGTTAAAACTTGAAAATGCTTCTGAAACGACGTTAAGCGATCAACAAACTCTGGACACAATTACTCGGACATTGAATGTGACTCAAGTGAAAAGATGACATGTCAGTCTTGCCAGTCTTGTGTGATTTATGACTTCATGCAGTAAATTATTTCGAGGTTCCGAATTTCTTACAGATGAGCTCAGAGATTATTTACGTATGTGGGGATCCAATTGAAAACTAGGATGGTTCAAAGCAAGACTAGCTATGGCGAGCGAATATTATGTTTTTTAAACACGAGGTATAGCTAGTACGCATTTAAAATAAATGGGCATGCGTTTTTCAAGAGTTATAGCTACTGTACTTTCAAAGACTTCAAAGCTATAGCCAGGAGCCATAATCATATCTTAACGAATGTCCAAAAATGAACGGGTGGTTTTAAAAGGAAGAAAAGGCGATTGGCTTGTTGAGTATCAAATTCCAGAGCAAAGCAGGTTCGAAGCAATTAGGTGAAGGTTTTCAATGGAACTGTAGTTCACATTTTTATTTTCACATTAGAATTTGCTCTTTTACCTTGAAACTACCACTTTGACAAAACAGATATCGAGAAGTGGTGTAAATTTGGATTTTCCAGAAAATCGCTCAAAGAAAGAAAATCGAAAAGTCAATGCCACTCTACCGTTAGAATCTCGAAAGACACATGCGGAAATTAAACAAAAAAAAAACTGTATTACGAAGTTTTTGTACTTAGGAAGTCACGTTACAACAATAACAATCTTCCGTGTTTGTCATAGTTTATTTTTCTTACGTTGCTGTTGCTTCGCCTAATTAAAGTAGACGATTGCCTATAGAAAACAAGATCTTGAAAACGATAGCTTAGAGGTAAAAAACTGAAGGGCGTCTAACAATAACCCTTAATTAAGTTATTTATTTGTAAGTAATTGCAATGGAAAACAAATTATTTTAGTTCTCTCAGACGTAGCAAAACAAATTGTGCACTATATAGCCAGTTGAATCAACTTACCCGGCAGGTTTTGGGAAAGACAAAAATTCTAGCCAAAACTTGAAAGTGCTTTGCTTCCGAAACAACGTTTTGCGCTCAACAAACTCCGGACACAATACTCGGACATTGAATGTGGCTCCATTGAAAGGTGACATGTAGTCTTACCATTGGTTGTGTGATTGATGACTTCATGGGTTAAATTGCATTTCTACTGGGTGAGGTAAGGGATTGGCTTCGTATGTGGAGAGCCAGTTGGAAAATAAGAGAGTTCAAATCAAGTCTAATAAGAACTTCTTTTAAAGGTGAAGCCTACCGATAATTCGTTCTATTACAGATTAGTTTCAGCTAACCTTCTACTGAAGACTCAAGGCTAAGTCTTAATCGATTCCATCTGTTGTCCAAAAATGAACGGGTGGCCGTTTAACAAGGAAAACAAGGTGACTGGCCAGTTGAGTATCGAATTCCAGAAAAGCAGGTTCCAATGGTTCGAAGCAATGAGGAGAAATTTCCCCTGAAATCTAAATGTGTTCCGTCAATTTATATTACTCACAACGTATAATTTTCTGAAGATGTTTTATTTATCTCAAGACTGGTCCGTTTTAAGATACCGTACTTAATCAAATATCGCGGTCAAGGGGGTGCTTAATCGAGGAGGGGCGATTATTCGAGGAGAGGCGCTTATTAACAAAATTACAAAGACTCAGAATTTGCTTCTATGATGAAGCTTACATATATGTGTGACATTCCACATCTATATCGTCGTCTCCATCTTCATCACTGGGTTGATGACGTTCACCTCGTCATTGGCCTCCTCCTGGTCGGACAAGGTGCTATCTTAAAAAGGATCCTCCCTTTCTTCATTTATGGGTTGGGGGCCCACAGTTTTCAGTAGCTGAAACTGTGGGCCACCAACAAATATATCACACATACTATGTCACACCTTGCTTATACGAGAGGGGGCGCTTATTCGACCAAGTACGGTATACTGAAAGGTAGACAAAGCCCAAGAAAACCAAGTCATGAAAACAAAACGTTGAGAGGTTACTAAAAAGTGGAAGAAGATTAACAAAAATAATTACAGCAGTGGAAAACAAGGCAAGTTGTTTCATAAATGACCAAAAAGCATTCAGGGATGGCGGAGCCGGGGGGGCTGGGGGGGCTTTAGCCCCCCCACTTTTGAGGAGGATGACATTTTATTTTGTTTTAGTATATGTAGTTATTCGAGAAAATACATAAGAGTATTTGCCAGATGAAACTAGTGTTTAAATTGTTATTGCTTGATTAAGTCACAAGAATTTACAAAGCTACAACTTTATACAAACCTCGTCGGAAACTTTTCGTGTTTACGCATTTTTAACATTTTCTCAGCGCGTGCTTCCTTCCTACAGACGGGAAGCTTGTGTCAAAAAACCGCAGGTTAGCGTAGGAGACCGGAAGGCTGAAAAATAACCTCCAAAATATTGCTGTAAGCACTAAAAGTACCTTTCATTTTACGCTTTATCCAGGCTAATTATTTCAAGAAGTATCTCGCGGAGAATGCTGTAAATACGATTTCCGAGACTCTAGATTTCAAAATTTTCTGGGGGAGGATGCCCCCAGACCACCCTACCAACTCGCGCCTCCGGCGCTCGTTTTCAGCCCCCCCCCCCCCCCCCACTTCAAAATACGCTCCGCTGTCCCTGGCATTTGAAGAGTTGCAGAAACTAGCGGCGTAACGTTCCAACATAACGGTGCAACAAACTGAAGAGTAAATGTAATATTAAATAAATACAACCTCAAAAGATTATCGTCGAAACAACTGAGATCATTATACATGTATATATCATTAACGCACAAAAAAGTTGTATGCAGTTCAACATCCCTCGAATCCCGGCTTTGTCCGAGGTTTTAGGAGCAGTGTGCGCTCTATCTATCAAGGCGGAAGACGGGGGGGCACCCAGGGGAAAAGAGGAAGTGGGAAGTGTGAAAATTTTTCCGGCTGAGACTTAAAGTGGGAGACTGAGACGTGGAGACGTGGAGAACCATAACTCTTACAAGAACGCTCACACTGAATGACAAACTTTCTAAGGTGATAAAAGGGAACATATATATGACTTATCTTTGCGTCATAACGGGTAACCCATAACGATTAAGCTTTTAAGAATGCTTGTTGAATACAAAATCACAAACATTTCCTCAATTACCTCACATACTGTTACAGTGAAGCACCAGACTGAACGCAAGTGAAGCCTCTAAATGAAACGTTAGTTGACCTTCCTTTCCTGATGACAATGAGCCAGTTATTCCTCTGTTTGCGATGAAAATTCTTAATTTATTTGGTAAAATTTCAACGTCCACATTCAACGTCCGCCTCCCTGATACCCCGTCTCCACTTCCCCGATATCACGTCCCCGCGGTCCCACCTCGCGTCCCCACGCGTCCCCGCGTCCCACGTCCCCAAACATGCGTCCCCGTGTTTCCATCCCCGCGTCCTCGTCCCATTTTTAGCCACAGCCAATTTTTCACCCTGCTAAATGATGTTGAACTAAGTTTGATTGTCATGAGCAATTGCATCAAAAAACTTTCTGTTGCATTCGGTCAGTCAAGCTTTCGGTTGGCCTCGGTTCAACTTGGTAAGTCTTTCTCGAAAGCATTTAGTACCTATCCCGTGACAACAACTTTGATAATGCAACGTCACGAAACACGCCCTACAATGCGGAAGAAACTGGCCCTCTCTGCTCAAGCAACCTTGGTTAACCTTCGTTGAAAACTGTATCGTCGATCCCGTGACAACATCAATAACAACGTCACGAAATACGCCCTACTATTATGTGCATGTGGAAGCAAGCCCCTCTCTGTTCAAATAACCTTGGTTAACCTTGCTTGAAAACATTATGGTCGATCCCGTGACAGATATAAACGAAGTCACGAAACACGCTTTACGATGTGTATGGTCCTCTTTTTTGGACTTCCTTCTTTCCCCAGGTCGAATCTGCGACACAAAGGCCTTTTGTGACCACGAAACAAACTTTCGGTGTTATTGCGAAAAATATTGAACCCATCGCAGCGTATTTCTGTCGTTTTAAAATTAAATTTAGATTTCCTTGAATGGCCTTTGTGCAGCTTTGTGCTGGTCAACGGTCGAAGTCGAGAACCATGCCCTGACGCAAACCAATAGGATTTGCGCATTTGCGTGCATTTATAATCATCATCGTTAGCATAATCCGATCAAATATATCAAAACTTCAACACGCGTCAAATCGAAGGCTTTTTTCTCGTCCAAAATGGTCTCTCTAATAATCGAAACCTTGGCTGTTATAGGAATCGTGCTTTGGCAAATGCTGAAGTCTTTCCTACAAATATTTTTTCCTCCACCTCGTAAAGATATCAATGGAGAAATCATCTTTCTGACCGGAGCTGGAAGCGGGCTAGGTCGCATGATGGCCTTCAAATTCGCCAAGCTTGGGGCCACAGTGGTATGTGCTGATATAAACCAATCTGCGAACGAAGAAACTGTCAAGGATATTCAAAATCAAGGCTTGAAAGCGAAAGGGTATAAATGCGATTGCAGTAGCAGAGAAGACATCTATCGAGTAGCTGATCTCGTGAAAGCTGAGGTTGGCGATGTCACGATTTTGATTAACAACGCTGGTATTGTGAGTGGTAAGAAGTTTTTGGAAACAGAAGATTGGATGATCCAGAAAACCTTTGAGGTTAACACAATGGCCCATTTCTGGGTAAGATGGCGTTTCGTTTTCTGAAGTAACTTAAATAAGCTGAAATATTGCGTGAAAGTGCACATGTTCTCGCTCTTGAAATATGCCAGACACTGTTCAAACATATCAACTCGTCTATATCTCTGAACACGCTAAAATTTCACTGTTTTGTTTTTTTTCAATGTTCTTAGCTTGTGTTTAAGCATATTAATCTTAAAGATTTTATTAGATTGGATTTAATTTTTTCCTCTTAAGATATGCAAAGGCTATAAAACGTTGCTGTTTTGGTAGATATCGGGTCAAAGTCCAATGTCCAAATCTGTCGGGGTAGTGCGCCGATCAATTATTCGAAAGTTCAACATCCCCTCCGGGCAACCCCCCGGGCATTTGAACTTTTGAAGATTGGCTTGTTCAAATTCCCTCCCCTCGATGCAAAAAAGCCATTCAAATGCCCCACCAATTAGCACTGACCTACCTCTCCTCCAAGACAAATTTCGTGTTATCAAACACTTGACAGATGTGTGCTTTCACGCAATATTTCAGCTTAGAGAGAGATATGCCGTAATGACACCTTCAAACTTCTTTTAAAGACCCTTTTGAAAGAGTTATTCACTAACAATGGAGAAATTCTATCTTCTAAATCCGTCAAACCCTGCAAAAACCAAAAAGAATAAACTCACAGGCGTATTACGGCAGAACAAGAGATAAATCTGGTTCAAATTCCCCACCCTGCCAACGCAACGTTCAAATTCCCCCTCCCCGGGCACGATGTACAGTCAAATGCCCCTGGTATGCCCGGTTGGGGGGGTGGGGGTGTTGAAGTTTCAAACTGATTGGCACTTGAGGGTGCCGGGTGACTTGCATGATCCAAATTTCAAAAGTCCCGACTCGCCAAGAGTCAATCCCTAGTTTACTGTTAAGTGACACTCTTTTCTAGACCAAGACTGTCTAAGACTAAACTGGTTGAAAATCATACCTTTCACCCCAGTGAGGTGGGTACCCCAGATTTTCAAGTGATGGGGAGGTCCAAATAGGGACAAAAATCAAAACCTAAAAAAATCCCTGGGGCTTGAAGACAAACCCAAGAATTCCCCAAACCAAAGTTTACCTCAAACCCTAAATTTTCTAACTTCAAAAATATAACCCAGAAGTTATTAAAATGATAACAAGTATGAACAATTTTAACATTAGTACAAGTTGAATGTTATTCCCCGTATAATAATCTAGTAAGCTTTCCCAGATCTAAAAAAAATCTTAAGTCAATTGCCACCAAGAAATATACTCACCAAATTCTCTTACCCAAAAGAATCCTGAAATTGCGTACTGAATGTCAGACCCAAAAAATTCTTCACACCTCCCTGTCTCTTTAAATCTGGAGTACCCCCTCTCTGGGCCCTTCTCAGCAGTACATACCCATATAGCTTATAGTGAGTAGGTTTTGGGTGGGTGTGTGCCTGCTGCCCAGGCCTCCAAAATTAGACCCTGTTTTAGAAGGGTTTTGCATTCAAAGTGATGCTCTGTTCTAGAAATAGGCAATTTTTTAATACCCCATTCTAGATAGTTACATAATTTGAAAACCCCATTTTACACTGTAGAAAAGTTATTTCTTTGTTTGTTTGAACTGTACCTCCAAAATACAACTGTTTCTATGCAAACCGCATTGTGTTATTTTCCCATAAGTAATTTAAAATTGCTGCTGATATCTTAAAGCTTTCATATGTTTGGAATATTGCACCCCGTTCTAGAAAACGTCTCAAATATGGATACCCCATTATAGATCAGAAGTCCCAAAATCACGACCCCCTTGAGCAGAACATACCTGTATAGGTATTACACTGTATGTGGGAGTACCCCCTCAGGAGCTTGTCTCTTTATAGTGCTGTATGTCTCCTATCAGAGCAGCTGTTTATAGAGATTAAGCTGTACTTCTATTGATTTAAAAGCCTCAGGGGCATTTATACCCCGCGGTTGTTCTCCTTCCCCTCATCGAGGAAAATATATTTCGGTCACTCAAGATACAAGCCCAAGCGGTGTAGCAGAAGTTTGCAATGGAAATTTGTTTGGCCAAGCAAAAACCAGGAGACTGGGGCAAGTGACCAAGAGAAAAGGGTATTACTAGGTCCTGTCCTGACGGCGGGGTAATTAATGATTTATTTTAATTTGTTTTATTTGCTTAAATTTACCACAGACCACTAAAGCCTTTTTGCCATCAATGTTGGAGAAAAACCATGGCCACGTTGTCACAATAGCATCATCGGCCGGTTTCTTTGGTGTGTGCGGCTTGTGCGACTACTGTGCATCTAAGTCTGGAGCTGTCGGCTTTGACGAGTCACTGTACATGGAGCTGGGTGTCATGAAGAAAAATGGGGTTCACACCACTGTCATCTGTCCATTCTTTATCAACACAGGGATGTTTGATGGCGTAAAAACAAGGTACAGTTAAAATAATCACCCTTTGAATGCTCATTTTAGTTTACTCCAGTGAAAAGGTACAGGGTACGTGAAATTGAAAATTCCAACTTTGTTAGAAGTGTAAAATAAATTGCCTGGTTTTTTTTGGGATAGTGAGATTCTCAGGCAGGTGATAATGAAGATTAACTGTGTGTTTTTATTTTTTTCCTTTGGGGGGGGGGGGGGGGGTGGGCATTAAGACCTATATGAATAAGTATTCTGTTAGGCTTAAGTAATGGCTCTTGAGCTCAGTACTTTGGTTTAACCCTTTAAGCCCTGATATAAAAATGCATATTCTCCTTACTGTTCTCCATACAATTTGTATGGAACTATTAAGGAGAATTTGTCTAAATATCAAAACATCCTATCCTTAGTGATCACTTCCTTTATTCTCATCACTTGAATATTTGAACAAGTAGTGACAATGCAGTGCTTTCAATAAGCACCGACGGCCGACGAAAAGCGTCGGCTATTTCGCTCGGAAAAGTCGGCTACTTTTTGCCCTAAATTAAAGTAATTAAAGGAAGATTCTTTCAAACCCCTAGTTGATACAGTCGGTTACTCTATTCAGACGAGCTGCCTACTTCAAATTTTATTGAAACCCCTGCAATGTGAGGAGAAATTGCATTTTGATCACTGTTAGGGCTTTTAAAAGGTTAAAAGTTCTGCACTTTAATGATTTTTAGGTTTCCTCTGCTCCTGCCCATTCTGGATCCAGAATGGGCCACAGATAAAATGGTGGATGCCGTCCTGCGGAATAAGGGCATTTTGTTTCTTCCGAAAATTCTAACTTTGTTTCTCTGGCTTAAAAGGTAAGTGGAAATGGTGTGCTCAAACATATGTTGTATGAACTCAGAGGGAGTTCTGGTTTCATAAATGCACAAATTACGCATTCAGGGTGGAATAGATTACTCCCAAGTAAAACTGACAACTAAGGTGATCATATTGGGCTAAAAGTTATTGGGCTAATGTACATTGTATATGGGCTAAGTAAAGTTTTTAGTGTGGTAATAGTTTACAATGTGCATCATGGTGTGTAAGTATAAAACTAGGAGTAATCATAATATAAATTAGGGAGTGCATTACACATGATTAAGAGGAGGTGTTAGTAAGAAATAAATGGGCAGTGAAGGAGGTAAAGCAACTGTGAGTGCGAGTGGGTAAATATATAACAGAGGAACCCTGATAAAGTGCACCCCTGTAAAACAAACACCCCGGTATAACGAATGTTATTATTCAACAAATTGTCACTATGCCCATATATGGTAAGGAAGCCCTCAATATCTGTCATCCGTACATGACAGATATCCTGCGATATACGTAAATGACCATATTTGGAAGTGCACTGCAGATTTCTTTATTGCTTGTTTGGCGGACATTTTGAAAAGCAAGGCAGTTTTAGCAGTGTTTTCCGGAAATTTTAACTCCCTGGAAGAAACTTTCCACGATTAAATGTTCTCAAAAAGTCAACCAGTATTTGCTTCAGCTCACAAAGATATCCAGAGGTTGACTTGGAATTTTCATAGTGAGAACTCAACCAAGAAAATGGTATTGCGAACGAAGCAGCACACTTGGTCACAGAAAGTTGTAAAGTTGAAAAGACTTTAATTCACAGGAAGAGGACTTATTCTCGGTAAGGTAGCAGTATTTTTCTACTCTGTCTTCTCATTTCCAAACATGAGTTTGTAAATAAGTCTTTTTTAAGTGAAAGGTAGTAAACTTCGTATTCTTGAAGTTCTGTTTTGATTTTTATTACGTGTTGCTAGCTTTTAGCGTTTTCATCATAGAGCGATAGTTTTTCTCGTTATGAAAATGGTAGTCAATGAGAATTTGTTGAATAATAAAACAATTATCCTGCTCAATCTTGCGGAATATACCCTGATTTAGCCAACTCGGCCTACGGCCTCGTCGGCTAAGTATCCGGTGATATTCCACGCCATTTCGCAGGATAATTGTTAAATATTCTTCATCCCGTTAATAGTAATGTGTGGAAAAGAACCCCAAAATAATGCAAAATAACCCCCATTATAACAAACACATTTTGCTAGTTCCTTGACATTTTGTTATATCGGGTTCCACTTTAGTGACAACAAAACTAGAACTACTTGCCAGAAAGAGATGGAAGCACGTTTCTGATAACTTGTTGGGGTTACTTTCAAACTCTACAACTATCACCTTGGCAGTTTTGCATGGGAGTCTCTTGATCCCTCAAGCCAAAGAAGGAATGTATAAGCCACACCCACTTGGCTTATTGTGTTAGCTAGACTAGTAAAAACCTAGGTCCTGACCAACTTCACCTCTGAATTCCTGCCCCGGGGGGGGGGGGGGACTATGGATTTCAAGTGACGGGGATGATCAAAGGATTTTTTTGGGTCTGAAAATTTTGATTCCGGGATTTTTTTGGGTAGGAAAATTTGGCAAGTATTTTTTTGGGTGGCTTGATATAAGTAGGGATTTTTTTGGGTATTCAAAACAATCTGAAGGTTCGTGGGAGTGCCCGGCGTATCCCGGCCATGTAGTTCTGTGAATAAAGTACAACCAACTTGTTCTTGCCCGGGTGGTCTTGTTTAGAGTTGTCCTTCATAATGTTATTGTTGAAACAGAAGATGTTCTTGGGTGTCCCTAGTTTTATTAGAATGGCTTCCAGATGAGGAAAAGATAAAATCAGCTGGTTGATGAATTTAAACAAACACAAACATTCAATTTCTGGTGTTTTTTTTTTTTCATATTTATATCATGTAAACCTCTCTGGAAATTTTTAAGGCTCGGAAATTCGGCATGGGATTTTTTGGGGGTTAATTTTTGGTCTAGGGATTTTGTTGGGGTTTGTTGGAAGCCCTAGGGATTTTTTTGGGTTTTGATTTTTGCCCCCATTTGATCATTCCCATCACTTGAAACTCGGAGTACCACTCCTGGGATTCCTGGGCACAACAACTTAGAGAGGCTCCAGATGACGAGTGACACTAGCAGATCTTTTTTAAAACCAATATTAATTATTGTTTTTTCAGCACTGTTCCAACGTCCACCTACCATACTCTAGCCGAGTTCTTTGGAACCAATGCATGTATGGATGATTTCAAAGGAAGAGCAAAAAAGACAGAATAAATAAATTGCAAACTGTTATGTCCAATCAAGGTTACATTCCCTGTATAAGTGAAAAGGTGAATTTGTGTTACCATGTAGATGATAATTCACAGAAAGCTTGTTTGTTTGCAAATTCAAGGGGTGTAGAAATATGAAATCTGAGCCTCAATATCAAAACACCAATATCCTAAGAATGTTTAAAAAATCTGAGGCCAAGATTTGGAGGTAGAAAAGTTCAAGCTCGAAGAAATGAAAAATAATTAACTTCAAAAGATTCAGTGGACACTCTTGAACAGACTTTGAGATGCATTTTTTAAGCCAAGTTTTCAAGATGCTTATTCTGGACTGCAACCTCAAGATTCCAATAAGACGCTAGCAAAACGTAGATTAAATTATAAGATGTTGGATCTTGGATCTTGAGTCGTGTCATTTTTGGTACAATTTTCTACACCCCTAATATATCAGTAGCTGAATTTTTTTTGGAATTGAGTGGAAAACTGCCTATACCAGTATAAAGTGACATTTTTTGTGTTTTGCATGCTGCTGAACTGATAGTTTTTGCTTTTTACTTTCTTATAAAGTCTTGGAGTGGGATATGATGAAAAACAGCACAAATTTTGGAAGAAATTGAAACAAACAGGGGTGTTCATTGTGGGAAAACATGTAAATCTCCTATCTTATTCGTGGAAAAGAGGAAAATTACATTTTTAGTACTATGTTGAAATTTTCTTATTTTTTGATGAATTGCATGATTTTAAGGTAAGATCGCAAAATTTTTCAAGCTGCACCAGAAACCTTAATTAGCCTACCAAATTTTGCAAACGGCAAATACAATCAAATATGGACTTTAAAACGTGAACTAACATATTCTCATGAGATACCAGTATTTATTTTTCTGACGTGTACCTGCAGCTGTGAAAATTTGCTCCTGGTGGATACATAATATTACGTTTAATAATATGGCAAATTTTTGTGGAGTTGTTTTATTTTCTTATTAGAAAAATCTTACAAGTGTTTATTTATGTATATTCTTTTAATTCAAACTAGTTCAACTAGTTTGTGCCAATTTATATATTGCTAAATATCGTTCCAGATAGAAAACAAGTTTGGCTGGTTTCTGTGGGCTGTGAAATATTTTTTGGCGCCCATGATCACAAATGAGCACACGATCTGCATATTGTTTGAGAGCCATTATTCTCCTTAGAGGGGAGGGGGTACTTAGTGAGGTTCAAACCCTTACTCTTTCATATACCAGCCCTAAAATGTCAAAATGGTGCCTCTTCCATACACCTACAGCTGTAGAACAAAAAATGCCTTTTTCTTATGCCTCAAAGGTTATTAAGCTGAAACAGTAAATTATAACAAGCTAATTTGGTATTTATCAAAAAAGAGTTTTAACGCTTTATTTCGCTCTTTTTTCGCTGCTTTTGCTGTAAAGTTTTATTTTGCACAGCTTATGATAAAACGATTTTTAATCTATACTCTAGTTTTCAATAAAGGGTGGATTCATTTGCAGCATACGCGTACAGCTGTCGCATTTGCCTGTTGAAATTTTTTATTGCTTTCAAGCTTAAAAACAATAGTAAATTCCAATGGACAAATGCCACGGCTATACGCGTATGCTGCAAATGAATCCACCCAAAGGTTGTTATATATGAGCTTATGAATGGAAATATTGTTCATGTAACGTACAAGTCAAGTATGTGTTATCGATGTTGCTAAGGTGAACGTAAATTAAATTGCCATCTTTATTACAGCGACATAATGTGTCTTAGTTTCAGGCAGAGATAAACTGCTGATGGGGGGGGGGTTGGGGGGAAGTGGTCATTCACAAGTGTACTCGATGAGGACCCACTTTGTGTAGGGGTAGGGGGGCTATGATTAGCCAAATGGACAAAATTTATTGCCCTCAAAATTTGAGTTGAGACTTTCATATTAGGTATGCATGAAGCTTGCATTGCTGGAGAAATGGCACCAGGATGTTTGAATCCTTTTCTTAGTTTCTACTCCTGATAGAGTGGGGGCTATTCAAACAAGACACCATCTTTTAAGGTAGGGCAAGGGGGGCACATAAAGAGACCACCTGTCTTTTTGCAGAGTGGTGGTCCTGTCTGAGTGCAATAGTTTTGACCATTTCCCTTAAACATGTGATTTTCCAATCCTTATTTTACACCTGACTGTCACCTGCATAGTTGGCGATAGTCTTTTCAAACTTTGCCGTCACGTGAATAACAGGAATCAACATGCATGTTCTCTCGTACAAAGGTATCTCAAATTTGAACGATCCGTATCATTGCAACTTGCACCACAATAATATTGTTTAAAACAACTATCCACCTTATAATGCTTTGCACGTGATGTCAGTTATTAGTTTCTTTCCAAACGTAGCCAAAATACTATGGCATAGGACCTCATTTGGTGACGTCACGACATTTCGCACCAAGTCGAGTTGAGTGAGCGGGAGGAAAACTCCTGGGTACTAGACTGTGTTGAGTCCAACCTCGTTCCCCGGGTTTCATCTCCGGTAGATGAAAGACCCTGCATGGGAACGAGGTTGCGGCTGGCCTGGGGAGGAAAAGTCACTTACTCTACTGTGTTTTGGATTTGAGTTTCGATAAGTTGATTAAAACACCCAAACTTTTGAAGATAGCGTACGGTGGAACTCGGTTAATGTGGTTTTCACTGTTTGCAAAAGTGTCCGTGTAAAGCGGATTCTCGGAATAAATGTTACTGACACACGAATCGATACAAAGACTAAAGAACCTCTTTCTATGCACAATTTACATGCAACAGAACAATCTTAAATGTCTGTAACTTTCGTTCTCTTTGGAAGATTACATGTTTATAGCTTTTGGTTACGGCTGTGAAGGAGACTAGGACGACTCGCGCTCGGTCAAATGTCTGGCAATAAAATTAGTTTTTTTTTCACACGTGCAAAGCACAACGTTGAATTTATAACTTTGCTTTGCGATGACATTTTCACTCTGCAATTCAGCAGACTGAATACTTGACAAACCTTTGGAAGACTGTTAGCCGTGTCCGTAAACCGAGGTTTACTTTGTATGGGGCATGCCACTCGGTTCAGAAAAACTTGTTCGTTGTCCGTGTTAACCAGGGCGGGAAAAGGTTGGGCGATGAAACGAGCAGTCCGCTCTTCAAGCGATGTGTGATGCGGAGACGGACTGGCACGAGCGCTCTTTCCGCGCTTCCGGTGCGTTTGGTGGCCGGCAAAATTTACCTTTCAACAAACCGGAAATCTCATTTTCTTTATTTATTTTTCAGCCAGCCGTGCACTGTGATTAAAACGTTTTTTCACAGTCCTGGCTCACAGCTTAAAGTGCTTATGTCTGCGTGAACATTAGTCAATCTTTTTCACAGTAAGTTCCCGAAAAATGCGCTCAATTTGAGAGTGTCGAATGCTTGCTCTTGCCGAAAAACATGACATGGTTGTCTTTCCTCGTCTCTTTTAAAAAAGCTCCAAATTACTCCACGCTAAATCTTACATATATTAAAGGCCGATAAATTTTACATGACATAATAAAAAATTAGCTGGAGATATTTGGAGATAGTGGCGTTTTGCAACTTTAAACTTTGCCTCCTTGTAACGCGCCATGGCGATGATTCGTCGCAACGCCGCCAACTGTATGTAAACAAATTAAAAGTGAAATTAAATTTGCAGATTTCTCCTCCCTTTATCTCACAAAAACAAAGCAAAGAAAACCGTCTAAACTGAGGAGCAATTCTATTTGTAGTGCCTAAAGAAACAGACAAGCATAGGAGAGGTTTTGGGGAAAAAAGAAGAAGTGCGGTGTTAATGTTGATTTGATTTAATCAATTAACTAGGGACGTGTCCTGATTAACCTTGCACGAGCTGCCAAATTATAAATACGCGTCATGCCACGCGTCATCCAAACGCCATTTTCCATCTTTTTACTTTGCCCTGCTCGTTTTTAGACAGTTTTTTAGCATCGATTAAGGCGGAAAAGACAAAGAAAAGATAACCCAAAGTTAACGTTTTTCGGAAACTATTAATAGATTGTGAACATTTTGAATTTGGATCTTTGAATTTTGAATTTTGGTTTAGCACCCAATTCGATCCCAGTCCACTGCATCACACCTTTTTGCTCGGACACGCTCGTTTCATCGCCCAACCTTTTTCCGCCCTGGTGTTAACCGCTGTCCGTGTTAACCGCTGTCCGTGTTAACCGCTGCATTACCCTTTGATGGTGGAGCGTTTGGAGAGAAACTGCCACTTTAAGCCATAAACGCCGTATTTTGGCCGCTATCTGCTCAAATTCGAGTGCAAACGACGTCCGTTACAGCTGGAAAACTTAACTTTCCCTGGAAGCTTGCAAGGCATGTTTGCGAACTTCGCTTCGGGCATATGCACAATTCGAAACCGACAACCAGCCCAACTTTTCGAGTTTTAGTCGTTTTAGTGCTCAGTCCCGTTGTTTTTGGTTCTCAGTTCGCGCTTTTTAGTCTTTTCTTGTGTTGGAAAAGATTTCACCCAGTAAACATTGAGGAAAGAGGGAAATGTTTCTCCAGTTTTCTGACAACGAAAAGTTTCTCCCTTTTCTGCATGTAACTGTGTTCAAATTTACTGATCGCTCTAGATTAGGAACCTCTTGTCTAAGTAGCCAACCTTTTCTGGTTTTATTGCTCAGTCCCAGTTGATTTTGGTCCTCATTTCGCCTCCAGCGCAGAAGTCCTTAGTGCTGGTCACACATTCCTCCCTCCGTGACGATCACGCATTCGTATCCTCCCCACGGACGGAGGAATGCGTGATCAGCCCAAAGAAAGTCTGCTTTGGAGGCTACTTTGTGAGGCGTTTGAAAGTCGTTTCTTGTGTTGGAAAAGTTTTCTTCTAGACGTTGAAGAAAGGGGGAAATTTAACTTCACTGTCGCAAGAAAAATTTTCTCGCTTTTTTGTGTGTAAATTTGGTCAAATTTATTTGATTGCTCTGGTTTAGACATGTTTTGTTTGAGCTGTCAGCTGCAGGTTGCTCGTCCCCAGTCGTCTCTCAAGAACTCGCAAAGGGCGCACCGGTTATATTAGAGAGACGACTGGGGGCGAGTCAGGAATCTCGTTTGTAGAGTGTGATTTTCAAAGCGCGTCAAGGGATTATAGGTTGTTGGTATAAACATGAAAGGTAGGGGCTTACTATTCGTGAAGACAAGGTAACGTTTGAGATAAGAATAAATAGGCTGAATGAAAAGCCTTCGTCTAATTGCATGGGGATTAAGAGAACTGATCCGAAAATTTTTTTTTTTTTTTTGGTTCACAGCTGTTACGGATTTCTGTGTTGTCGTGATGTAAAGAAAGACCCCAAATATTCCCTGGGAGGAATGGTTAGCGAGATTTAAGTGACAAGGTGCAGCGCCTTTGTCATTTTTCCGCGACATCTTGCAATTGCTCGCGGTCAGTTATTGGCTTTCAGATCGCTTGGGTCCAAAGATTTTGGTCTAGTCTGCATGAATATCACACGACTAAGTTATTCCTTTCTATAACACACTCGCCTAAAGGCTATGTGTATATACTGTGACTTGCAAGATCGTGCCAGCTAGGACGGTTCCCTAGCGTGTTAGAAATTAAAAGTGGCATAAAATTAAGTATGTTAACACAGGGTGCGGGGAGGGGGGAGGGGAATGCTAACTAAGAAAGGTTAAACATAGTATGCGCTGTATGGCACACTCGAGATATGACAAATTGCTCGATTCCCAAATTATCTAAAATCTAGTGCACAGATTGACAGATTTTCGTCCACTTATGCTGCGGTAAAGCAACTTTGCACGACAGAATCTCGGAGAACAATTTGCTTTGAACGCAGAAGCCACACCTATCATCAAGAATAGACTCTGAAATACTTAACATATTTAGCATGTTTTCTACCTGATGAGATTTGGAACAAGACACTGGAAATATTTGTAACCTTTTCGACGCAACCTTCACTGCACCTTTTAGGTTCCTTTAGCTGACAGAAGTTTCGACATTCACTTACACTCAATTAGCAGCAACTCTCCACGACATTTCAGTTGTCAGTGAGTTGCATTTAATACAATTAATTTAATTGAAGCATACAGGGGGATTAAGTTATTATTATTAAGTGTGGAATTATAATAACTACAGCCCTCAGACATCTCTCAGGCAAACCTCCAAACAAAGCTTTGCAACAATGCCAATTGCGCTTTTCAGATTTATCAAATAGCTGCAAAACAGCATGCTTTTTAAAGTTCTGCCACTCGAAATTTCTGACTTAGCCTTTCTCTGGAAACTGCTCGCATGAATAAAATACTGAGTAAAAACATTTTCAGGGGTGCCTTTTTGGAACGATACTTTGAATTAAAACTGCAGAAACGAACGTCATTAGTGAAAATCTTAACGCTCCCTGTTGACACTGGCAAAAGTAGAAAGTTCTAGAACGTTTAGTGTCTTGTTTCGTGATAGGGTTAATTCACTTCTGTGACTTGTACTTTCCTCTAGTCCTGCTTAACGTTAAGAGTCGAGTTTTCAATGCCCCCAGGAAAGAACATCCCTGCACTTTGTTTAGTTTAATAGTTAGTCAACATCCCTTGGGCAGAGTTTTCAAGAACAACGGAACATTGTTAATCTGCTAATGCATTCACTGGGCGTTTAACGTTTTGAAATGTCCGGTCATATCACTGATTTAGTAAATCAGCTTACGATGGCCGTATACTTAGGTAATAAATTCCTTTGAAATGTTCGTGCTCCAACATATAAAACAGTGAAACATCAGTTATTCCTGAGGTCATTTTATCAGTGGTGTTTTCTTTTTCGTGCATTTCTCAGAAGTTCTCGTCCTTTGTTCAAAGTATTTTGCCTTTGCGACCAGCTCGTTTGAAAGTTACTATTCATTGCCGAAACTACAACCATCGTCACAAGGCGTATGGATTTTCTCCTAACATTTAGCCTCCACCCCCTCTTCTCTTCGTATTGCTCGCTGTTCCACCAACAAAGTCAAAAACTGGAGATAGAGCCTTCCAAGTTGCCGCACCTTAGCCATGGAACTCGATGCTCAGCAGTAAACGTTTGGCTATCTCTTTGACTAGTTTTAAAAGCTTAGTTAAAACGTTTCTCTTCAAAAGTATTTTCACTAGTTATTTGATTTTGAACTCTTACATATTGTTATCGTTTTTTAGTCTCTCTTTTCTTTGTTTTTTGTATTTTATTCGATGTAAGAGCATGGAGACTTTGTATTATGCTCCTAATACGTATTATTATTAACTTGATTATATGTAAACCTTAACTTACATCTACTTTTTATTCAATGTCTTCAGCAGAGATTGAATTAAATTTTGCAATTGAAAAGCTCAATTTACTGACTTTAAATTGCACGTGACAACGCCACTTCTGTTGACATACATGTACAGCCTCTAGTTGCAGATTGGGGAGAACTGCATTAAGGAGTCGGTGTTTTAAAATGTTTGCTAACTCTGACAATTTCAAGGGTGCATTTGTGAAAAAGGCCATTATCCGCTAAGTAAGGGACTAAAAGTGCGTTAAACAGAAGTGGCATTGTCGCGTACAGTTTGAAGAGGCTTTTTTCAAGAAAAACATTTTGAACTTCTCAAATCGCAGTCAGTCACTGGACCCTCCTCATCCCGATCCCGTACTAATGCACGGTGCGAAATGACTCGACCTATGTGCAAAGTGACTCAAGATAGTGAAAAGTGACTCGATCGTGCATCTTGCGAAGTGAACCGATGTTTGTCCGAAGTGACCCAGTGTATGCGCGAACTGATGCGATGCATGTGCGAATTGACTCGATGCATGGATGTATGTCACCCTGCTTTCCGACAAAGACGTCATTATTTTCCACAGAATGCAGAAATAACCACCAGTTATTTCGTCTCCTATCTGTGTGCAAAATTCCTACCTCTCTCCATATTGATGTCGTGGACCCTTAACAAAATATGAACAAGTCGAACAACATTGACAGATTCTGTTAAATAATTCCTTACAATAATATGTCGAGTTATTTTGATAGTGGATAATAATCATTTAATGAATAACAAGACAAATTAAATCAGTCATCACAAAACTTCGATAAACTCTTCCCCTTGCAAAGATTCCACACACTAATATGCCAATTTTTGCGACCCTCTTAAAATTCCTCAGTTTTTCCAGCCATTCAGTTAATAGGAAGTGTTGAAAAATAGCAGCACCAGAGACTATAGCCCTGCCGAGACTGAAAAGGGTTAAATGGATAAACTGACATTTGATAAGAAGATTAAAAGATTCCAGCTTTTCAGGCATTCGTAGACTTTTCATAAGTCTCTTTAGATTAGTCTTTGATACTTCTGACAAGTCCGTAAGAAGTTCACAGACAGTTAGGTATGTTAATGGCCTTTTCTTTGGGTATTTGCATTGTTTTTAAGTACATAAATTCCCCTCTTAGAAAAGTTTGATAAGATGACAAAACGGACGCATATAAATACATCCAACATTTCGATCTCACTGCAATCGTAAACCGCAGGAGGAACAACTGGATTAAATAATTCTCCTTTGCCTAAATAAACAAAACCGGATGGCTGCACTTAGCATTTGTCATGCATTGTTGAAATTCCGGTTGGTTAAGAAGAGAGCAATGGTTTGAAACATTGTTAAGACCAAATGGATAAACAATAATGTGAAAATCTTTCCAAAGTTTCATTGTTATTCTAAGCCAAAATTTACTGATTCTGTTTGGTATTAGCACTCCCTTTTAGACATTCAGATTTTGAAGAAAACCGGCTCACACGAAAGACCTAAAAAGCAAAATAAATGGCGTTTATCCTCCCAATTGGTCCAGGTGTCTTTTATTGACGTAAGTACGAAAATAAGAAAATTCTCACTAAGCCGATATACATATAAAAATCGGTGAACTAATGCGAACTGTTCCTTATCAAAGCTAAATTCTGCCTAGGGGATGTTGAACTATAAAATACACAGTTTCTATCAAGGGGGTATTGTAAACGTTGTTTTTTAAAAGCCTTAAGTAGCATGAGAAAACGACCTTTGTTAGTTCAGCCGTGATACTTTAAGTCTTAAGGACGAATCAAAAGTTTTAAAAGCTTATTGAAAAGTCCATCAAAAGTGTCGCTTATCAGACCAGTATCAAAAGTTAAACTGCTCGATTTAATCATTTTTCAGCACCTTCTAAGCTACACAGAACCTGAGTTAAACTGGTTGAGTTAGACTGTGGAATTGAATGAACGTTACTGAAAATGGGTGTGCATGAAACTGTTATTGAGGAGAAAACGTCGTCTTGGTTGCCAGAGAGACTAATGAGATATCTTTGTCGAATAGTTCTTAAATAAACGATTTTATCCACCATTGGGACAGCAAAGGATTATTGCAATGTGTCAACTTGGTCAGTGTAGGTTTAATTTCAATCCCCGACTTTATCGATTCACAGACACCATCACCACTTGTTAACCACTTGTTAACGGCTTTTTTTAGAAGCTAGACAAAACACTTGACCATTAATTGCAGCTTTAAACGTTATATTGTGATTTCATTCCCAACGTTAACGACGTACGTACCTTGTTAGTACACAGGTTAACAATCATATAATTGATAAATTGCATTGAACTGTTATCTTTGGCTCAATTAGGTAAAGACGTTTAATACTATGGCCGAAACTACTAATCGTGAGAGAAGAGTATCCCTGTACAAATAAGTTGTTTTCTTTCCCACGGAAGTTAGAGAGATAATCCATGAAGAAGACGGAAAACAAACAACATACAGGGCTCTTGTGTGATTATATTAATTGCGCGGTTTAATGTTTTTATCAACTGTATAATGTTAGTCAGCCTGATCAACGTATAATCTTAAAACAGACTAGCTAGGTAAACTTATAAATCTTGTTTACCCAACCTGTCCAGACAGATTTCATGTCTCCACCCAAAAGAGAAGAAAGCTAAACTCAAGAAATTTTTAGACAGTTTGTAACTCCCTGGTCTTAAAAATTTCATGTAGCCCTCAATTTTAAATGCACTCTATAAGAAAACCCAGATATCCGAGGGGACTGAGTGAGAACGAGGCGTTCCTAGACAATCTAAATATAAAATACCCCTGGGGGAATCGCCATCGTTCGAACAGCCCGATGCTGGATTCAGACGACAATTAAGGAAAACTAACGGCGGAAGGTGCCGCTTCTGTAACTGTTACTTCTGAATCGTGGTCGAAATTAATTAGTTAAAGCCGCAACAGGGTCACTAAAGGCCCACACGTCCAGAGCTCCACACGGTTTCTATGGTAACATGAAGTTATTAGGAATATAGCGACAGACTTTTCCCATGCAGTGTTATCGCCGGCATTCGTTAATTCTCCCTAACACTTCGCTGGTGCACTTTTGTCCGGGGGGTACTCCCTGTATAAGCTAGATAGGTATGTGCGGCACCAAGGCCAAGGCAAAGAGGATGGGTTTTGAGCTGTTTTAGTCTGAAATAGGGTCTAGATTTTGGCCATTTTGGTCTGAAATAGGGTAAGGTTTGTGCGAGCTGGTCTGGAATTGGGTATGGTTTTCAGAACTGAGCTGTTTTTGTCATTATCTTTTCTTGAGAAGTGTGTTTTGATTAATATCGGAAAATTGAAGCCCTTCTCAAATATCTACCCAAACCAAGGCGGTTCCTGGGCAGGTCTAAAACATGGTATCCAATTTTGTGTCAGGTCTGAAATAGGCGAGGAAAAATAACATTTTTCGTCTAAAATAGGGTAAGGATTTAAAGGAATGAGCCGCACACCTCAGCCAAATTTTCGGGGAGTACCCCCGGGACATTTATACACCTGACGTCAGTTGTTGAAAGGCCGGAGAACTTTATCCACTGGGTAAGTTGCTATCCAGCGGATAAAATGTAATATAACCATTATTTTATCCGCTGGTTAGTGATTTATCGAGCAGATAAAGTTATTCAGCCTTTAAACAGCTAAGGCCAGGATGATAAGGGACACTTTGGAGTAAAAGAGTTTGTCTAAGGCAAATGACATGCCATCGGCATAGACCATGAGAATAGCAAGCCAACAATCTTCAGGTTAAATTCATTCTACGCGCTTACCAATATACTAGTGCACTGGACAAAACTTCAAGTTGATTTGATCTTCGCTGAACGTTCAAACTGTTAAAAAGTTACTGCACCGAATATTTTTGTTTTCCTTTATTACTTTTTGGATGTTTAAAAAGGTCAAGTCTTTGCCTAATTCAATGGAAGAACAGCTAGGTGGACAATTCCGGTTTTCGTAACAAGAAGCGTCTAGGAGCAGTACTTCTCTCGCCCTCTTCCCCTCTCCTGGATGGGGTGCCGTACAATCCATCGAAAAAACTATTATGAAGCCCGACATACGCCTTTGTTTATGTTTTGTCACCATCAGCCTTGACTGTGCACCAAACGAAAAACTGTAAACCAAAATAACGTTCACGGTCGTAATGCTTCAAAATGTTCTGGCCCTTGAATCTTGCAAGCTTTTATAGCCAGCACCTCGACTATGGTCCTGGTATGGTCGCACTCTCCCCTCTTCACATGACGCTGTAGGAAGTGTACGTGGTCTTTATAGTTTTGCGTGTGCGGATGAAACCAAACAGTTACTTCTAGCAATACTTTCCTGTAGTGTTGTTTATTATGCCTGGCTGTCTATGATCGTTTGAGTCACTATAAAGGATGGTTCTAATTATGTACCGTTAAGATAAAGGGCGTATTTCTTTGCCTTGTCGCACGTTCGGATGATATCGATTAGCTGACACATGCATGATGATTCAGACAGGACCGACAGGCTAATAGCATCGATGAAATAGGCACCATGATTTATTATATTTTTCATCCCATCTCCAGACTTAAAGGCGGCTCATGCAGGCCACGAAACATAAATCTTCGCCCGCGTCAAACCCACACAACAAGCTTACCTGTAGAAACAATCACTGCCTCTTTTCAAGCCCTCAAGGCACCCCATATGAGATCCAGATACGGCGAGAATATGTTCCTTTTCAAAATGTTTCCTTTCCTTACTATAGTCAAGCCTTGAGACATGTATAAAAATGGTCGTCATCTTTGAGTTTGTGGAGTAATTGAATTCTTTAGTCACCGTCACCATTCGAAAGAAAGTTGCTGAGGTTTAATTTCCTCAGTGACACTTTTTTTTAATTCGGCTGTGCATTGGTCGAGGTGGTGTTGGCTTTTTATCGGTATAGGTGCTGCGCAAGTGGCTATATTATGCTGTAGACCTAGCTGTAGTGTGGCCATCCAATGCATAACATTCCTGTGTGTTTATTAACTAAGCTTTACAAGGTACATGTCCAAATTTTGGCTCTGTTAATGAAATTCTCAGCACAGCATGCATTCAAATGAAGCTATACTGAGCAGTACTTTCTTGTAGCGCTGTTTACATGAAATGCGCTGTACCAGGTGGTTCTATCTTTTGCATGAGCTAATAGCTGAAATCCTAACGTGTTACCATTTACGCTGAATGCTGTTGAGCAATGCTTTCCTGTGGTACTGTTTATACTGTTTATTATGCTGTACAAACGAATTTAACTTGTGAGTCTAAGGACAAAGAGTGACCATTCTAATGAAAACTATTGAGCAGTGCTTTCCTGTGGTACTGTGGTACTGTGGAGAGTCGCCGAGAGTGCACGAAAGTTGCCGACAGCGCACGAGAGCTACCGACAGCGCACGAGAGTTTCCGACAGCGCACGAGAGTCGCCGACAGCGCACGAGAGTTTCAAGCCAAACCTCGATTCCTAAAATAGAGACGTTATTTTTACACTTAAAGTCGGTAGTTACTTTAACGTCACGTCCACAGTAAATAATTTCTTTAAATACTACCGCGCACTGATGCGTTGCTTTGGGATTAGAGCGATGCTTCGTAAATACTTGTTAGTTTGATACAAGAACTACCCAATTCTGGGATTACATACTTTTTCAATCCGAAAATAAGTTCAGTTGGAAGGGAAGAATTTTCCAGCAGTCCTCTAAACTTTATTATCCAATTATTTCCAAAGTGGACTGCTTGTAGTCCTATTACATATGTTAATCGTGTACGTGCTTGTTTCTAAACTATGCTTGTTGTTGTTTGATCCTTTAATTTGACTCCTTTTGCAAACAGCACACTGTTCGTCTAGCGGTTTGGGTAAAAGTGGCTTGCCGGTCTTTTCCCATATAGCAAAAGCCTAACAAAACTTGTGAGGGCTCAGATTTAATATAAGGTTCGCAGACGGTCAGTAATGGTCGAAAAAGCCCGAGAAATGAAAAGAGGTAGCCGTCAAATTGCGAAATAGAACGTGAACTCGCTTAGAATCTAATGAAAATTTAAGCGCAAATTCAACCTCGAAGTGTGTTTGCATATTCATGTTGACGGGAGAACATGAGATAAAGAGTTGGTGCTAATGAAATGGTAATGAAGATTTCAGCAAGGAGGATGCAGCATGGTCGAGTGGCCTTTTGGGCGCTGGATTTCAACTCGGTCGCTTCGGGTTCAAATCGCGCTCTCTCTATTAGCTGGAGTTGTTTGTTGTTACTCCCGAGGGCAACTCCTCGACCTTGCATGCATGTACATAACCAACTGATCGGGTTGCTGCAAACCCTGCAAACTCGTCAACTGTGAATGACAGAATTTAAACTCCAAACCCAATGTACTGCATGCACTTGGCCGAGAACACGTCAGAGGGTGAGAGGATGTTCAGTAAACGCGGGCGCGAGTTGAACTTTCGTTGATTAATATTCTTAATCAAACATTCTGCTGCTTCAAACTCGATGAGCTGCGTAGAATTGCAATTTGAATTTCCTCAATTTTAGGAAAGCTTTGAGCAGATTCAAACTGAATTATCTGTCTGCGCAATGGACCTTACGGGAGCGCTCACTGGAGGCTTTTGTGCTTTCCGGCGTCAGCTCTCATCAATTTTCAATCTTCGATCCTGCCGACTAAACATCTGTGTACGTGTGTGTAATCATGTCTGCTCAATCAGTGGCCTCCCTGGCGTACCTGAAACACGTTTTCTAGAATCTCCATTTTTTAAACTTACCTCCGCACGGTCTAATATTCTCGCAAGGGCAAGCCGCTCACCTAACTTCCGTTTTGTTGAGCCTCTGCACGGAACATTTATATGAGACTATGCCAAACATTCTTTTGCGAAAAATGTGTCGACTGTACAACATAATAACAAATAGTACCACAAAAATGTACTCATCGACAGCTTTCATTTGAATGGTGGTCACACTTCAAGATCTCGTCCTCAGATGTGAAACTTAGAACCGCCGCCTTTTACCACAGAAATGTGACCGCATGTTCCATTATAAAGCTACGAATATTAATCATGAAAATAGAACTACACTGCGTGTTTAATATAAACCAAGAGCCATGCATAGAAAAATCTTTCCTAGATTTTAACTCATTGCTGTGTTAATGCCCGGTGCAACAGAGAAACTGTAAAAAACCGCAAATATTTAAGGTAACAAACTAAGCCGAGTTTACTTTGAAGTGTCTTAAAAACACTTAACAATTCAACAATACTGGATTCAGTTCTTCCAAACACGTTTAGCGGAAACAACTAATAAGTCCCAATATTGTTAAAAATCTGTGGTTGTAAACAAAAACATATCAAAACAGAGTTGTTAAATTTTACTTGGAGAAGAAAAAACAAAAGTTCCCTCTTCAAACGTAGCATCTTTGACAATGCGTTTGCGGTCAAACGTTTCCGCTATCACAGATAGACAAGGTTAAGCTTCGATAAAAGAGAGTTAATTTTCGTTTTGTTGCGATGACAGAATGCGGCTTGGCGAGAGTTACTAGCGAAATTGAACAGCAATTAAGACCTAAATTTTGCAGGAGGCAACGACACACCCCAACTGACAAATGCTTCGCTCGCGGGGACAAAATGTTTTCCAATTGAAACCATATGGGGCGAATGGTCTCGTCGATAGTAAAACTTGCATGCAACGTCCTTGCCCAAACGTTTACTCCCCAAGATGAAGGTTTAATTTCCAGGAGCCTACCTTGCTCAATATATTACATTTCTATTTCAACCCAGCACAACCAAGCGTGAATTTTGAGTCGATTTGCATCGTTTTAGCTTTTGGGTTTGTTGAAATGAAATCCGAACGTATCATGATGACCTGGACAGAACTTTCCTGACTTTCCCGGGGTTCTGTTTATTATGCCGTACAAGATGGTTCCTTGTCCCTTTTAATACTGCACTCAAATCCAAGGTGTGTTCATCTAACTGTAAGTCAAGAACTGTTTATTATACCGTACAATTCAATACTGTTCTCACTGGTAGGTGAAATATAAATCCTGAAGTCGGTGTGAGCATTCAAATAAAAACAATTGAGCATTGCTTTCTTATGGTGTTGGTTATATCTTGATCTGTACGTAGAATGAACAGTTTGATATTCTTTTTTGGTTTAGACAGGTATCTTTCGTTGGTGGGAAAGGCCATGTTTAACTCTTTTCCTGTTTTTGACGAATTCTAAGAACTAAAAGAAAAGCTGATAAATTGGCATTTTCACACGAGGCTTAATGCATGTTAAACGGGGCCACTTCAATTCTAAATCTTGGTTGATTATAAGCGGCTGTCTTCGAAGCTTAGACAAGAATTAATCAATTAAATAAATGTTACTGGCTTCCTCTGTTTTATAGGCAGCCTTGTTGTCACCAGGCAGGCGAAAACCGACTGCATACCCTTCGCCACACGCCAAAATGACAATGGAAAATGTGCACGACTTTTGCGTTCAAAATGCACTTTGCAACATGTTACGAAACAAAACAAGCCTTATTTTACAAGCCATACGAAGTAAAAATTGTTACTTCGAGCTAACGTAATGTTTCGAGCCTTGCTTTTACTGCAATTATAAATCATATTTCATTTATTTGACGTTGCCAAATATTGACAAACGTCTTTCCTATTTCGGCCGGCAGGCGCTCGCGGTATTAACCGACCATCTTCCATGGCGCCATTTTGCTTCTCCAAATGATCCAAACATGATCTTTGCGTTTTATTTCCCAAGCTGAGTCTATAACAACAGTTTAACTTACCTAAAGCGTTTCAAAATTTCGTTTGTTGGGTACTGGCTTAGTGTGTATTAAAAGAACTACAAAACACGTTATTGAGTGAATGCAGTTTCCGCGGGCGAAACGTTGTTACATTGTTGGCGAGTATCAAAGTGTGTCTAATTATATTACGAGTTGATTAATTGCCTCGGGAGCAAATTTAATGTGTCTGTTAGATCTTCGTTTGCCATTTCCTGCCATTAATCACCAAGCTAATGAAGGAACTAAGTGCCACTGTAAAAACAAATTTAACATTCAGGCAACTATATCCCGAGCAAAAAAATCAGTGTTTTTCAAGTCCTTATAATCCCTCAGTATCCTATAAAACGCATCTCGCAATGAATCTGCTAAGTTTCAATTAGAAACTCGCACTCAATAGTTTTCTTCTTGCGGATTGTTTATCTTCAATTGTCAAAGCTCTGATAAGTTATGTTTACTGCCAGTTTTGGGGGCGTTTAGAAGTGGTTAGACAAGCGAAGCTGTTTTGTTGTGCAAGCCCACTTCGAAACTCACACGGCAAATGTTTATTTTAAGTCTGCCTCATACAGTAAGAGGTGGGAATGTTTATAGAAAACACCCATAACTAAAGTGTCAACAATAAAAATATTTGCACGTCCCGTGGAAAAATCCTCTGGGAAGGTTATCCAAAGGTGAAACGAGGACAGGGAAGAAAGATTGACTAAACATCACCCCTGGAAGCCGTTTTGTGAAGCCAAACCCTGTTGGAGGCGACAGGTTTCGAAACGTTTTGCCTGATTAATGACCTGTGAATTACTCCAGGCTGGGTGGTAATCGTCAAGTTTAATACTGGTAGAAGTGTTGAAAGCACTTTGTAATTGTTTAAATTTGAGCTTCGCGCCATAGGCCAATTCTCACGCACTGCTGATGCGCCTGAACCATAAAATACGTTTACAAAATTATTGTCGGGTTGAATGGGATTTGAGATAATATCTGTCTCTTTTGATCTAACTTCTGTCACTTGGTGAAACGACAAGTTGATAAAACCTTGTCTGAAACGTACAAGCTGCTGAATTTAGCTGTCAGAAGGAGGACTGACTCGTACCGAAGCACAACTACAAAGCCGCTTTTCGCTTCATTTGCGTTGAATTAGCGCAAAATAAAATCTCTTAGTGTGTGTTTAGCCCCTATATGTCAGGTGTAAGTTGTACTAAAAGCTTGTTTGCGAATTGAGCGGGGGATTTTGTGCGCTAATCCTATCGAAGATTCCGAATTTGTACCACAAATCACCAAAATTACTTAAGTGATACGTTATCTACACTCCCTGCCCCCTCGGACGGCATTTTTCAGTGATAAGAAGCGAAGGTATTCCACATGTGCAAAACATAAGAACGTACACTTTTAATCACATAAAACAGATGAATATTCCAAGCGGCACATTGGAGCAATTTTCTTTGTGTTCTCACCGCGATCAACAAGACAGATTAGTTCGCAGGTTTTGAACACTCAAAAATTTCCTCTCAGGAAATACTTCCTTAGTATTTATAGATCTTCACGCAAAGTTACGTCCTATTTCCGGATGAAAATCTCCTAACATCTTTTTTTGACGCATTTCAAGACTATGTAAGCTATGCAACTCGATTTTGACACTTAGTATCTGGCTTATGTGAAAATATTTCCTCGGGTGAGGGTTACAGCTAATGGACTGAGTAAACGTTCTGTTCTCGTCAAGAGGGCAAATATTGGCCCATTCTGATGTTAATGTCATTCTCTATTCAGTTATATTGAATGGACGCTCTGAAGCAGTTTAGCCTTGGGTAAATATCACCGCGGCCCAGGAAACAAAGGCTTTGAAACCTATCAATGCTGCTCATAAAGATACCTCTGTTTATTGCCTGCGTCAGCCAATCGCTCGCCGCAAACCTAATTTAATTTCGAAATATCGTATTACTAGGCAGCCAATCCGAGACTTTATAATCACAGGTTTTTTGATAAAAATCGCATCTTTAAACACAAGCACATTTCAACCAATTAGTGCAAGTGAAATGTTCTTTGTCCCCGGGGCGTAACTAGAGAGAACAGTTAATTGCTGCACAATAAATAATGTTCGATCGTTTTACGGACTCGAGAACACATCATCGCGATCCAAGAGTCAAGTCTTTATTCCGTGTGCAGATCAAGAGGACAGGAAGTCAGGAATTCTTAGCTACTTTGCACTGACCAAGGAAGATGAAAGCTCTGGGGCTCTTGTACTTTTCGCCGATTCTTCTTCTCAGTTTAGTTGAATCGTGCTGCGATCAGCCCTCGAGCGGTCTCAAGAGAAAATGGGAACTATGGACGCATCCCATCCTACGGAAGCGAGCCGTAGAGATCGCACAAAAACGACTACTGTCTATTCTTGGGCTGGACAGCTTTCCAAAGCCCGGACGCCATTTAATTCCTCACAAGTACATGTTGGAAATATATAGAAATTTATCAAACGGAGACTACAAAAGAGTTAGCAATACTGGTGTGGTGCCGAATACAGTTGTCGGAATAGTGGACCAAGGTTAGTTTATTGTTTTGTTGGGGGTATTTGTAAGTGTTTCTTATTGTTTGTATTTGTTTTGCATTTCTGACGATCTCTTAACCCGTTTCTTTCCCTCCGTCCCGCTGGCCGTGTCCTATATTTCGATATTTGGCATGTTTCGTCTTTACTGATTTTTTTTTGCCTTTTCGTACTATTCTTCCAGAAAGAACCGATAACTTTGTTGCGCGTACAAGCCAACAAGTGTTTCATTTTAATGTGAGTAACGTGCCTTCTTCGCACCTAATTCTCGACGCAGAACTGCGAGTGTTGAGACTACCAACTACAGTCAAAGACAAATCTTTTACAGATCGCCACGGAACAACTTACAGAGCAAAGCTTTATGGCAAGCGCGTCACAGAACTGCCAAACTTAACCCCATTTGAGTCAGCTTCAAATCTCGAACTGCTAGACTCATTTGTATTTGACATTTCTGATGGCTCTTCGCATGAGTGGGACGTGTTCTCTGTCAAGACAGCAGTTGAAAAGTCGCAGAGAGTCAAAGCCAGGTTACAGCTTCTTGTATTACACGTGGAATCTGTTACGAGTGGTGAGCTTGTATCCCCGGAACAAGTAGGATTTTCAAAAGCCGGACGGCTTCATAACAAACATGCCTTACTTGTAGTATATACAAGCGATGGAAAGTTTAGTCAATCCATCCGGAAGCCAATGTCAAAAGAAAACAAAGAAACCAGTAACGCAATATCAGGAGCAAAATTCACCGAAGACAAAAACATTGACCTGGAGCATAAGCGCGTAAGAAGGGATACGAAGTCCAAATCCGGGGGAAACAAGAAATCTCGTCGAGGGACTAAATCAAAACGACGGCGCAAAAAGGATTCTTGTCGGCGTAAGCCGTTAAGTGTCGACTTTACTCAATTAGGCTGGTCTAATTGGGTGATAGCGCCGAGGGGATACAACGCTTATTTTTGCCAGGGATTATGCGAGTTTCCGATAGACAATCATTTAAAACCCACGAACCATGCAACCGTACAAACCATACTAAATTCTGTGGCGCCCTCGCTTGCGCCTCAAGCGTGTTGCTCGCCTAATAAATTTAGCGCTATTAGCATTCTTTTCATCGACACGAGTGACAATGTCGTGTACAAGAAATACGAAGATATGGTGGTTGAACGCTGCGGATGCAAGTGAAGCCAGATAAAAAAGGAGTCGAGTCGTGGCATGGTAGTTGTTCCTCAACGATCTCAGAGTTCGGTAGCAAAGGTGGTGAGTTGAAAAGCAGTTACTACCGAGTATGAGTATCGCTGCTTTTCATTGAATCAACACCTACGCAGGAGAACTGTTATCGCCCGCCGGTGCTCGTTTCAGAGAGTTCTCGAGTCTATCCCAGACTATCAACACGTGAAAGAACATAGCCGCAAACATCTCGAATGGCGCGCGGTCTAAATTCTTCGAGTCATGGATTCGTCATCAATAAACGGGACTGTGTTTACACAATGCTTGATCCTTAGAGACGATTTTAGCTGCATAATCGCATTAAAATTATCACCGATACACTGTATTGTGATGAACTCAGATGGGATGCTCAAAATTGAATTTGTCTGCCAGACTAAACAAGGCTTTTGCGCCGTTTTCCGCAGACACCACTGTAAAGATAACACGAATTTTGTGCCGTTGGACGGCGAGGACTGATTTAATTCCAATCTCTCTTTGTATATTCACTGTATTATTGTGTCGGGATTTATTGATGCACTTCTTAAGTTTGTCAGCTCGTTATTTTTATCTGATCGCACACGCCTTCTTAGCGGCCAGGAACTCGGCCAATATTATAGTTTCACAAAATATTTATACTTTTAAATTTCCGTACTGTACTCTCTGCTAGTGGCATTAGTGCTCTATAGAGAGGTTGGTTTTGTATAGCTCTCCACCAGTTTATTATACACTATTATCGAACAATCGGTTCTCCGTTTATTATTAAGCTGCCCGAATGTAAATACTGGAATGATTTATTTATTCTTGACTTAAAAAAGGCAGAAAACCGGTCAATGTCATTGTTGTTGTACTATTTTTAATCCCAGTCAGAGATAAAAGTTGGACAACCTAGGGTAAAATGAATCTTGGTCTAAAAATAAAATGGTGCTTAAATCGGCCCGTTGGGCATGTCTTGTTTAAGTGGGGGACAGAGTAAAGGAAATTACTTCTGGAATTCAATACCATTCGTGACAATTACAAAGCAATGAATTCAGGCCGCGAAACCAATAATGGTTTTTGCGCAGTCGTTGTTGATTTGACGAAAAAAGGATTTTCAACACGCTCTTTTGTAAGTGCTTAAAAACACCATGCAATACCAGCGAATTGCACGCGTTTGAAAATCCATATTTTGGAGTAACTTACACTACTCGTGTGCCGCGCGCAATGGATACACAAACACGACATAGCTTTATTACCCGCCGGAAAGGCAGTTTGTATGCGCCGATAAAAAACATAGGACATCCTACACTCGATTTTACGTTATTTTGCAGATAACAAGACCACAAAAGGTTATCGTTCGTTCGCCCGAAAATGCAGCTTTCTTATCTCAGAGATAAGATTCAATGTACAGAAAGGAATTTAGTGCGTGATTTAGACTTAGCCTAAAGGCCAAAGAACTTAAGTAATGTTGTTTGATAAAGCCGGTCAAAGAAGCAAAGGATCTACTATTGCAACACAGTATAGAAAGAATTCATTTAAAAGCTTTGTTCTGCATCATTCTATTGACTTTCCCCCAAGAGTTAAGGCCCTATTTTTTCTACCTATTAAACATGCGGAATTACTAAGCTTATGAAACACAAAGGGAAACATTTTCTCAACAGTAAACAATCAGAAGGTGCTAAGAGATAGTTCATCAATACTACTTAGCCTTCAACACTCTTAGAAAATTCCTTGTTTTAGATGAAGTTTGAAGTTCATTCCCAGTAACCCGAAGATTACATAACACATACAACTATTGCAGTTATCTCCAGCACTCGAAACCAAAGAGAACCTGCCAATCCACACCTCCAAATATGGCCAATTAATTGTTCACTTAACCGTGCCGTTTCACGTTTGCAAAAGCTTTTTTTCCAAATCAATTTCTTAATTACTTTTACAAGACCGCAAAACTGCATGAGGTCTAGAAGTTAAGTACCCTTTCGCGTGTCATGCGAGCACGCTAAAGCTAAAAAACAGCAAAACATTCTATAATTTAGCGACCACATCAACGCCGACAAACAAATCGACGAAAAACTGCAAATTCTTTTGCATTAGGCCACAGGGGAGCTCTATTTCTAGAGCAGATTGTTGCTGTTTAAACGCGCAGATTTGTTTAAGAGGACAAGGTTTTTCCTCTCTAGGGGGCATTGTAAATTCGGCTCTTAGAGCTAAGTAGTGACACGAGGGGACAGAAAAGTGACCCTACTGGATTAACCCTATCACGAAACTAAACGCTAAACGCGAAAACATTCAACTACTGTCAACAGCAAGTGTTAAAGTTTTCACTGACAATATTTACTTTTCAAGCAATTTCCCTTGCTATTGCTTAAGAAAGCATCATTTGAAAGTGTTTTTGCAAGTTATTTTTAAACAAGCATTTCGCAGAGTTTGTAGACTTGGTTAGACGGTTCAAGTACTACAGCAACAAAAAGCATGCAGGGTTGCAGCTATTTGCTAAACCCCTAGAGCGGGATTGGCATTGTTGCAAAGCTATGTTTGGAGGTTTGCCTGAGAGATGTCAGCAAGTTGTAGTTATTATAATTCTCGGTACATTTTATCCCCCTGTTGGTTGCACTAGCTACGTGATTGACAATGTACGCTGAAATGCTAGAGTTGTTGTTAATTGCGGCGCGAAATTAAGTACAAGTTATTAACATTCCATCAGCTACGCACAAAATTGCGTTGATGGGTTCGGTCGATGAACTCAACAGTGTTGCCAATATATGTGTTTCGGCGATTAGCTGAGGGAAAGCGAAACGTCTTAACTTTATCCATTCCTTCATTGATGTGGTAGAGGTTTATCAACAGAAGCAATAAGTATTAAGCAAATCAAAACAAGGCAATTAAAAAGTTTCCAAGACTCTGGATAAATAAATCGATTCTGCTCTCTAGCATTTCGTGTGAGTGGAAACACTTTAGCATTTGGTCTGCGGACTCAAAACTTCGAGATCAACGTCCTGAAAGAATAACTACAGGACTTTGCATGTATATTCGTGTATGTGTGTGTTTGTTAATGTTAGAAACTTTGGTCTTTGTAAATTTGCTACTCCACTCTCCCGACTTCCGCTTAATGCGGTTAGCACGGTATACTTGTGCAAACGTTTTTGGTTTTATTTTTGATTAAATCTTTAACAGCACGTTTGAATAGTCACTTAGGATTTCATCTGCAGACTCAAAACTTGGAAACCAGTATACTGAAAGAATAACTACAGGAACTCACTGTATGATAATACTCAGTTAAGATTTCGTCCACATACTCAAACCGTACAGCCACATGTCCTTGTATGGCATAAAAACAACACCAAAAGAATGTTCTGCTCTCAAGATCACTTTCATCCACAGAATCGCAATCCCACAACCACATTTCATGACCCATAGCCGGTTTGACTGTAAAAACAGATTCAGCAGAGTAAAAAACACTTCAAATCATACCAAAAATGTTTTCATTTTCTTAAGGACATTTTTAACCCTCGAGGGAGGTTCTTAAAGAATGCTGCTGCAAGTGTTTTCCGTAAACAATCGTAACTTTCAGTTTCGTCATTTATCATCAAACAGATTTTTCCTTTTTACGCTGCCAGTAAATATAAAGAATCAGTCTCTTTCCTTCGTACGTTGGGCTCTGTTCTTACCAAGCACACATTTTTTTATGGGTTAAACATTTCTCCTTTCATTGCCAAGCAAGAAAAAAATACAGAGATGTTAAGCAATATTTCAAAAATGTATTATGAATACTATTTTTGGAATATTATGGACTTACAGTAGGGCTGATACATTAATCGATATTTAATTGTAAAGTAGATGAAAGGTAGTGAATGATTATAGGCTTGTTGTTTTTGAGTGCAGATGAAAAAATTTCAATGTAGGACCATTCAGATGAAAGCTACTGAGCTGGACTTTCCTATGGTGCTGTTTACCATGTTATACAAGGTAGTTCTAACTTTCGAGTCGTCCTTGCCAATATTTTTATGTCTGTTAGCATCATTTTGAATGATGTGTGAATATAGATCATGGTTAATTAATAGATTCCTCAGTCAAGCCATTACATGGTTGTGTAGTTATTTATCTTGAGTGATTTATCATGATGTTGTTCAAGGGACTATGAAAAGCATTGTTGACACTCAAATAAAAGACGCTGAAAGAGGCTCATTTTGTCGGTGTTTAAGACCCGAATTGTCGTGCCCTCAATTCCTTCATCAATGTTGAAGACCAAAGGAGAGTTGACGATATATTGAAGGAAACGTTTAATTTCAATTCCAAACAAATTTTAAATAGTCTCTTACAGAGTGTTCTTGTTAGCAAAGCTCCAATTCTTTAACCCACCCAAACAAAGCGCAAAATCATAACAGATTGGTTACAGCCAAGGTCACCTACAATTTTGTTTATCAGAATAATTGTCAATTGTCAAGAGCATTTATGGCTGTGGACATACGTAACTCGCGTTTTCAACACCACTCTTTATACCGGTTTCTGCAGCTGCCTTATCGCTTAGGAATTCGATTAATCGTGTCAGAACTCACTGTACATTTTTTTTATTGCAATCACAATAACAAAATAGAAGAGTACAATACACTACTTACAAGGTTTACAACACAATGTTAATTATGTCAATACAATAAAGAAAAACTACTTACGATACTCAACTGATGAAGTTCATTTTGAGATGCTTATCTTTACGAAATAATCTTCTATCGAATGAAAGTAATGTAACGCATACATAATTGCTTTTTTTCCTATTACATGATTATGATTGTTATAAGTTTCGCTTTAGTTAAGTTTAACGCTTTTGCAATACTGTATGTACTTATAGTCATGCAAATAAAGCTTGTTGTTGTTTTGATACATGCAGTACGTACTTACACTAGCAAAGACAACGGTAACTAGAAAAACACATAAAAAATAAAAACCTAGGAAATTACAACTATGGGATATTGCGTCAGCAGTGAAAGAAAGGTTGAATATTTTATAGGAACCTGCTCTCGTTCTTGTCGTATCAAGAAAGTAGAACTCTCTGTACATGTTATTGAGCTACACAGCTGAAGGGTAGATGCATGCTAAATACAATGAGAAGTGGTCAGGTATATTCTGCTCTTTACCTTCAACTCAAAAGTGCTCTGCTCCAAAAATATTCTACAAAATGTCGAAAGAAGCTCTCATTGTAATGGTCACAATTTAGAGTTTCATTTACAGACACAAAACTTATGGAGATCTCTTGTGCAGCACAGTAATGAACAGTGCAACAGGAGAGTATCTTCTGGTCCGGGCTGTTGGTCCTTTTTGTTCAACAATGAAAAAAAAAACATAATTTATAAAGTGGGGAGATTTTATCCAATTTTGATTTTTCCCTAGGCGTGATCTGTATGGCATTTTGACTGTGCATTTAACGAATGTATATGTATTGTTATTAGCAACTTTTCATGATCAATTCACCCTGAGATGCCTTGTAGTAAAAACGGGAGTTAATGCAAAGGTCGAAGCGAAAGCTAATTAAAAGCTGGTGATGAACACAGTACATGAGCAATTAACCGTACTCGGGTGCGGACGGAAATTCTGCAAACTGCTTCAGACTGAAAACACGATTAACCCTTTTAGTTTGAAGAGTGTTTAAAAGTTCGAAACTAGACAAGCTTCGAAAATTTCGAGTTTGAAAGAAAGATATCGTACAACCAACAGTCCACAGGGAAGTACTACTCGATAGCTTTCAACTGGAACGCAAGGCAGTCAATCAGAATTTGTAATATATGCAATCTGCACAATATACAGAAAATTAATATGTAAAATACGCAATAGTTTACAACAAGCAGCATAGTAAGGCAATACGGGAAAGTACTGCTCAGTAGACTTCATGATCATAGCTTTCATTAAAAATGGTCACAGTTAAAGCCGTTCAGTCCGTCTGCAGACTCTGTAATGGTTAGAACCACATTGTATGGCCAGTATTGCATAATAAACTACCACAACAAAGCACTGCTCAGTAGCTTTCAGGGAAAGGTCATATTTGAGGATCCATACACAGACTCAAAAGTAGGAATACTGTTGTATAGTGCCACAGACAGCTCAATAGCTTTCATTGGATCCCGGGAGGGGGGGGGGGGGGGGACTCCCATGTGAAAGTGATGGGGATGCTCGTCGGAAAATTAGAATTAACACCCTAAAGGAGACCAATCTGGGCGTGGCTCCGGCTTTATTTAACCCCTAAGGGAGGTCATGAAACACAGTATAATATAGATATTTCTTGACACACAACCCTAAGCGATACCTGTGTGGGTAAAAATATTGGCTTTCCGTCCTCAACACCCTAAGTGAGACCAAAATCTGCAATTTACAACCCTAAGCGAGACGACGAGCATCCCCGTCACTTTCATATGGGAGTCCCCCCCCCCGGGCATTGGAGTGACCCCAGGCACACTTCCACGGAGTGAAAAGTTGGAATTCGATAAGTCAACGTGTAAACAGCATAACAAACAGTAGCGCAAGAGGGCAATATTCAACATAGCTTTCATATGAATGGTCGCATTTTAGGATTTCTTTCATAGACTCAAAGCCTACAACAACCATGTCAAATATAATAAGTAAAATAAATATCGTTCAAGGTGGTTTTCATTTGAATGGTCGCAATTTAGAATTAAAACCACCTGGTACAACAAAATACACAGTACAAAAGGAACGTACACCTTCAAATAGTTGAAAAGCGATCAGTTTAAATTCATCTACAGACCCACATTAACTTTATTCAAGTTTATTGACTCTGGGTTCAAACTCAAGGGATAAGCTACACAGACGATTTATGACTAAACAAATTGAAGCTATTTCAAGGTTTCTTGTAATCCTATTAGAATTTTCTCACGGAATTTTTTTTGTACAATTTTTTAATTCTCTGGGCTCCCGATTTGCTTCTATTTTTAAAGCATGTACATAGAATTTTTGTCAGTGAAGATCGTAAACCTTGGACGTGAAGGTATGTTTCAGAATTACCCCGCTGCGGTAATATTAAAACCATGATCACTAAACGGATCAGAGGATCAGAGAAGGGCTCGACGAAAACCAGTAATGAATTCCAAAACTGCTAATCTACATACCTTCATTTTTCTCACTCAAAACATCTTTATTAACTCAGTTATAACCTTAATGACAACGCGTTTTGTATATACAAGATAATTTTATTACAAATCAGGTATTTTTGTATCTAGCCAACCTTCAGAATAAGAAAACGTTAACTGTAATCCACTTTTTGACTACATATAGAAAGAACTGCTAAAGGCAAAAACCACAGCGACAAACCAGTGAGGAGTGCCGGATCTTGTGTAGACCTGGATCAGTAAAAATCTTGAAGACGAATGTAAACAACAGTAAACTAATCCCTACGGCGAGAAGATTAAGAAATTAAAATTTCTGTTTCCATTTTAATTTCTTAATCTTCTCGCCGTAAGGATCAGTTTACTGTTGTTTACATTTGACTACATAGGTAGAGCCTCAAAAGGTCCGATGACTTTCGTGTTTACAGAAAGAGTTTTAAGTTTCTTCCTGAAGAGCTCTGTTCCAGTTTGCCCTACTAAAATGTCAGATTAACAGTCTGGTTAAATCCGTTGTCACTGATCCTTTAACAATATGTGATAATTTGCCGCTGTTAGAGCCAGTGTTGATAACATCCTCAACATACTCTTTCCGAAAAATCCTATAACCCGTACTTAACTGTCGCGCTGTTAATTATGCGGTACAAGGCAGGGTGCATTTAGAATTCTAGAAACTGGCTTATACGGGGCCCTCTTTGGCAGATTTTAGATCTCTTGTTTTTAAGATATGAAGCCTGAGTAAACTTAGTATTTTGAGATACTTTTAGTGGACCCTTAAAAATTGGCTCCCATGGTAGATGACACTCGTGAAACTACTTCGGTTTGTAATAATCCATGAAACAACTGCGAAACGATTGGCAAACAATCATGATCGATAAAGGTATTCAAATGTCATGATCAAGATTGTAAAAATATACGCCTCCATGGTGATCCCGCTTTCCTCTTTCTCCCTCTTTTTTTACTGTTCCTGTAGACTCCCCGCCCTCTTTTCTCCCGGGTTCCCGTTCCCCTGTACCCCCCGCCTCCCCAGACTGTGACCACCTTCTTTCTTACCCAGTCTAATACCCAGGCTTTCCTTTCCACTCACTTAAAAAAGCGCGAAATGTCATGACGTTACCGAATGGGTCGGCGGGTCGGTCGGCGGTATGTCTTTCGCTGACGTCACAAAATGCCGAGTCAAGTCGAGTGACCAGAAGGGAAGGCCTGGGTGCAAGACTGTTTCTTCTCCTATCTTTTTAGCGCGAGAAGATCGAAACGAAGCGCGAACAGCCCTGTCGCTAGCATCGAGTAGCGCGGGTCTAAAGTGCAGGTGCTGTGAATGCTACTCGCTGGCGTTCCTCTCCCCAATCCCTCCTCGTTTTACCGTAGATTTGCATAATTTATACAGGCTATTCATATGAGAAAAATATAACAACTGGTAACAGTTTCGCACCACGTTTGAGTCTTTTGACGTGGCTTAGTAAAAATTTTCTGCGCTAAATAAAATATAGTTTCAATTGTGGTCATCCTGCAATGTCATACTCTTCCCATTTTTCCATTTTTGTTTGAAGAAACCCCGTTAAGGTGGTCTGTGGATGATTATTAAATATGTAGCACATCATAGTTACGTTTCAAAAGAAGTCAGTTGCCCTGAAACTTCAAATTCCAGTCACCTGCCCTGTAAATGATCACTGATGGTGAATGTGCTTTACAGCAAAATGGAAGGTATAAAATGAAATAAGATAAAGTCTTCAAAGCTCATCATGAATTAACTTTTCAAGATGGTGTCCTTTATTTCTTTAAAATGAAATAAAAATATTTAGTTCAATAATTCAACTACCAACTATATTTAGTTGACTATTTCTTAAGTCACGTGATCCATTTCTGTTAATTACAGAATTCCTGATTAGTTACAGAATTAATGATGACGCTTAACAGGAAAAAATTGGTATTATTTTTAACCGATAATGATCCTTTATTGGTCACGTGACGCAAAAGTTCCACGCTAGTTTAAGTCAAAAGTGAGATAAGGTCATCAACTTTTATACCGTTGCCAAAATTTCTCAGGGATCCTGATTTCAGCAAAGTTACAATTGTTTCCAGACATGTTGCAAATTAGGCTCAAGCCATGAAGAGGCTCCTTTTGCGCCACGTGTGCCAGAACGTTTGAATTTACGTTGAAGTACATCTTCGGTCAAAGATTTGATACACAGACTCAAATGTTTAATAGAAAATCTTACACAGCATGATGAGTATCACTACAACGTGCAGTACTTCTCAGTAGCTTTCACACACTTTGGGATTTCATCCGCAGGCTTAAAAGTTAGAAGCTCCTTGTACAGCATAATAAACAGTACCACAGGAAAGTACCGCTCAGTAGCATTCATTTGAATGGTCACACTTTAGGATTTCATCCACAGACTAAAAAGTTAAAACCACCTTGTACAGCATAATAAACAGCACCACAGGAAAGTACTACTCAGTAGCTTTCATTTGAATGGTCACACTTTAGGATTTCATCCACAGACTCAAAAGTTAGAACCATCTGTACAGCATAATAAACAGCACCACAGGAAAGTACTGCTCAGTAGCTTTCATTTGAATGGTCACACTTTAGGATTTCATCCACAGACTCAAAAGTTAGAACCATCTGTACAGCATAATAAACAGCACCACAGGAAAGTACTGCTCAGTAGCTTTCATTTGAATGGTCACACTTTAGGATTTCATCCACAGACTCAAAAGTTAGAACCACCTTGTACAGCATAATAAACAGCACCACAGGAAAATACTTCTCAGTAACTTTCATTTGAATGGTCACAATATCAGTTAAAATATTTCATCCACAAAGGCAAAAGTTAGCAAAACTACCTTTTTCAGCGAAGTAAACACACAGAAAGTAAAACTGAGTCAGGGTCTGAAAAGGATGTGATGAATTGCCGTAGTTTTAAAGGGTTTAAACAAGTAAACAATAGAGTTCTTCTGTCGAAGCGACTATCGTGTGATAGGTTGCCCGAGGAAATTTGATGTTCAAAACAAATATTAGCCCGAGAACGTAGTTCGAAAGCTAATATGGAGTGTGAACATCAAATTTCCGACGGAACCTATCAAACATAGGGCCTGAGATAGAAGAACTCTATTGTTTTTATTGTACAACGCTAGATTTTGAGCGAAAATTGCCAAGAACAGGCACTATGCCCTGATAGGCGCTCGCTGAAAAGAGACACTATTGCGCCACGTGATTGATTTCGACCAATGGGAGCACGCCAAAAGTCAACGCCTAAAACACATTTTTGCAAATATTATCAGACTCATCTCATTCGAAGTGTGGAAAGGTGTGCAATTCTGGAAAAGGAGTGTTTTATTAAATGCCGGAAGAAAGATAAGCATGTTATCAGAACCGATAAGTGGTCATTATTTGACTTCCGTTAGGATATCGTCAAATATCACGCCCCTTAACAGCTTATCAGTAATGCTCGCGTGGCAAGGGCGTTACATTGAAATATTAGAACCTTATTTGCAGGAAATACCACATTTGAAACGACGTTTGCTTACTTATCAGCTCGTGGCTTTCAAGGTGTTTCAGTTCAAGATGAATACCTGTTCAATGATTGATTGGAGAATCGAACTGCCTGATAAATATTTTCACTTCTTGTAATGAATAGCTGGTATTTACGAGAGCTACGAATTTTTTATTCATATTGTGTAATTGTACTTTTCTGTGGTGTAGTTCGCTCAGGCTGAACAAATGGCATTTGTTGCGGAGCAATCAGTAGTGCTATAGTTCTTGTGGTTCTAACAAATTTGAATCTGTCGATGAAAGCATAAAGTTTCTTTCTATTAAGTTCATCTCATCTACGGTATTTACTGTTTCATTTGTGCTTTCCAGTCAATTAAAAACCTAGACTTGATAAAATTGTATATTTATCAATGTTCAGCATTCCACGTGTTTTAAAATTGAAGACAGGTGTCTAAAGTATTCAGTGTTATAAACAACTCAGATCACAAAGAGGTTATCATTTTTTATGTTTGCCCATTCAAAAGACAAGATACGTGCTCTTATCTTTAAGGAGCTATTTGAAGCATCACTCTGAAAAGCCGGAAGACATATTTGCATTAATAAAAACCTTAAAATAGTGCTCCACGTTTTAAAATAACTTCAATCTTGTTAGGCGGTTTAGTGTGCAGTATCGCGGGGATATTGTTACTCGTCTTTTCTATTTTGACTCGCCCTAAGGGATCATTAAAATACAGCATGACACGTAAAAAATATCCCACAGTACTACATGTCAAACTGTCTAACAACATACATTTATCTTACTTCTTAGAGGTTCTCTGTTGATAAGGCACTCTCTGTTACTCAAACGGCCTCTATGCGTTATAAACTCCAAAGAAATATCCAGTCTAACACCTACAAGCAGTATGAATCAACAAATGAAGAAAGGGAACTGGTAAACTCAACAGGAACAATAAATTGACTACAAATTAAGTTGATTTTAGGGAAGTTGAAGGTAAAAAACACCAAATGTGAAGTAAGCGTTGCAGGCACTTGTTCAAGGAAATACGATATCACTATGTTATTGGGTTAAAACTGAGAGGCCACGGCATAGTTAGTGCATAGTTGATGTGTGGACGAGTGAAAAATTAATATAAACGTATTCGTGTGAACGCAAAGAATTTTGAAAGGTAGGTATATTTAAGGTCCCAAGTGGTGGCTCACGGGCCTGAGCTTGACCTGGTTTTTCAACCATGAAGCAGCTAGGAGTATTACTACTCCCCCCTGGATGGGATGCTAGTCTATCACAGGATACCCAACATAAAGTGACTGGGAGTATTACTACTCCTCCCTGGATGAGATGCTAGTCCATCACAGGATGCCCAGCATAAAGTGACTAGGAGTATTACTGCTCCCCCTGGAAGTGATGCTAGTCTATCACAGGATGCCCAACATAATGTGACTAGGAGTATTACTGCTCCCCCTGGATAGGTGCTGGCCATCACAGGAGACCCAGCATAAAGTGACTAGGAGCATTACTGCTCCCCCCTGGATGGGATGTTAGTCTATCACAGGATACCCAACATAAAGTGACTAGGAGTATAACTACTCCTGCCTGTATGAGATGCTAGTCCATCACAGGATACCCAGCATAAAGTGACTAGGGGCATTACTACTTCCCCCTGGATGGGATGTTAGTCCATCACATGATACACAGCATAAAGTGACTAGGAGTATTACTACTCCCCCCTGGATAGGATGCTAGTCTATCACATGGTACCCAGCATAAAGTGAATAGGAGTATTACTACTTCCCCCTGGATGGGATGCTAGTTCATCACAGGATACCCAGCATAAAGTGATGAGGAGTATTACTACTTCCCCCTGGAAGGGATGCCAGTCCATCACAGGATACCCAGCATAAAGTGCCTAGGAGTATTACTACTCCCCCCTGGATGGGATACTAGTCTATCACATGCTACCCAGCATAAAGTGAATAGGAGTATTACTACTTCCCCCTGGATGGGATATTAGTTCATCACAGGATACCCAGCATAAAGTGATGAGGAGTATTACTACTTCCCCCTGGATGGGATGGTGGTTCATTACAGGATACCCAGTATAAAGTGATGAGGAGTATTACTACTTCCCCCTGGAAGGGATGCTGGTTCATTACAGGATACCCAGCATAAAGTGATGAGGAGTATTACTACTTCCCCCTGGAAGGGATGCTAGTCTATCACAGGTTACCCAGCATAAAGTGCCTAGGAGTATTACTACTCCCCCCTGGATGGGATGCTAGTCTATCACATGCTACCCAGCATAAAGTGACTAGGAGTATTACTACTCCCCCCTGGATGGGATATTAGTTCATCACAGGATACCCAGCATAAAGTGATGAGGAGTATTACTACTTCCCCCTGGATGGGATATTAGTTCATCACAGGATACCCAGCATAAAGTGATGAGGAGTATTACTACTTCCCCCTGGATGGGATGCTGGTTCATTACAGGATACCCAGCATAAAGTGATGAGGAGTATTACTACTTCCCCCTGGAAGGGATGCTAGTCTATCACAGGTTACCCAGCATAAAGTGTCTAGGAGTATTACTACTCCCCCCTGGATGGGATGTTAGTCCATCACAGGATACCCAGCATTAAGTGACTAGGAGTACTACTACTACCCACTGGAAGGGATGCTAGTCTATCACAGGATACCCAGCGTAAAGCGACTAGAAGCATTACTTCTTCCCCCTGGATGGCATGCTAGTCCATCACAGGCTACCCAGCATAAAGTGACTAGGAGTATTACTACTTCCCCCTGGATGGGATGCTAGTCCATCACAGGATACCGAGCATAAAGTGAATAGGAGTATTACTACTTCGCCCTGGATGGGATGTTAGTCCATCACAGAATAACCAGCATAAAGTGACTAGGAGCATTACTACTCCCCCCTGGATGGGATGCTAGTCCATCACAGGATACCCAGTATAAAGTGACTAGGAGCATTACTACTCCCCCCTGGATGGGATGTTAGTCCATCACAGAATACTCAGCATAAAGTGACTAGAAGCATTACTTTTCCCCCCTGGATGGCATGCTAGTCCATTACAGGATACCCAGCATAAAGTGACTAGGAGTATTACTAACCCCCCCCCCCCCGGGATGGGATACTAGTCCATCGTGGGGTTCTCTACCGGCATTTCGGTAGGCTCCTCTTATAATCAGTGCCGCCATCACCACTACTCATTCATACACTTTTGTAGCTTGACAAAACTAGTTAAGACAAAAGTAAAACGCGAACAAATTTCTTAGTTCTGCTTAAGTAAATCGCGTACCCTTTCCCATCCGTTCTCGTTGTTTGGAGGTTCAGACGCATCAGCTTTCAGAACTGAACAACATTGATTTAGTAGGAGGGGAGAAGGAGCGAAAAAAATGGCAGATCTCGAATTATCATGATCGGTTTGTAAACAATTACAAGTTAACTCAACAGGTTTAGCTGAGGATATGGGTGGAGAGAGAAAACGTAGAGCAAAGGTCTTGCTTTGTAACAAATGCAGAAGCGATCCTTGAACCATTGGTCTTAAGATCGAAAGCCTCAACGCTCTGATCACTTGACCACCTAATCTCCACAAGCTGTTTAGAAAACGCGAATGCTGATGTTTGTTTATTTTCAAACTAAATGGAATAAAAACGTTTGTGCGAGTTCTTACTATATCAGTTTACTGTCGGGTACAAGATTCAGTATGTGAAATGAAAAAAAATCAACTAAATCGTGATAAAGTAACACCTAGCAACCACAAAAGTGAACCAATTAATAACTCGAGCTTTATTTCTGGCTGATGTAGGGTTGACATATTTTTGAAAACGACTAATCATCTTTACCGTTGTCGTCGTCGTTGTCATGATCATCGTCATCATCATCATCATCATCATCATCATCATCATCATCATCATCATCATTATTACCATCATCATCATCATCATTATCATCATCAATTTTCATAAGGGATATGACTCACAATGATGTAAATCCGAAAAGAGAACCGCAGGCAGTGGTCACCCGTTCTTACCGAAATCTTTCGTCTGCATTGCTAACCAAGTTAAAGCTTGACTGTGCAAACACTTCAGGACATAAACAGTTTTATTGTAACCGTAATAGATGGAAAGAAAATAACCCAAACGCTTAGGAATTTTTTTCTTAACCACGGAATCCGTCCACGATTAGCCGAGTGGTATATAAGAAAAGCATTATGTGCCAAGAACATTTGTAGCCACTCAGTGTTGTTTAATTAAAGTTTCAAAGGGTTGCCCTCTGTTCTATCCCCGGAAAACGAAACGTCTGCAATGTTGAGTGATAAGAAACGAGAACGTAACGACGTTTGGAGCCAGTCAACTAGTTGTTGAAGAAGAGCAAGGGTACGTTCGTTATTTCTGCCCAGGCTAGGGAATGGGTGATTTTTCGGAGGTGTAAGAAAATTAAGGATTACGAAAAGAGATCTAGGCTATATTAATTTCTGGCTAGTAGAAGAAGGGGTTATGGAAGAAAATAGAGTCTTATAAACTGTTCCGATAACAAAAGATAACTGGCAAATGAACGTATGCTGGACCTACCGATAGAAAAGGACATATTCTTAACGATAAACAAATAGTATATTACTTAAAGTACGTAGCTGTTGCTTAAACAAACGTTTCGGGGATAACCTCTTCATCACTGTGTTGCTATGTACACTCGGTGATGAAGCTATTATACATTTGTCCTTGAGGGTAAACGTCCATTGTGTTTTTAAGAATGCTAGGCCAGTGAAGAAATCTATTGCGCTAGGTTGTAGCCTTTCTTCCTTGACCTAAGTTGCCTTAATTATTTTAACGTTTGCTGTTCCAGTTCTCCGTAAAACTGTTCCAATTCGATCGATCTCTGTCCTCTTCAAATAGTTCTTTGTCAATGTCATAAGTACCCTCTTCGGGAGCCTGGGGGTACTCCCTACAGTGGGCTATGCGAGGAGGCTCCCCCCGAAAGGGGTGCCTTAAGCTCGCAGTATACTAAAGGGTAGAGAAAATTGCCATTTTAGTGTATTGAAGGGTCACAAAATCAGCTGCAAAGTGGAAGAAATGGTGACTAAAGCGAACTGTATAAAAGGGTGCCAAATTTTGGCACAAATGACAACGCGAAATTACATAAAAGCTTGCACCCTTTGAGCAACGCCCGGAAAAAACATGGCGATTATAGGAAATTCTATTGTTTTAGCTTATTCTTGAGGTATAAGAAAGGGTGCAATTTTGCTCTGGGTATATGAAAGGGGGCCATTTTGGTAAAAATTAGTATATTAAAGGGTAAGGGTTTGAACCTCCAGGCGGAGCCTCCCCGTATAAAACTTTATTGAGTACCTCCCTGGGCTTTAGAGTAACCCTGCATGTAATACGATGTTATCACTGTTACTTGACTCAACATCTTCCTGTTCTTCCTCATTCCCATCGGTTCTTCGTAGTTTGTGCAATTCTGAGCTGTAGTCTTTCTTCTTACATATCCAGAAGTTTGTCAAAGATCAATAGCTTGCTGACCTGACAATCTTCAGCTTAAAACTGATGCAATTACTTTGTCATTGTTAATGCCTTGTCCGTAACTGTCAAGGTGTTTGTTAAGTTTGTTAATTTTTAATTTCTTGAGTTGACTACTCGGAATTACCGCTCTAACCTCCATCACAGGTTACACATGTGACATGCCCAAAGATCATCGCCCTACAAACAAGGTATCTTTTTCATTTGACCCAAATTTAAGGGAGGCTCTATAGCCCGCTGGCAGGGCAGTATTATTCATTTCACTTTTCTCCTTACCAAGTTTTTTTCTCCTCTTTATTCAGCTCTAATTTCAGCCTTTTGTTTTGTGTCCTTTTTCTTTTCTTTTTAATACCTTTGAGATGGTGAACATACTCACCGCGCGGATCAGTTTAACGGTCAACCGCAAACTTGCGGGAGACTTCTCTATTTGATTGAACCCCCTATAATGTACTGTACTTTGACGCTTTTATAACATTAAACATTCATAGTATAAATGGGTGTTATGAATCTCCTTGAAGAGGGTTGTACGTTTTCATAAATTTTGGAGGACCCTCCTGAAGGAAGGGGTTATGAAGAAAAACAATTGCATTTAGGGGAGGGGTTATCAGTTATGAATTTTTCAATTTGCCCCTGAAAAATCTGCTATCCCCTCTGACCACCTCATAAATGACGACTGCTTTTGTTAATCTCCTTAACTGTAACCAAACTGTAGCCAAACTTTTCTATGCTTTAATTTTAAAAAAATGATTGAATTTGAAAATGTTGTTTTTAGTAGCAGCTAAAAATGCGCGAATAAAATTTAACCTCATAGAATTTTATGTCACCTAAATATTCAAGTGATGAATAAAAAGACATTAAACTGAGTTACTTTACAAAAAATGCCAGACCCCTAGTTCATGAATGTCTTTTCCTTAAATTTTCTGGGTCCGTGCTCCTGTGATTCGTCAAATCAATAATTTGATTTTGGAGATCAATCCCTTCCCTTTGTCTTATTTGGGGCATTTTTTTTACCGTCTAATGATAACACATCTTCTAATCAGTTTAACATTATCATTACCCAATATAATTGATCTAATCGAAATTTTTTCCTTGTAGTAAATTGGGATATTCGTTAATGCAACATCCCCCACTAAGATTTAATAATCCAATATAGGAAATTCTTTTGGTTTTCTGCACGAAATACATAAATCAAAATGTAGGAGTTTGTCTCTAAAAACTGTTTCTTCGGTGTTTATTCGGTTGATCTGGTTCTCTTTAACAAGTCTCTGAGAAAGTTTCTTGTTAAGAAAAGCCTTCACAGCTGCGATAATTTCAGTTGTTTCTTTCCAAACTGAATGGGAGCCTGGAAATTGATGAGATTCGTACATGGATCGCGCGATTATTCACGCCTCTTACGTGCGCCTTTCATTCCTTTCTCTTGGCTCTTGCCCATAAACGGCTTCTTATTTGAAAATAATGTTGTTAGCTTTTTCTGCTATCGATTTTTTTCTTGTCTTCTTCGATTCGTGTGGTCAATTCTTCGCGTTCTCGCTACCTTCAAGTTTCTACTAAGATGTACGTATACAACCTGTTGTAAATTTGATACTGAAAGTAACTACGTAGCGTCGTCCCATTTAGGGGAGAGTAGAGTAGAAATCATTCTCCTCGCTTTCTAGCGAAAGAAATGGGACAAAAAAACTGGCATTGTCCATTACCCTTCATTGACCTCCTTTTTCTTCCAATTCGATAATTCCAAGGTTTTAGTAACAGCATGCAAAAGCAGTCGGTTTGCGGTAAACACGATGGTATAATTTACATAGTTTTAATCTGTCTCACAGTGCCGTTATCTCTGTCTAATCCTTGGTTATTAAGGATCATGGGATAATATTTGTTAATAACGACTAACTTAATTTTGATTATTGAGGATATGAATGGAGGAGCAGTTACTGGGAGTGTCACCTTGGGAGAGAAGATTTGCCGGTCCATTTTCCTTGTCTAATTCTGTCTTTTTTTTTTAAGATGATAGGGATAAATATTTGTTAATAACGAATGGATTAATTTTGATCAGGATATGAATGAAAGGCGGTTACTGTTTTGTCACCCTGGTCGAGAAGATTGTTCGGTGCCACCATCTAAATCTGGGTTTATTTAGAATTATGTCGGATAATCTTGGTCAACAACGAATGGCTTAATTTTGATCAGGATATGAATGTACGGTGGTTACTGCTGTGTCATCCTTGGTCGAGAAGTTTGTTCGGTGCCGCTATCGTTGTCTAATTCTGGGTTTATTTAGGATTATGTGGATAATCTTGGTCAACAAAGAATTGGCTTAATTTTGATCAGGATATCAATATACAGCGGTTACTGCTGTATCATCTTTGGGCCAGAAACTTAACCTTTTAATCCGGTAGTGGAAAAGCTGGTGAAGATGCCAGAAGCGCTTCGTCATATGCTTTTGAAATGCATAGTTCAATGATAATAAAGTGTGCGCTTTTGGTGTGGTCACTTGGGATGTAGATCGCGCGGCAGTTCGGCTACTCACTACTGTTTTTTTCGATGGTTACTAGTCACCGATAGTCAGAATAGAGGTTATTTCCTTTGGTTTGCAAATGAAGCGAAGGAAATAATCACGCATGAATAGGAAACGTCTGCACGCAAGCTAGCTTCCAATTCTCATTATTCTGTTGAGAAGCTGTGTTCCCTCATAGGTCCGCTGTAGTACCGGTTTCCTGTTATCTTGACCGTGAGCACGCAGTCATAAGCTTCAGGAATTACTATTCCATTATCCCTGATAATGTTATTAGGGTGAAGTTTTATGAAGAATGCATTCTTGACCCTCAGTCGGGTGTACCACCACGAATCAATAAACCTGCATAGTTCTGTTTCATAAATCTCTTGTAAGGCTTTTAGCATCATCATATCACTGACCCTCAACCCGCCGGGTTCTAAGCCACAGCTGAGGGAAGTGCTCAAGTGGATACCTCAATGGACTAACCACTGAAATTTATCCGTGGCCTGTCTGTGTTGTACATGTTGTTTGTAACTTACCGCGACTATGTCGTCACGGGGATTTTGTTAGTGTTTTATCAAAACCGTGCTAAAATTATGATTAATTAATCCTTTAATCCCTAGCAGTGATGAAAATGAATTTTCTCTTTACATTATAAATACTTCTTCAAACATTCAAGTGATGAGAACAAAGAAAGTGATCACCAAGGATGACATGTCTTGATATTTAGACAAATTCTCCTTACAAGTATCATAAGAATTGTATGGAGAACAGTAAGGAGAATATGCATTTTTATATCAGGGCTTCAAGGGTTAAGTACGTTCACTCGCACACAAAATGTTCGTAGAACGCCAAAAGGAAGATATAAGTGAATTTTCGCAAGGTGAGCAAACCGCAATAAGTTCTTGACGTGACTTTTTTCTTGACACAACCACAAAACCTGAAAAAAGCTGGCCGAACGTTTTCAAGTTGTACTCATTTCCATCCTGGCCATCCCAGTGCAAAGACAAATTAATATTGTCTCACTGTACTGTGTCGGTCTTTGAACAAAACTGGGCCATTTTTCTTAGGTTTTCATCACTTCAAATCTGACTTTTGGCCTTTCGAAGTGTTTACTTACTTGATATAGCTGACATATTCCCTTAGGCTTTCAATTACTTAATATTTACTTCTGCCCATCGCTCCAACTGGAGCATAGGCCGTTAACGGCATCTCGCCATCGAGGTGTCAACTCAGTGTTTGTGTGACGTCCCTAATTGTTTTGCCGCCGCCCTCTGCCTGTTTCTCTTTTCGTGGCGATTCCAGGTCAGGGATTGACGGTTGATGTTTCAATGTTAGTTGTTGCCTCGATCAGTAGTGTGGCCGAATCAAACTCATTTCCCCCTCATAGGATCTGTCTGAGCTTAATTCTTATCCCCCACACTGTCAGAGACCCTTGTGGCGAATTAAGGTTCCTGATAGAATTTACAACAAGTGATTCCACCAAATCTACGATGGTTGCGCCAAGCTATAACAGACCTAAAAATGCCGCATTTGAACGAGTGTCGAAAGACCACTAGTGTTCGCCATAAATTATTTTTCCGTTTTTATTCAAGTGGCGTTACTCAGAGCCCTGTTGATACTTTCAAAGGTAGCCTATAAGCTAAGACGGGACTAGAATAAGACCCATTTTACTGAAGAGCTCTTAGATGAGATTTGACACGATTTTTCTCTCTTACAAATGGCCTAATGTCTTTATCCTTACAGGTGCATGAATGGGTGGTGGAATGAGTATTGGCAAACCTGTTAGGGGGCTCAACAAAATGCGGGGGGGGGGGGGGGTAACATTGGGACAGACTAGTATCCCAACCTCCCATCAAGGGGGGAAGTGCAATAGTAGTAATACTGCTTGCCATCTCTATCCTACGTCAACAACACATAAATACTGCATTTCACTCTACAATGGGTTATTTTATGACAGCAGGTGTTAAAAAGACACTGATCACGGTTTCTCTACTTTCCGAACGAGGCGGGCCGTTATTCTGAAAACCATGGCTTTCGCAAGCCTTCTTAAAATCGCCAAAGTGAGTACAGAAAAACAACGCAAAGCAACGTGGTAGTACTTTTGAGAATTCTTATTTAATTTTCATCGTTGCAAAAGCCTCAGTAAATGTCACCTTTATCGCCATTAGTTTTGCCCGTTTTTCAAACCGATACAGTCGTCATAAAGTCACAGTTCACCACCCCAACAGAGGATGGTAAGGCTGTGCTCTGCGCAGTTTCCTTGGGCGCATGCTGTTACGCTGTCCACAAGTCATAATGGCTCGAGAGAAACTCGAATTTTTTTTTTTATTATTTTTAATGTACCTATAAAAAAATTAAGACCTTGTTTCTGGATACAAGTATCTTCCCGCCTTGGGCCCGGGAATTACATATATATATGAACATTTTGAAGTTATGTGATCATCTTCGGTAAAATTCGGAAGTCTTCGCTTGTTCTTCGGCCGTCTTCGGCAAACAATCTCTCGAGGGTGAACTGGAGTAAAAAATAATAATAATAATGTGACGTTTATGGTAACTGGTGAATCGAATATTTGCAATATAAACTAATATATCGACGGCCTGTTAAAAATTTTAAAACTGACTTGCTGTTCGAAGTTAACACTTTCCGTATAAAGCTATCCAATGAGAAACAAGCTACTATTTGCCGAATTCATCACAATGAAAAACGCACAACCAATCAAAATTCACAGTATATCGTCAACCATCACATGACAAGATGGTGGCCGACTTTTGGTAACTTGGCGGACAACAAACTTACAAAAATTTAAGCTTAAACTAAATTTCCAATAGCTCTTTCAGTATTTTCCATTGAAGAGAATGGTATGAATTCCTTCTTTGTCGTTTTAAGTCCTTGTTTGACGATTGACAACGAAGCAGTGGTATTCTGTGTGTTTCTTATATTGCTGAATTTTGCGGTTTCTCCAGGAATCAGCGGGTGAGAAGAAAGAATACTTGTTCAAAGTTCTAGTCATTGGTGACCTTGGAGTTGGAAAGACGAGCATTATAAAGCGATATGTTCACCAGTTCTTCTCTGTGCATTACAGGGCTACAATATCCTTTGCTACAGAACGATCGTAGGTAAAAAGTCTTTGCTATTCAGCAAATGAACGTGTTTTGAAATTAGTAAGCTTAAATGTCATATGCTTAAAGGTCATCTCACGCTACGTACCGGCATGTACAACTATACTACCAAACAATTTTATAAAGTTCGTTGAAGTATTGGTGTTTTTATTAATTAATTAATTAATTTATTTATTTATTTTGCCGATTGATCACTTCAACCTCTCTAGTTTTGTTTACAAGTGTGTAATATTTCAGGTTTCTCTTAGATTTTCGCAAGATCTATCTAAGCACCTATCAATGTTAAGCCCCAGGGTGGTGGTGGGGGGGGGGGGTGCTACCCCCGGGGAAGTTGACATTTTTAGAGAAGCCAGAGTCAAATTCCTTACCCTTGGACCACTAATGAATGTCAAATTTCAGCCCCTAGAGTAACTTTTTCTCTGAAAGTCAAATAATTGGGGCACCATGTATGTTCAAAGTCCCTACCCAGGGGACAGCCTTGTATGTCATTTTCCCAGCCCTCCTCCACCCCACCCTGGAGCTTAACATAAATAGGTACATTAAAGATTCCTTTTTCCCGGCACAGTTTTCCCACTGTCAAATTACACTTAGGCTTCAAATAGTCCATCGTTTACGTTTTTGTGAAAATTTTTCCTTAACTGTAAATACATTGGAGTGGACTTCGCACTCAAGGTTATAAACTGGGACCCAGATACATTGATTCGTCTACAGCTTTGGGATATTGCAGGTAAGATACCTGTCACTTCGTTCCCTGTAAGACTGGTGCAAGATAAAGCCATTGATTCACTAAGCAATTGTCTACAGTTGCTTTGGCGAATGCTAGGGGTATAGAATGGTAAAATCTGAGACTCACCGAGACACTGTGAGCCTCGTTTAAAAACTGAGACCAAGATTTTACTTTTTTTTTCAAACCCTAGCCGAGATGCAGCAATTCAAAAATCCAAGTGCGAGATGCCTTGATGTAGAAATCTGAGCATCAGACTTTTACAATGCTCTGTTGCAAAATTATTTCTAATATGGGATGTTTACGAGCACTGCTGGCAGGCATAATACGGCAATTTACAAGTAGAATATATCTACAGTAGTGATGGTGATGTTGAGTCGTTCATCATGATTAAGCTTATTCTTTAGTTTTCTTTGTCTTGCTGTTGTTCCAGCTGTCGTTTTATTACTGTTCATTCAGTTTTAACTTTCACTTGCCTTGCGAGACTTCAAGACTCAAATTTCAAAATTCGAGATCCCAGATTCGAGGACCAGCTTTATTTTTTGCGAGCACGAGGTACCTAGACTCTAGTTTGCGACGCCGAGATTTCAAGACTCTCCTAAAATTTGCCAAGACCCATCATTTTCCAAGGACCATTCTATACCCCTAATGCTGGAAACATCCTGGTGGGCTGGCTACTGTAATAGCAATCTGATTGCTGAAATGAGTGCCGATATCTAGGATTTGCTAGCTGGCACACACCCAGTGTACCTGTTCCTGCAAATAAAAATGAAAATCACTGATGATCCCTGGCAATCAATTTTACCACAAGAGGTTGTAAAACTTTCTAGTGTGCTGCTGGCTGAAGACAACCTTTGTGGATAAGCCCTCTTCAATCTTCCCTTTTCCTCCCATTTTTGTAGGAAGATCAAGGGAGACTCTGTTTGCAGGGCAGTGAAGAGTTAGGCTTATATGACTCAAAGTCACCAGACATCCCAGGATGAAATCAAGAATATATGAAGTGTATGTATGAGTGCTAGGAAGTGAGCAATACTGCCCTGAGAACCAGGATCAAAGAAAAATCTTTGACCCCAGTGGGATTTGAAACTACGACCTCCGGATCAGATCACCGTCACTCTAACCAACTGAGCTACAAGGCCAAGCTGGGGGCAGGTCATTATAATCCTGCCGGGTCAAAGATTTTTCTTTGTTCCTGGTTCTCATTTCTAATTTCTTCTTTAAAGGCCTGTGGCTGGGGGAATTTATGTAGGGCAGTATTGCTCACTTCCTAGCACTCGTGCCTACACTTGATTTATTCTTAATTTCATTTCAGAGCGCTTCGCGGTACATCACATTCGTTACTGACATCCCAGTATATTACTCAGACTTGAGAATGACTTCATGAGACCATCTCATCAAATGTGTTGTTTCATCTAACGTCTTCCTCTCAAATGTTAGCTGGTTATTTGAGAAATGAAAAGGGAAGAAATCAGAAATAGTTGTGGGAATTTGGGGGATTGTGGATCAAACCTTATCCACCAGTTAAATTTGTTCATCCTCCTCCTTTTCCTGAAGAAAAAAGATATTGTTACCTTGAAAGGTGTATGAAGTTTGAAGACATTGAGATGACATGATCACTTCAGGATGTACATCGAATGTTTATTATACAGGAACTAAAACTGAGAAAACCTATGTTATAAAAGCAAGCAAGTAATAATCAGGAATCAGAAATTGGGTTGGTTGGGCTGTGGGAAATAAGACATTATATTTGGATGACCTAGATGTTATCTGAATCTAGACTTGAAAACGAAGTTAGTAAATTTGGTTTAATTTATTTCTTGGACGCAGGACAAGAAAGATTTGGAAACATGACACGGGTAAGCCTGTCTATTCTTGCATAAATTAACCCCTCATTCCCAACAGCTTGTAAGTTCAAAATCAATAGAAACCCAAAGTTTATTTTTAAATTTTGTAGTTACACTCTAAAACTTTTTGCACAGACTCAAAAGTTAGAACCACCTGGTACCAAGTAATGCATCACAGGAATGTTCTGCTTAGTAACTTTTGTTTGAACGCTCACCTTTTTACCTCCTGGTTGCTATAGCAACTACAAGATATTGTAGTGGAGTTAAGTGTATTCCCAAGCACATTCCTGTGGTTATTTTCATGAGTTCTCGTGAAGATTCCCTGATGTTCGCGAGATCTTTGGTATTCCAAAAGGCTGGTTTTCACTAGCGATGGAGTTGGAGTTGGAGTTGTAAGCGGAGTCGTAAGAGTGCTTATGACCTACTGAAAATCAAAAATCAGAGTTGTAAGCAGAGTCATAAGCTCAACGGAATCGGAGTCGGAAGAATCAGAATGTTTCCATTTTCTTCCGACTCCGCTTACGATTCCATTGCTTACCATCTAGTGATAACCATATTGTCGGAGTTGGAAGCAGAAGTGGAAGGATAAACCGAACACAGTGCTCGTTCCCACGCTTTGTGATTGGTTTAGTTCTTCCACTTCTGCTTCCAACTCTGACAACCTAGTTTTCACTAGGTCATAAGCGGAATCGGAACGTTGTTTTCACTAGATCAAAATGCTCAGTGCTTCTGGTTACGACTCTGACTCTGACTGTTGCTAGTGAAAAAAGGAACTTTGCTGTATCATCGAGCCAAGTGGGAGACACTTTCGTTATTTTTAGGCGTTGATGTCTCAGATAACTAGCGAGGGTGTCTGGGGTTCCCTGCTGTTTAGAGTAATAACTTGTGTCCTTTATCTATGATTTCACAGTCGGTAACATTCAATATGTTGCAGTAACATTTAAGAGAAATAGCAAAATACCATAAAGTTCCGAAAGTAACAACCGTCGTTACTTTCGGATTTAGCGGCCTTTTCCTATCGCTACTTTTGGAGGGTCGCTACCTTCGGGGGGTCGCTACTTTCGGGTAGCTAAAACGTGTACCGTACATGGGCCGTTCGAAGTTAATAAAATCACGACAAATGTCAAAACATAAACACTTTTTATTTGGAGAAACTTATTACATGTTATTGTTTTGAATAACAATTCGAAAGAATCAGTCTTTGAATAATTTACATTAGCAGCAGCCAGTTCCCTTTAATACCGGTAACATTAAATCGTATTGTGAGCTGTTGGAGTTAGTTGTTGCAGGCTTTCCTTCAAATCTTTTCTCAGCTGTTGTAATCCTGTTTTGACTTTCACTTCATATGCATGTGGAATTTCTATTCCACTGCCTTGCATGCAAACACCTTCCAGGGCACTCCTACCCTGTCCAGTTACCTGACATGACACCAAGACGTTGTTATCCATTAAGTTTGTAGAGGACTTCTGCCAATCTATCCGGCATGTGACCCACTGTTTCCATTTTTATTCTTGACTACTATGGCATTACTGGAATGGGAATTGGTAGGTTCACAAGAAATGGTACAGACATCGTTATTTCTTGCTAAAAAGGGAAATTACTTTTGAGATTGCTACTTTCGGACCTCGGGTCGTTAAATTCGGGTGGTCGCTACCTTCGGGATTTGCTAAGGCCTGTGAAATTTCATCGCTACTTTCAGAGGGTCGCTACTTTTGGGGGGTCGTTACTTTCAGAGCTTTACGGTAGGGTAATAATTAGATCACAGCAAACAGCGATGTGTTCCTAGGATAGGTATCCTTCTGCTTTCCCAGAGATATAATTAACTTTATCAACAAGCAGTAACTGGAGTTGTGTGCACTGCCAGTGACAAACAGTTTCTTTATCATACCCCTGGTAAAAATCCTATACAGGATCCTACAGGATTTTCTAGGATCCTATAGGATCCTACAGGATCCTGTAAGTTCACACAGGATCCTACCCAGGATCCTAAATGGCACCATGTTGTTTAGGATCCTACTCAGGATCCTGTAACATCTTTCAAGATTTTGCTTAAGATTGTCTAGGCTCCTGCTTAGGATCCTATAGGATCTTGTTTAGAATCCTGTCGGGTCCTATAGGATCCCATGGGATCTTGCATAGGATCCTGTAGGATCCTATAGGATCTTAGACAGGTTCCTACAGGATCATATAGGATCCTAAACAAGATCCTATAGTATCCTACAGGATCCTACAGTATCTTGTTTAGGATCCTAATCCTGGTTAAGATTAGGATCCTGGGCAGAATTTTTACCAGGGACAATTACCTGTCAAACAGGTTTTTAACGTAGGGAAATTTTGGGATATTTTTACTTAGTTTGTAGCATTAATTTCTTGTAAAATGCTTAAGAGAAGTGGAGTAACAGTTTGATACGTATAATTTGTAAACTTAACATGCTATAAAAATTGTTTTTTCCTTGCTTTTATTTTTTCCTCCTAAAAATTTTTGTAGGTTTATTACAAAGAAGCCGTTGGAGCTTTCATCGTGTTTGATGTCACTAGGGCATCTACATTTGAAGCAGTGCAGAAATGGAAGAATGACTTGGATAGTAAAGTCATGCTCCCTAATGGAGCTCCTATTCCTGTCGTGTTATTAGCTAACAAGGTTTGCATTTTGGTTTTCTGTTTAATGATTAACCATAAAGTTGTAGAAGGTGGGCAGGAGATAAATGCCCATAAATTGCTTATAACCAATTATAATCCTGTTTCAGCTGTGTTAAGGATTTTGTGAACCAGCCTGGCAGGGGCTGGTGGAGGGGGGGGGGGGAGGGGGTCAGAATGCAGCATGTGCCCATGCTGACTTGGTGGACAATGTAGATCTAAACTTCACCAAAGTTACTAAATTTAATGTGACATTTTGGTAAGGTTCCTTGCTCACTCAGATGGAATCTGCAATTCGACCCATCTCCCGCTCAACTTGAAATGCCCCATTTGTAAAAGAGAATTCTGATGCTGATTATTGTAATTTTCACAGTGTGATCAAGCAAAGGAGGGTTTAGTTAATAATGCAAGTCAGATGGATGAGTATTGTACTGACAAAGGATTTCTCAGCTGGTTCGAGACATCAGCTAAGGAGGACATCAACATTTCTGATGCTGCAAAATATCTTGTGTCAAAGGTACAGTTTCATTTTGGTTACCACTTCCAGAATTCATTTTGTTTTTTGTTTCTTATTTAGTTTTTTGTATTCCAGTGAGAATACAATAACAATTATGGTAACTAATTTCCACAAAAAACAACAAACATAATGATTCTGGTACTTGTGGTAAAATGACACCATCATAAAAATGGCATATTCTTGAGATATCCCTTCCTCAAGTTCTGTAAGCTGCAGTTAATGTGGTTCTGACTTTTGAGTCTGTGGGTGAAATCAAATGAAGACTTTTGAGCAGTACTTTCTTTTAGAGCTGTTTATTCTGCTGTACAAGGTGGTTCTAACTTCTGAGTCTGTGGATGAAATCCTGAAGTGTGTCCATTCAAATGAAAGCTGCTGAGCAGTACTTTCCTGTGGTGCTGTTTATTACATGTATGCTGTACAAGGTGGTTCTAACTTTTGAGTCTGTGGATGAAATCCTGAAGTGTGTCCATTCAAATGAAAGCTGCTGAGCAGTACTTTCCTGTGGTGCTGTTTATTATGCTGTACAAGGTGGTTCTAACTTTTGAGTCTTTGGATGAAATCCTGAAGTGTGACCATTCAAATGAAAGCTACTGAGCAGTACTTTCCTGTGGTGCTGTTTATTATGCTGTACAAGGTGGTTCTAACTTTTGAGTCTTTGGATGAAATCCTGAAGTGTGTCCATTCAAATGAAAGCTACTGAGTAATACTTTCCTGTGGTGCTGTTTATTATGCTGTACAATGTGGTTCTGTCTTTTGAGTCTGTGGATGAAATCCTGAAGTGTAACCATTCAAATGAAAGCTACTGAGTAGTACTCTCCTGTGGTGCTGTTTATTATGCTGTACAAGGTGGTTCTAACTTTTGAGTCTTAAGATAAAAGCCTAAAGTGTGACCATTCACATGAAAGCTCCTCAGCAGTACTTTCCTGTGGTACCGCTTACTATGCTGTACAAGGGGGGTCTGAAATCACCATTTAAATGAAAGCTATCAAGCAGTACTTTCCAGCAATTAATACACCTTATTCCAAAATGGCGGAAAATACATTACTCTTTTGTCTCGTTGTTAATTGGCCCTTGTTGCCTCGATCCCATCTGCAGAATTCAAAAAAATATTTGGCTTAAAACGAGGCGATAAGGGCCAATTAACATGGAGACAAAAGAATAATGTATTTTCTGCCATTTTGGAATAAGTTGTATAATGTTGTACAAGGTGGTTCAAACTTTTAAGCCTTTGGATGAAATCCGTGATTAAGTTTGGCTATTCAGTTAAATGCTATTAAGCATTCAATGGTACTTTTTTTTTTGTCAGAGTTATTTACCTATCAGTTAGGTCGTTGTAAGTGGAAATGTCTTGTGACTGGTTGAAAAATTAATTACGGTGTCAATCCCTGTGCTTGATGAAGAGTTATGGAGACTCCAGAGAATGTGTGGGAGGGCATTTTTTCTCCTGCTTCCACACTTCAGCTTGTGATACATTTACCATAACTGACTGTGGAATCACAAAAACTATGTTTTGTTTCTTATGTACAGTGTAGTAGTGATGATGGAAGCATGCTCATTATAAAATTATTCTTGAATTTTTCCTTGCAGATTTTAGAGAATGAAAGAGCAAACAATTTTTTAGCCACAGTACAAAAAGACCCAGATTCAATAACATTATCAAGCAATGCTGCAGTAGCAACAAAAGATTATAAAAACATTCCAGCTGCTGAACCACACAAAAGTGGATGCTGTTAATGGGAAAGGAGAATTGTTAGGAGAATTGATCATAAAGAGCTGGAGCACAGATGTTCACATACATGTGGATGCAAGCTGGCATGGCTCAAATTAATGAAAAAATAATAGAGTGATCGTAATTTGTTGACCACTTGGTGATGCAAGATTGGTAGTGTTGAACTTGGCGTGAGTGAATTCTAAATCTCAGCTGCCTCTCATGTATACAGTAAACTAATCTCGTGTTCAGATATTTTTACCTTTCCTGACATGGGTGTCTGTAACTAGGGAGTGGGGATGGCACAGTGGTGAGAGCGCTCGCCTCCCACCAATGTGGCCCGGGTTCAATTCTCACACTTAGTGTCAGATGTGGGTTGAGTTTGTTGTCCTTGCTCCAAGGTTTTTTCTCTGGGTCCTCCAGTTTTTCCTCCCTCCTCAAAAACCAACATTTCCAAATTACAATTTGATCTGGAATCCGAGGGCCACAGGTTTAACAGTTGAAGACTGTTTAGTGTCACCCTCGTTAAACAAAGTCGATTTATTTAATTGTATTTTATTTTGTTTTATTTTATTTTATTTTTAACTAGATGGGGAAATGTTTTCCAGGAAAAGCATCTGAGACAACTGCAAGTTTCAATTTATCCATTGCCAGTTCAATTTACCAATCTTTCTAATACCAAAGAATTTTATATTACACAATTCATCTTAAAAAATGTTGAAGTGAAACCAGTGGTGCTTGAAGCTGACTGATTTTCAAGCAATTTCAAATGACATTTGCATTCAGTAATAACAGTTTTCTTATTTTTGATAAGGGGTGCAATTGCAACAGGAAAGTTGGTATTAGACTTCCAGTTTCTGTCTGAGTTTTGAATGTCCCTGCTAAAAGCTCTCTCAAAACAAGGTAGGCCATGTCTGAGTTGACTTTTGCCTCTGCCTCAAGGTGACACTAGGTGTAAACCAGGGGTTGAGGGGTCCTCCTTGAAAATTTTGGTGGGGTGTTGCACAGATCCCATACATTGTATAGTGTACTTGGGTGGAAGGAGGGGGTGGGCATCCCAGAAAGGGGAGGCTGTACCCTGAGGTTCAAACCCTTGCCCTGTCAAATACTATCTTTTATCCAGATACTGCTCCTTTTATGTACCTAAAAAAATTGCAACTTTTTATAGGCTCCTTTACAGCTCACTGTAGGAAGTAACCCCCCCCCCCCACCAGACATTGTATGTAGTAAATGATTTGCACCCAAAAGTAGAATACCCCTGGTAGTATTGACCCCATGAACGTTTTCCCACATGAAAGTGAAAGGGGCAATCCAACTCAGAAATGGTCTTACCAGAGATGTAATTTCATACTTTGCATCATTTTTAGTTCTTTGTATTTTAATATGAACAGAGTGGGGAATAACGGCTATCCCTAAAATATTAGGCAGGCAAAGTTAAGCAAGATGAATTTTTAGACTTACTGTTAATCACCTGAAGAGATCTTTCTTTGGGAGTTCAGCTACTTGGGTGGATAATAATTATTACAATTTTTTAGCTTGGAATAAATTGTGTAGCAATTTATCTAAAGGCCTCAGGGTTTGAAACGCAACCTACTTTTGAACTTACGTGTATGAGCCTAGTGGCTATTGATAACTTAGATTTTACTGGCCATGAACATTAAAGCCAAATCAATGATCCATTTAAACAAAAAGAGATTAAGACAGTTTATTCAAAACAGATAGAAAAACAAATAACTAAAAGTAAGTTCTAGATACACTTTGAATTAGGTAATTGTCTTTCAACCGTTGTTCTTGTCTTTCGCCCTTTCCGTTTTTTTAATGTTATGAAACCCAAGTTAAGTTGATTTGAAACTAAAACACTGTAATCTTTTCAGGAGGGTTGTCTAATACACCCAAAGCGAATTGGGTCGAGTAAGGTAGTGGACCACCTATCTCACCAGAAGTCATCTCGCATGGGACTTAAAAAATGCAGTTAGAGGCACGTTATGAGGGAGGGTAGAAATGTTGGCAGATTGACTTGATCGGACTTGGGTATACACCACCCGTATAGCAATACGTCACCCATCTCACCAGAAGTCATCTTGCATAAGACTTAGAAAAATACAGGTAGAACAAAATTTATTAGCGTCTCAAGGTTGATCAATTTGGCACTTGACATCCGCTGAGTTGGGTTGTCTGTGCCTATATGTGACCCAACTCATTTCAGGTGTATTGGACATGAGTGGTTTTCTGCTTTCCAGTAGTGGCTAAGATGGCCAGTAGGAATGCAAAATCTGTTAGCCAAACCAAAGTTTTTGCCAAACTTTGGCTACAACTAGTCTCGAGCCCTAAGTGCAATATTTTTTCTCTTAGTTTTACAGACTTCTACACATTCATCATCATTGTGACACTTACTCATTCATCATCTTCATCATTCATCATCAAAATTGTATTTTACGAGGCAAACATCTGCATGTGTAATTTATACATTGTTAGTAATGGTGGCTTAGTGCAGCAACAACAATTTCAAGCCAGTGGTCTGCCATACAAGCCAGTCAAATTTTAGCTGAAGAGTTTTTCCCATTTTCAATAATTGGAACTCAAAGCTAGTCATACAAATGAAAAATTTTTCTGAAGCTAGGCAAGTTCTGATTCAGGAAAATGATTCAAATTTTTATTGAAGAGCTTAACTGCACCAGCTGTTTCCTAACTTGATTCAAATTTTTATTGAATTGTTAATCATAACATTCCAAAAATGCTGCCCTAACATACCATAATTATTGGATGATAATGTTGCATGTAAGAGGAAAAATATTTTTTCATTAAAAGGCCATAATTATGTGCTTGAAGAATTTGCTTTTACAATTATACCAGTTATTTAGAATTTGCAAGAGCTTAACTGCACCAGCTGTTTCCTAACTTGATAGAGTCCACTTAAATCTTTGCGTGAAGCCGTTGGTTTTAAGGAAAGTGGGTCCTAATACAGAGGTATTTTTGTAAAGGTTATGACTATGGGGAAAAAGCAGATCTTAGACACGCCTATTGCAATCTAAAAAGAAAATGTGGGTAACCACGCATTTTTCAGAGATAATTAAGCAACCATAATTCTAAAAAAGATTTAAAATACAAAGAATGTATGGCATTTTCTTTCCAAATTTAAGCTCAATGATCTCTGAAAAATGTGTGGTTACCCCCAATTTCCTTTTTGGATTCTGACATCTCTTGCTATGATCTGCCTTTTCTACAGTCATAAACTGCACAAAAATACCAAGTAAGAAACGTGAATTTCTCGGACAGACCAGATGCGAGATGCCATAATGTATGCGCAGTAACAAAAGGAGGCACCATCCTTAATAAGGCTGGTGAAACTTGTTCATAGGAAAGGAAAATAATAATGGCAGTACAAAAAGAAAGGCAAGGAGAGGTGTAGCCTGATTTTGAGAGAGTGTGGCCACAAGCAACCTGGACCATCTGAGAATCAGGCTAAGAGAAGTGTGCCGAAGTGTGCCGCTAGGGAGGATTCAAGCATCCTCCAATAGAATTAGAAGCCTGCTGAGATTAAATGATTCTAATAAGAAAGGGAACATTTGGTAGTGAAAGCCATTGTCAAAATGATTTAGGATATTTTAGAAGGTAAATAGGCGATACAAAAAGTGAACAACATTTTGACATCTTCATGACAACACTCTCAAGTAAGATACCCCGTATTTATATGAAATATCCAGTTACTTTGCCTTGTACATTACTTACTTGACAGTAATGTCATGAACAGATCAAAACCTTGTCTGCTTTTCATATTACTTATTTTCCTTCTAACATCATGAAAATGGCCTAGAAATGTATCTACTATAGGCCAGGGCAGTTAATTATTCTTACAACAACATCTGTGTTTCCACAAATAAAAGATGCTCAAAATAAACCAAGCACACAGTGTATTTGTCTTTATTCCAGCACATTCAAACTTCAAGACACAACTCATGTTCAAAAGCAAAATGTTTCTGTCAGAGAAGATGCCACGATCAACAAAAATACAATCTTGTCAATAAAGTCAAAACACTAACTGTAATCTGTTCATGCATGTTTCATTCAGTTCATGCAACTTCTGTTTTGAAGTATACAAAATTTGACATCTGCAGTTAGATTTAAACAAAATTAAGAAATCCAAGAGAGAGGTAAAAGAAAATTGCATCCAACATCCATCACTGGTGATCCCATTGTTCCCTCTCTACTCTTTCTTTCTTGCAGAGGTCAATGTAAGGACGGAGATATGTTACATCCTGTAAAAGAGTGATCACAGTTGCATTAGTGCTCTGCTAAATTTACAGCTGCAGCAATATCCATTACAGTTAATAGCCAGCAATTTTAGGCAAATTATATAATGCTTCCTTTGACAAAAATAATGGCATGGCCATGACAATCTGTGTATTTGCATGGCCATGACAGAAACTGTTATGGTTCTCGCTCAACTTCTGCCACTCAAGGACCACTCCTACCTCTAGTCTCAGTTTTAGGTTGTTACATGGTTCGTTTGTCTGTTTCATTTATTTATTAATTTTATTTTTTATTCATACGTTTATTTTTTTTACAAAATTTAATTTGGCATGTTTATTTAGCTACATGTTCTAGTCCCATAATGTATTTGTTGCATAAAAAGCCTCCAGGTTCCTAAACTGTAACCTTAATGATGGGTCATAAAGTTTCATATACCAAAGGGTGTACAATGTACTTCTCAAAACTGAAACTGCTTTTGCAGTCAATGTCAGGGCAACTATTGCTGTTTATTACCTCTTCTGGCAGAACACAGTATGCATTCATGCCCTGCCTCTGCTGGTAAAACTACAGTATTTCGGGGGCTTCTTATTGCTGTAATAGTCTTAAGCACACAGCCTGTATCTGTCTACAGTGCACACATTAGGAGAGATTTAGGGAGCCTTATAAAAAAAGATTTGGTCACATTCCAAAATCCTACAATTTTTCAGCAGTTCACTTCCAGGAAATCTTTCATGTAAACCACAGGAAGGGTACTTCCCAAAGATTTGGATGGGGGTGTGCGGCACGCTTCTGGAAACCCTTGCCCTATTTCAGACCAAAATAATTTATGTGATTTTCCCAACCCTATTTCAGAGCTGACCCAAAATTTGATACCCTATTTCAGACCAGACCCTAACCCTATTTTGTTTACGTAAACATTTGAGAAGGGCTTCAAATTCCCAATGTTAATCAAACCTCAGATTTTAGGAGAAGAAAATTAATTAAAGATAGCTTCTTGTAAGAACCATACCAGATTCCATATCCGGATGCACAAACCTTACCCTATTTCAGACCAAAATGGTCAAAATCTATGCCCTATTTCTAACCACACATACCTGTATAGCTTATATGAGGGAGTACCCCCCTCCCCGGGCATGTAAGCCACTTCATGTAGATTGTAAAAAAGAAAATAATGTCTCCAGAAAAGAGTTCCCTTTGAGGTCAACTTAAGTACAACATCCACTGTTACCTGTTCAGGTTTTGTCCACTGTTCTTCGGGGAGAATGATCTGCTTCATTGTCAAATCATAAGCTCTCTTCAGACGGAACAGTCTCAGATCTCGCTCCTCAGAAGGAAGCCGTTTGATGGCCTCAGCCACATCTGGATGATCATCCATTAACAAATCTTCCTTACGAAGACCTGCAAAATATAATAAAGAGGCTACAGACAACTTTATCCTACAAAACAAATGTTCTCTTCTGCCGGTATCACAGAAATGTACCCTGTAATAAGTTACAAGCAGGCAAACATGTATACTAAATTTTCATGTACGCACCAGCAGGTAAACTGTTGAATCTGGTTATTAATACCGGTAACATTATTGATCACAGACATACGTGGACAAAAGTTTTTTAGGTCCACTTCACTGACCCTTGATTCCACTCTGCAGTTTTAAAAGAGTGACCACAAGTTTGTTGACCACAAGCTGACATGATTTGTAAAATATTAATTCAAACATGCGATGAATGAATTTCAACTCGCAATCATTACAAATGTCCTCAAATGATGCTGTTCCTTAAAATGAAAGATCATCGTTTACTACTTAAAAACAGTATGATATTAAAAGGAAAAGTGTTATCTGAGAATGTGAGAGGTAAATGATACTGTTAAGTAAAAGTAAAGTAAAGAGTATATTATTTGAAGAGGGTAACGTGTGACAGCTTTCACCGATGACCCTGTGGCCTTCTGTGTCAAGATCAAATTGGAATTCAGACACACTTCGTTTTTGAGGAGAGGGGAAAACCGGAGTATCCAGAGAAAAACCTCTTGGAGCAAAGACAAGAACCAAGAACAAACTCAACCCACATGTGATGCGGAGTCCAGGAACTGAACCCGCACCACATTGCTGAGAGGCAACTACTCTTACCACTGTGCCATCCTTGCTGCCCTAACTGTGCATTTAAACTGTGATTTTAACTGTGAGTTATAATTCATGTATCAAAAGTTGAGCCTTGATCATTACTGATTGTCACAGAGAATCAATCATTATGCAACAGCAAAAACCCAAGCCTTAGGGCATGTGGCAACATGGACATGAGTCATATGACATGGATATATATGTACACTGTGGTGATCCAATTGCATACGCACTTGAATTGGATTCCTAGAACACACTAGAACAAACCTCACTTGTAACATCTATTGTATTGAAGCAAGATCAAGTGAAAACAGTCATATTCTGTGTTGCTGAAGGCTACCATGAATGTCCTTTTAAAGCGAATGCTGGGGACAATGTTTTTCACATTTAAGAAGAGAGGAGAAGATGGGAAAAATAAGAATAGGTAAAATAAAATGTTGTCATTGCAACACCATCAATGGCTTTCATAATTAGGATGTTCTCAGTACGTAGCAGTCTCAGGAATGCTAAAATTAAAGCCTATGATTAGAACAAATAGACTTAATTAAACCATTTGTCCAATTGATATGATGCGTTTTATTGCGAATATAAACCAAGATTTACTGTAATCAACAATAATCAATGAAAATCGATGCTCAACTTTCAGGCCTTGATGTTTTTCTTGATTTCCAATACCATTCAATTAATTGGTATTGATTGTTATTGTTTATTACCTGATTAGTTTTTATGGATTGATTCCGCCGGGAATATTTGTTATCTGTACAGTCTGCGCAACTAAAGCTCATGCACATATATTATCACTGGAGATTGAGCGTCAGCATACTTAACAGAAAAATTCACTTTAGGAAACTAAATTACCCGAAAGAAAATTAAGAATGGACCATTTTTGTACCAAATTCACTAGTCTTGTCACTTAGATATTACTAAGTTCGAATTTTACAGACTTAGGCTTATGCAATTCAACAATATTTGAATTCATAATGAAGTCTTGATCCTTAAAATTTGGCCAGTAATTTTGCATAAAAAAAGATAGATGACTTTCTAAACAACTTACCAAGTTGTCTGTAACCGCAAGCATAGACATACCAGTTCATAAAAGCAGCTTTAACCTTCTGCGCGAAGGATAACTGCCTTACTACTTTCGGACCGACGGACGCCATATTGGATTGCGGTAATGTGGGAATCCCATAATAGTTCACACTTTCGTGTTATCTTCGTATGAATTCGGAAACGGCTGGGGAATCTTCGGAAGCACTCAAGCGAATCGGCCGACCAATCATAGAACGCCTTGCACTTCTCAAGCTTCTCTCATAGCAAAATTTGCCAGAATCAAAACATGGCGCGATTTTCTTCCGATATTTTAGCATATTTTTAGCTAAGCCGTATGCATTCATCGAAATTGGCTGAGGCTGTGGTGTCCCTATGAATCCGAACAGGAATGAGTGCAAAGATCTCAAAGATGCCAAGTCATCCACGGGGTTTTGGGAATATCATGGTTTGGCAAGGGACGGTATAAATTTGTTGCTAAACAATGGTTTTGAAGAATCACAAAGGCTTTTTCGGAGTCACAGGTATGTTCTCGTGATAAATGCCTGTTGTAAAGTGCTGCCTTTGTTGTTGATGATCCACGTTTTGTCGTTCAATTTGTGATAAATACTTCGCCACTGGTTAACTCCTTTTGGAGCAAGTGCATTTTGTTTTTTTTTTTCTCGTGTCTCTTTCATGATGATTTTACGTGTAGGAAACTGGTGGCTTTTTTGATGCATAATATTTAATTCTGTTTGTTTCTAAAACAGTCTCGCACTTGGTGGCCCTATTTTTCTACCTACGGATTCAACCTTTTTCGATAGTAAATTACCATCGAAGTGAAAATTTGATCTTAATTTCATCGTCCTCAACAAGGTTAAGCTGGATATATTTGCCGTTGTATTGAAGGGCTTTTATTAATCAAACCTCCGACTGACACATCATCACTCTGTGAACCTAAAAAGCTACGATTTGTTAGAACGCGAATATCTTTGCTTATCTAGGAACTTGGTACTGAAAGACAAAACACTTTAACAGCGGGAAATTTTGTTATCTTTTTCGCGACCTCATCTGGCGCGGAAAGAAGCGAGAAGAAAAAGTTATATTTTTCGAACTTAAGGCATAAAAAATTCATGAATTAAGGCTGATTTCTATGCCTACGTTTTGCCAGACAAGAAAGGTCACATCTTAGTACCATTTAAGGTAAAATGTTCAGTTTTGTCGAGAATGCTAAACCAGATAGCTATTTGCAAGCATGACGAAAGTAAATTTTATTTAGTTAATGTGTTATTTTTAAGTTGATTAATTTAAGCCTTCATAAATTGAGGCGTGCAAATTGAGTGACGAAAGATTTTAATTGAAATGTTTTGCGGAAATTTTTCTGTTCCTATGTAACTGTTTTAGCAAATGCATTTTTCATGGCTTAAGAAGCCGGGATTAAAGAAATTAATAACTTAATTAATATGTACTTTTGATTTATTTTACACATAATTTGTTTTGTGAATGAATGAACCTGCCTCTATGGTGCATGTTTTCAGCAAAATGAAACAATGTGTTTGGCATCTTTTTTAGAAGATTTTGAGCTGAAACAGTTAATTAATTTTTGTTTACCAAGTAATTCAGTATCTGTGTAACTATAGACATTTTCAGCAGTCTGTTTAAAGGCTTAAATACTTAGCATGTTATGAATCAAACATAAACCAACATTTTAAGTAATTATTACAGTTTGTGGTAAGATGTACAACTGTATTTGTACATTGTGGTAACATGCAAAGAGATAATTTGTGTCAGAGGAGGACAAACTTTAATCCGTGTTCAGTGATTGACAACAAAATTAATTCAAACATAATTGTTTACTTTAGTTAATTTAAATGCCACTTTAAAAAGTGTTGAATACAAAAGATTTTGTTTGCTTTTGCATGTGCTCTGTTTGCTTACAATCAAGAGGAAAGTTATGGAATGTTTGTTTTGTTTGCCACTATTGTGACAGCCAAATTAACTTCCATTTACAAGTTCATCTTGGCTTTTGGTTGTCAAATTCTTTTACTGGATTAAATTTACACACAATGCATTACAAAGTATTAACATAATCTCACCAGCTATTACAGGGTTTTAGCACATGGGATCATTAGAGGCAAAATGGTAAATTTGTTAGGTAGTTTCACAAGTTATCATACAGTTTCATGAAGCATTGCAAGGTATATGATTTTATTTTATTTTATGAAATTGAAACGACACTATACAAAAGCCCTGGTTGTTTCAACAGAATTAAACACATCTCTATAGAAACCAAGAATTATTAATTGATTGCTGATTTTGATGTCTTTCAAATTAAACTCACACTGAATTTAAGCATGATGATCAGCTGCCGT
>OZ034974.1:28810965-29055965 GCA_964030785.1 Siderastrea siderea
ACGCAAAAGGCAATTATGAGTGGTGTAGAACAATGAAGACATACAAGTATGGTACGTAATATTTTGCGTTGCTTATCGCCATGCCTTTACTGCCGTCTTCTTCTTTGAAATTAAAGAACCGTGTCCATCGTATCCCTGTTGCTTTAATAAATTCATGTCTGAAGCTAAAGCTAAAGTTGTCCTGGAGCCTTTGGGTCCTTGTTTGACAAACGTGTGGCCAATCTGACTACAATATAAAGGCTCACTATTGAAGTGCTCCTTTTGGATAAGTTTCGAACATGTTGGACACCACACCAGTATTTTTTCTTTTTGCATGTAAAACTATTCCCATTATGCCTTTCATGGTCATTCAGCGATGCAATGAGTCGCATTCAACTGTGTAACCAATATGTATACCCGTATACCCGTATACCCGATAACGCAAAACGCGCAAGGTGGAAAAAACACCTTTTCGTAATGCTAGTTCCCTTGCTTTTTATGGGAAAGACCTGGATTTTCAGTCACTTATTTCTACTGTAGTAGTGTTTAGATTGATTGCCTTTTTGTTTCTTATCTCTAAAGAAATTATGCCGAAATCACTTGTTAGAACTTCTAGCAAAGCGGGAACTTTCGTAACTAGGCCGTTTTTGAGACATTGGTAACTTAAAAAATTCACCAAAAAATAAGGAAACATCCAATTCACTTTGCTTTTCTTTTGTTAGATTACCAATAGACATGTTAAACCTCCCTCAAATTTGCGTGGATGGAGATTGGTTCAAAGTAGCACAATCGCCTTACCAAACTCGCGATGCAAAAAATGGGCTTTGTGCGAACTGTGATTCCTTTCAAAGGCATGAAAAGTCAAACACATACACGACAAATTTTTCTGGATCGCAATGTCTCCAATTTAAAGTGCTGTGGTAAGCGAGAGAATCGTGTGGTGAATAAATGGTAAGGCAATAGCTACAATCTGATGTGGAAATGGATTTGAGAGCAAATAAAATAGCGCTTACCACGACGTAGGGAACTTTTGTACCCTCTTAGCGACAATTATGTGGCTTACTCTCTGTAGTTTTAATGTTTTCGATTTGGAATTTGCCTGATTAAGGCTCTTTGAGGGAGGTGTTTGGAGCGTAGGTTTCAGCAGTTACCACTTTAAATTGGGGAAATTATTTCCAAAAGAGAAAGTTGTTACTAAAGTGCCCCACTTTTCCTCTAGAGAGAGAGAGAGAGAGAGCGCTCATTTCCCGAACAGCGGCTGGTAATCGAGAACAACCCTCCGATTAATTTCTACAACGCACACGCTCTATTGTGGTAAAGAGAAAACATTCAGGTGAGGATCACAGCACACTTGCACCTAAACAAATCCAAGCTGGTTAGTTAGCTCGATTTTATTACACTGTGGTTGCATTGAAAAGTTAAAACCTGAAAAAGTGACTTCCTTTCTTGTTTCTCTCTCGTCAATGAAATCGGACGACGGGTATCGCCTGATACCCGCCGTCTGATTTTCTACCACGGGATGTGTTTCGTCCAATGAGCGCGCGCGCGGTGGGTTCAGGACCCGATTATGGCTCCTGGTGGGTTATAAGAGCTGATTACCTAGCTTCGCCCAGCCAATTCCAATGCTTATGAGATCCAATGTACCCAGTCCAGTTTTTAATAATTTGTTATAACGATTTTATTTGACTGCCGTCGCTCTAGCATCCCACCCAAGGGAGTAGGGGTAATATCACTCCCAGTTGCTTCTGCTAAAGAAACCGGAGTTGATAACGGCTCTGTGGAATGCCTTGAACACGTGTGCGACTTTGCCTTTCCGGCTATGTTCAGAGTCGGGGGCTTATTCTCTCTTTGGGGGTGGGGGGGGGGGGGGGGTACCAGAAGAAAAGGGAGCGGAAAGTGGGAGAAACAGGGAAAAATTACATAACATAGCCGAAGCTTAATACTTGCAATAGAATAAGAGGAAGGAGGCGGGAGACCGGTATGGGAAGCGGGTATTAAGGTTGGGGCACCCCGTGCCCCCCTCCCCTCACCCGTACCTACACCACAACCACTCAGAAGCCTTTCAAACAAATCACCAAGCTGACCATAGTTTACTCGGGTTTCAAACGTAAACTATCCGCAGTGTTTCGTTTTGCTCAGCGTCACGTTCTCACGCAGCAGCCGAGGTCATGGGTTCGATTCCTGTTCAAGCATGAATTTTTTCAGGTTTCTTCTTTTCAACCGCTTAAGTTGAAACACCTTCACTGCGATGATCTACAAATAATTCTATCTTTATCCGCAGTTCAAATATATGAATTTCATATATTAATGCTGAGGTATTAATTGTATTAATTAATTATCAATTGTATTAATCGTATTAATTGCTCCTAAAATGAATGTCAAAAGTCATGATCTCTTGATGTCGCTTATACTTGACTATTGAATGTAAATCTTCAGCAATTTCTCGGTCGATTTTGACCTAGGAAACCGAAGTGTTGCTTTTGTTGGAAAGCCTAAAAATTTTGTTTCTATCTTTAATGCGCATTTGGTTTTTGCTTTTATTTGCACTACTTTGTCAAACGCGGATAATTACGGCTGGCCGTTTAAAGGTCTGGGATTTCACATAATGATATAGCCATCTTAAACCACTTTCTAAGCCTTGCTTATGTATGGAAATATGGAAATTTACTTCATGCGAATTATTTTCATCACGGGCGAAGCCTCCCCATATAGGCCGCCGATATGGAGCATCCCTTCGGGAAAGAAGGGAGTGGGGAGGGCGACTCGCCCCATGTGATACATTTGAGAGCTGAACAGTCATCTCGGTACCAGCCCGGCTCATGTAATCGACCCCTAAACCACAAAATACTGAAAGCCCGGCCTGTCCAATCGATGAAATCCGATAATCGATAAAATCACTCGTAATCGATGTTAATCAATAGCAATTAATCGATTGATATCGCAAATCGATGAAAATCGAAGATCGTAAACGTTGTGAGTATCGATTTCCATCGATTTTCATCAATTTTTATCGCTTATATCGATTGTCATCGGTTGTCGTCATAATAATGCAGATACTTTTGCGCTGCGCTTAAGTACTTGTACCTAAATTGTTCCTTTCGTAAAAAGAGATCGATAGTTTAATTCCTACTTTTCCTCTAACCTTTTTAAAAAATAAGAGGAACTTGATTGAAAGCGTATCATGAAAACCATTTCTTGTCGAAAAGTGTCGTTAGTTGAAAGCCGTGATACGGGACAATGTTCTCTCAATAACCCTCTCTAATCTCTATGACCAGACGCGGTTTCGTTGAAAGACGTTTCTTTTAAGTACCGATTACTACATCAAATAACAAGAGATCCTCCATGCACAGACTAAATTATAGCGCAGAGAAAAACTGGCCTCTAAAAATCAAAACAAGACGAAACAAATTAATATTTATTAGCGTGTTTGGTGTATTACGTAACAGAAACAGTTTTCGAGTCCTCTTCTCGTTATATTGAGGGTTGAATTTCAACGCATCCGCTTACAAGACGATGTAAGAAATCATAAATTACTTATTTATTAAAACCGATAATAATCAATAAAATCGATAAAAATCAATATAATCAGGAGGAAGAGAATTGTGAGTATCGATTTTCATCGATTAATGGAAGCAATCAATAATAATCGATTTGTTATTGATTATATTGATTATATTGATTGCTTTCCAATGATCGATTTTCATCGATTGGACAGGCCGGGTGAAAGAAGTGTGACAGGTAAACCTGTTGATTTCACAGCCAATAAACGTTTCCTTGGGATTTTTGATTGATGTGCTAAACCGTTCAGCACAGCTGTACGTGATCGCTTGGTGTTTTAATTGAAGATGGCACCGGGATTTCTAGGTGGTCGTGTGGGTCATGTGGAGTTGTCTATTTAAGGGGCACAAACACCTTCATACACCGACCCGAAGTCAAACCAAGCTTGGCAGACTTGCCCAGCTGTGACGGTTGTCTAATAGAGGGCTGATTACATGAGGCGGGCTGGCTTGCTTTGCCAGGGTCTCGGCACTCGCGATTACATGAAAAACTCTCAGCCAGGCTAGTCGGGATCCCAGTATCGTTCATTCTAAAGTTACAGCTTTGTAAGCAATGGGGCACTTTGTTTCGGTACTCTGCAATGCACAAAACATACCTTCTCGAATAGTTTTGCCGAGTATCCGTCGTGTGACTGTTGTTTACTTCGTTCTCTCCAAACACTTTGTTCCTTGAACTAGCTTCGCTTCTAATGACATATGAAAAGCCCTAGATACCAGCTCTGCCATCAAAATTGTCCTTTCGATCGATGACCCTTTGCAGTTCTATAACTCTCCAGGCAGTTCTCGACTGATAAACAAAATCTTGAATATTAAGATGCCTCTCTGTGGTAATTCCATTGTTTTCGTTTTACTGTGTTTTATAAAGGGCTTTCCAGTCCCTGATCCCGTGATTTGAAAACAATGCAAAATCATTGCATAACGCGTTACTAATCTCGGCTAAATAAACCCTTTCCTTTTTTTCAACTTTTCACGTGGACCAGATAGCAAAAATCCATTGACATTGCTGGAAAGAGCGCCTTAAAATAAGTAGAGTTGCCAAGTCTGAGAGTGATAGGACGAAAACTAACGAAGATATGGCTCCGCAAAGTTGCAAAATTTTAGAGATGGTTGTATCACGGTGGGAGGCAAGTTTGTGCCCCCAGCCATGCAACAACAACAACAACAACAACAACAACAGTTTATTTGCATTCCCAATTACAAATGGTACTGCACATAAAAACAAAAAACAAAAAACAAAAAACAAAAAACAAAAACAAAAAAAAAGGATAAAATTAAAGTAGTGAAACCGGTTAATTTACAATTCTTGTATCTAATGATTCATTTCTTAAGCTTCGTAAATAAAGTGACCTAAGGTCTGCAAAATTTTGCGACTTTTCGGAGCTATATCTTCGCTCGTTTCTGACATATCACTCTCAATCTCGGCAAGGTTACTCATTTTAAGGCGCTCTTTCTAGCAGTGTCGACAAATTTTCGCTAACTGGTCCTTGTCAAAAGTTGACAAAAACCGTGAAAGGGTCCATTGTAGAATACACGGCCATTTATTTGCGCTATTGAATAACAATAGAGCCTATTGCGATATGCCTCGTTCTTAAAAAGGTTCCGACACATGTAAATGAGGTAGACAGAAGTGATCCTGTTAAACTCATTTCCCAAAGAAATGAAATTAATTTCACCGCTTGGCTGCCTTTTCTGTGATTTGAATCGGTTTATTCCATCATTCCATAAACTTTCTGTGGAATGCAGGGGCGGCAATAGTCAAGTGCAGTGAGAATGTCTACGGTCTTGTATATCATCCAAAAGCAAGTCGTATTTCTAGACCAGGCCCATACTTAATTATGCAAAAATTTTGTTTATCTCGTTCAGCGCATGACTGCGTTTTGTGTTTATTCAATGGTCAGAGTAAAACGCGCATTTTGATTGGTGGAGAGGGGTTTGTGATCAAAACACGGACGCATGATCTAAATGACGTAATGAGCATCAGAGTTCTGCGCGCGCAAATCATCACTACAATCATTTCTAATTTTGTGCGCGAAAACCGATATCAAAACAATGTATAAAACAAATAGATTCCATTTGGCGAGCGTCTGTACTCTGATAACCGGCACAGATGCCGTCATAACGCGGTGAGGACATCAGCGCCACTCGCATGCGGCTCGTAGCGTACTTCTTTGTTTATACCTCGTTTTGACGTCATCTGTGCGTTATCACGCGCGAGCACACACGAAGGGCTAAATGGAATCTATTAGTTATGAAGGAATAGACCATTTTCATTATGACGTCACACACGCAAAGGTTTCTGGTAGTTGTAGTAGCGCCCAGGGTCGCTCACTCGCGGGAAAATTCAAAATAACAAAAACACATGCAATGCAATGGCGGCCGAGTAGGTCGATCATATCACGTCTATAATGTGCATAAAGCCGCGGCTACACGAGCGATTTTTTGCTTGCGATGGTGATGCGATTTTTTTGAAAATTGTCGCGTCACCAGCGCGCGGAGAAAATCGCATGTGTAGCCACCCTCGCACAGGTGATGCGACAGATGAAAAAATCGCAGAAAAAAATCGCGAGAAATTCAATGAGTTGAATTTTTGGCGACTAAATCACGGACTTCGTCAGAGGGTGGCTACACAGGCGATTTTCGCCGCGCGCTGGCGACGCGACAATTTCAAAAAATCGCATCACCATCGCAAGCAAAAAATCGCTCGTGTAGCCGCGGCTTAAGGCCGCGGCCACACGAGCGATTTCTTGCTTGCGATGGTGATGCGATTTTTTTGAAATTGTCGCGTCGCCAGCGCGCGGCGAAAATCGCATGTGTAGCCACCCTCTGACGAAGTCCGTGATTTTGTCACAAAAAATTCAACTCATTGAATTTCTCGCGATTTTTTTCTGCGATTTTTTCATCTGTCGCATCACCTGTGGGAGGGTGGCTACACATGCGATTTTCTCCGCGCGCTGGTGACGCGACAATTTTCAAAAAAATCGCATCACCATCGCAAGCAAAAAATTGCTCGTGTAGCCGCGGCTTAACTGAGAGGACCTCGAGTGACATAAGCGACAAATCTGCTTTTACCCCACCAGGACACATCAAGAGACAACAATTTGAAAGTAGGGAAGCTTTATTTTGCAAGATTTTCGATTTTTTAATCGTTTCGCACTCGGTGCGTCACAAAACTTTTTTAGCGGATGGCTTCTTCTACGCTCGATTTTCAGGCCAGTAATTTTACATGCATCCTTAGGATGAAGTCTTTTGAAGGCGTTTCTTTTAAAAGCTTGTTGCTACAAGGAAAAGACCTGAAGAACACTCGACGGTGGTTATAGAAGAAATTGGGGAGGTTTAATAGAGCAAAAAAAATCCTTGTTCGAGAACAGACTGTAAATATTGTCAGTGTCGTTTTTACTTCCAAGGACAACGATCGATTTTTAAGTATTTCTGCCACTTCAACCGTTGGAAAATTACATAATTGACTGTGGATTGACTTCGTAAGAATTTTTTAACTGAGCGAATCCACATTTACAATAGCTTTCTTAAAATGTTTAAAAAAACTTGCAAAAATTGGTCCAAAACAGTGTCAAGTTAAGCGGAATTGTACTTGAGGCATTTTGCTTTTCCAGGACAGCAAGTGCTATTCTGAATATTTTTTTTCATACCTGAAGGCCTGTTTTCCCTTTTTCTCTGTTTCCCGTTTCATGGAATTTCGTATTAAAATTAAAATAAGCGATCTTTTACAGTTAATCTTGGCGAGAAAATGTTGTGCGTATAAACTTTCAAGATTTTGTTTTTGTAGGTTTTGAACCCATTAACGTCCGTGCCGGCCTGAGCCGGCCTTGATTTTGCGCGTGTTCGCTTTTGGCCCCAGCCTCCCCTAGAAAGGCTTTTTTGGTCCCCTTTTGTCCTAGTTGTCTTTGGGAATGTTCAACCAATCAGAATCCACCAACTGCGCATATATTTGAAGGCTTGAGGGGGTCCTAGAAGGGAAGACTTCTTGTCACTCTCCAAGAAGATCACATTTCACTCAAAATGGCTGCCGTGCTCTTCACGCGTGAATTTTCAAGATGGCAATATCTCACTCTCAGAAGGAAGGAATACCTTTTGAAACTTAAAAATCGAAAGAAGAAGCTCTAAGGAACACTCAACAAGTTAAGCGATGGAATTTAGAGCTTTTAGAGCGAAGAAAACATCTTTCGAGGACGAACAGCTGTTTTGTCAAAGCGAAGGACAATCTTGCATCGCAAGAGATTTTTCGAACTGCGGACTTTCTGGGAAATGCTCAAGCACTTCTACGAGTCTACGGTAGAGTAAATTACACATTTGATTGTAAATTTTTACTGAAATAACTTCTTAATTGAAGGATTCTTTGTATTTCTTAAAGTTTTCGTAAAAGTTTTGAAAAACGTGCACAGTTCGCATCAGTAAATGCTCTTCAAAATAACTTGCACATCGAGCGAAATCGCTTGCGCGTAGCTTCCCTCGAAGAAAGAATTGAACGCGTTAGGTTTTCAGAAACGAATAAAGGCGTGTATTAATAAATGTGTTATTTAGAAAAGCTTACTGTCTCCTCTTCTGCGAATCTTCGTTCATGAAATTTCGAAAAATAGTTAATCTGACCTAAACAGACACAAATCCTCTGTTGTGGTTTGATTTCACGCGCGAGACAACATGTGAATCTCTTGCGTAAATTTTCAAAATTTTGACTTCAAGATTGTATTTTTGGCTAATTCTTAATTGACAACTGGTGTATTTTATTCGAAAGTTAGAAATTCTAACTATTCTAGATCAAGTGAGTGTTGTGTTTTCGAGCCTATAAATTGTCGTTTCGTACTGCACATGGGGTTGTTTATTACCAACTGCTAATTTAGCGAATCGATCGAAAAACACGCGGCCGTTAATTAATATTAAGCTTACGTCTTATTTCGCAAAATGGTAAAATAATTTTTAAAAAATAGTAATAGAAACTATTCTAGACTGAGTTAGTGTTGTTTCTCAAGCCAAATTTGATTTCCTTTGGTACTGCACATTGGGTTGTTTGAACGCAAAAAATCGTTCGGCCGTCTTAGTGCGAATATAAACATTGCTTGCTTTTTCAGTTGACGGAATATTTCAATCATCTTTACATGTTTTGCGTTAACTTGTAGTAGTGAATGGTATTTCTCTTCCATTTCAATGACTTAATTTAGAACTGCCGATTCACTCAAAGCGAAATATTGTGAAAATGTATTTGCGTTGTCAGTTTTGTTTTTATTGAATCTCAGAGCGAGTCGCTCAAACCATTTCACTGGGTTACTCGTTTTGTTTTGCACTATGCTAGATATAAATTTTTTATTGCTTCGATCTCCATTTGGTTCTGTTATTTAAAAACTGTTCTAATTGTTCTATATCTCCTATCTCAGAAACTCCCCCTCCCCTTCAATTCTATTTCTCATGAGGGAAGTTACATTGGCACATTGTTAAGACACGTTTTCCTGCTACACACGCGGTATCCAGAATTTGGGAAAAAAGTTTTTCGTTGAAATGTTCGTTAACAACACTTCGCAATTCGAAATTATGAATATATGCAATTCATATGTTTGAACTGCGGAATGAAGAAATAAATGTAAAGAAGATCCTCGCAGTTATTAACGCAACTTATGCAATTGTGAATATATGAAACTCATATATTTGAACTGCGGAATGAAGAAATAAATGTAAAGAAGATCCTCGCAGTTATTAACGCAACTTATGCAGTTGCGAAAAGAGAGCCTGAAAAAATCAGGCTTGCCGGGATTTAATTCGAACCCTGACCTCTGCGATACCGGTGCAGCGCTCTAACCAATTGAGCTAACAAGCCAACTGGGAGCTGGTCATTAAATTGGTTCCTAATATACCCGGGAAAGATGAAGATGAAATTATGAATATATGAAATTCATATATTTGAACTGCGGAATGAAGAAATAAATGTAAAGAAGATCCTCGCAGTTATTAACGCAACTTATGCAGTTGCAAAAAGAAAGCCTGAAAACTGCATAAGTTGCGACTGCATAAGTTGCGTTAATAACTGCGAGGATCTTCTTTACATTTATTTCTTCACTCCGCAGTTCAAATATATGAATTTCATATATTCATAATTTCATCTTCATCTTTCCCGGGTATGTTACGAACCAATTTAATGACCAGCTCCCAGTTGGCTTGTTAGCTCAATTGGTTAGAGCGCTGCACCGGTATCGTAGAGGTCCGGGTTCGAATCCCGGCAAGCCTGATTTTTTCAGGCTTTCCAGGGCCCTTATCGCAACTACATAAGTTGCGTTAATAACTGCGAGGATCTTCGTTACATTTATTACTTCGCAATTCCTCGTTTATCGAAAAAACACGCTGAATTTCTTTAATTTGAATTTGTATAGCAATCGAGCACATATTTTTGTAAAATACCTGATAGCTTGCCTTGATCCTTGCCTTGGCCGACATGGCGTTTCTGCTGATTTTTTGACACTTTCCCGCGATCGCGCCGCACTGGGCGCGATCTTTACTACAACGACCAGAAACCTTAGCGTTTGTGACGTCATAATGAAAATGGTCTATTGAACAGTCCCTTTTGACCCCACTGTTGATTTATAATAATAATAATAATAATAATAATAATAATAATAATTTCCGCACCAGACCCCCTCGCTGCCGAACAACCACAACACTCTGGGTCGAATATACTTACTTTGCGACCGCGCCTTCCCTAGTCCAACATGGCGGCCGTCTATCGTGGTTTCTGGAGAACGTCGACGCGCACATTTTGCTGTTTTTACAACAAAAAGGTCCTGTTTCCCAACCTTACAGGGACAAGGACGTGTTTTCGCGCTCCAGGTAGTCCGGAGGAGGAAAGTTTTGAGGAGATGTTTCGGAATTCTGATTTTGTAAAGTCGGGTAGACCTCAAGGAAAGCTGGTAGCCGGGAAAATTACTCACATTGTGGAACACGAAGAAACTACAGACTTGTATGTGGATTTTGGGTGGAAATTTCACGCCGTTTTTACACGAGGAAGGGAACAAGGAAGGTATGCGTGCTTTTAAAACCATTGTCTCAAATTAATTGTGACCCTAATTCACAAGGGCATAAATCACTGACAGTGCCTCCTTCTACGTACAGAGGTATATTGTTGCACAGTGAATGACTTTGCGGGAAAAGCAGCTTTTAGCAAGGGCTACAGGAATCCAAAAATAAAAATTGTAGGTAACCACATAATTCTTGTGAATGGCATTTTGTTTCCAAATGTAAGCTCAATTATCGCTGAAAAATGCACGGTTACACTCTAAAACTAGGATTTTTGAATTAAGATAACCATTCCTTGTTTTTAGTTCTCACATTCTCAAATTAGGAAATGTGACCTTGATTTTAAACTTTAATTTAAGAATATTTTTTTCTCAAAACTATGACACAAAATTAAGAAAGGTGATCTTGATTTTAAACTTCATTTTAAGAATGATTTTTTTCTCAAAACTATGACACGAAATTAAGAAATGTGATCTTGATTTTAAACTTCATTTAAGGAACAAATTTGATCTTAAATCTAAGGCACAAAAAGAAGAAAAAATTCTTATTATAAGAACTAGTATGATCGTGTCTTAATCGTCGTCTTAAAATAACAACGTGCTGGCTTTCTCGACATGCACTTCGCTACCCTGCAAGCAGAGGTTTCTTGGTCGCCCTATGTTCCGGCGGGCGAATAAGTTATAGCACTTTGCTCGACTTGGCGATGGAACACGCGCAGCAAAGAAAGCAATACTCCCTCCAAACCAAGAATGGTTACAAACCTCGCAAACAAGAGTCATCCGTGAGAAAACAATGAGAATTCTCTCGTTTGAAGCTCGTTGAAGCTCGTTTCTCGTTTGAAAGAAACGTTTGAAGTAGCCAGCCTGATGCGATTGCACATGAACAAACACAAGTCATTTGCCGTGTTGTTTCCGGCATTAAAGATCGATATTAGTTCGTATTTATACCAATTTTTTTAATAAAATCAGCATGCGAGTGCGTGTTTGTCGAGCGGTTAACACGGGCGACTTCAAATCTGAAGGAACCGGGTTCGAGTCACGTCGATAGGTCTTATTTTTCTTTTCTATTCTGTTTTTTTGTGTGTAATTTGAGCGACCTTTATTTGTTTTCTTTCCGTTCTTAAATGTGAAATCTTTTTTGAACCCACACATCTTTATTTTCATCGAAGAACTAGCAGCGCACGATCGTAGCGGACATTTTTGTTTCTTGAATTGAGAACAGAATTGACCTGAAATCAAGTAAACATGACTCTTTCGCTGAGTTTAAAACAAGAAAATTTGTAGGTTTTTTCTTATTTTAGGGGATTCTTATTTTGAGAGATTTTGCTAAAATTAAGAAAAGTTTGGAAATTAAGAACTTAAAAATAAGAAACAATTTGCCCTTACTACCGGAAAAAAAGTAAGAAATTTTTGTCCTTAAATTAAGAAATCGGGTTTTAGAGTGTTACCCCCAATTCTCTTCTTGGATTTTTTAACCACTTCCCATAGAATTCATTTGTTATTACATTTATAAATTGTTAGAATATTAGTTAGATAGATAGTTCTTAGTGTACAGGCAAAGAGCCACTTTGTGGATCCAGTATTAAAGTCATTATTATTATTATTGTTATTATTATTAACAGCCCTTGTTAAGATCTGTTTTTCCCACAAGTTCATAAACCACTGAAATTACCTTTGTACTAGTACGTACCATCCTTTTGAAACCTGAGTTTCTTGCACCATTCTGAGATGTGCAGAGGGCATACATACTTACAAAGAAGGCATGTCTTTGAGCTTCAATCTTAAAATCTTAAGTTAATCCTATTTTGAAGAAGCCAGATCCACAGCCCAGAGGGGGGGGGGGGATTTACTCTGGATTTCAAGTGATGGGGAGCTGCAAAGGGTTTTCTTGGGGTTTGAAATTCACAATTTTGGGATTTTTTTTGGGGGGGGGGGGTAACATTAATACATGCAAATCATAAATGTAATTGACAACAGTGGTGTTACATTCCTGGCAGAGGAAATTGAAACAGGTCAGCCAAAAGATTTCAGTTGTTACATGTCACGTAAGCTGCTGTTGTTCGGTGTTATTGTTCTGTATTCACAAAATAAATCATTTCCTCGATAACCCTTTTCACGAGTCTCAAACAAATCTTTGAGTGTCTCAAAACTCAAAACTCACTCCTCAGTACTCAAAACTCGATACAAGAGCCTCAAAACTCGATCTCGATTTGCGAAAACATCAAGGATTGAGGATCCAGTTTCAAGTCGAGACTGTCAACTTACTTTTACCCAGTACTGTAATTATTACAAGTCTAGCATGATAATCGATACACCATTGGAGTAGTGAGTAGAATCTTACGTGGCCCATTCCATGGGATATTGTTTGTTTCAAAGCATATGTGTGTTTCATGGATTTTGAATCCCCACGTGGGATTAGGAGAATAAACTGGCAATAGATTTCCAAAGTAAAAGATGCTTTCACTTTTTTGCCATCATTTTTCATTGTAACTCAAAATTTACTTGTTACTGGAAGGTTTCTAGCAGGGTGGTATGGCCCCACTCGTACTAATGCATATGGCCCTCATACAGTGGATTTCTACCTAGTTTTGCAATGAAAGTGCAAACAGGGCATACTCCAGTATAGTAATTATCATGCAACTGGTACCTGAATCTGCGACGAGTTGCATAAAACCTGGCGCTGGGCGTAACTGCTAACATTGGAGGTTACGAGTGACTTTGACTGGAGTGACTGTCTGATGTTAGAGGTTATGTCCAGTGCTATGTTTTATGCAACCAGCCCTTGGAGTCTAACATAACATATCGCAACGTAACATAAGATAACGTGTAACATAACATAACATGTAACATAACACAACATAACTATTAGGTCGACATTTCTTTCACACAACAGACCTCACTCATCTTTTCTTGCAGTCAATATAAGGTTGATGATCTGGTCAAAATACGGCTCAAGGAACTTGAGGCTACGGGGCATTTCTTAGGTCAAAACAGAAGAACAACAGTTTGTGAAGCAGATGCTGATTTAGAAGGAAAGCTAGATCCTGGTGCGTCACACAAAATACTAAACAAGGAACTCAGATCGGATTCGAGGTGACTTACAGAGTTTAACCATTTCAGCTGTGATCTCACTACAAATTCAGCCAACTAATTACCAAAACAGTTGGAAGAGTTTTTAATTAACGAGCTCTTCAAGTGACATGGATTTCTGACATTGTGTTGTTGTTTAAAAAAATTATTTTGTGGTCACGTTATGGTCAGGAAACACACAGTTTTCCCATGGGTCATGGAAACTGGTAAAGTCACGGAATTTTAGAATTTCATTTTCCAGGCATATAAAGACAGGGAAATTAAGTACGGGTCATGAAACACTGCAACAAATGATGTTCAGTCCAATACAAAAAAAGTTAGGAGAGAGAATCTGTCAAGTCTGGAAGCAATGTCTGGTTAACAAATAAAAGCCTTGTTGATGACAAGTGAACAACTGGTCAGCTTTAGGTCATAAAAACTTTAAAGGGTAATGAAAAGTTTTTTTTTTTTTTAGTTTCATAATGTGTCGAGCCATCTAGGCCTTTGATTAAGTCCTAAGTTTCTCACAATTTTTTCTCCACACACTTGGAAGAATGATATGACAATCAGAATTGTGGTGCTGCAGCAGTGAAACACTTAAATTGTGTAATAAACCCTCCTGGATCTACCTCATTATTTAAAGTCCTTATTACACTGTTTAATAAATATGTGAATTTTAAAGTTCATATTCCAAGAAACAATTGCATTGAGAATGTAAATTTTATGAGACTGATTAAGAATTTTGAGTTGGAATTGAAACCTTGAGATAAGAGTGAATTTTGCACATCAGTAGACAACCCTACGTACAAATGTAATGGCTAACTGACTATAGTTGTACCTTACTCTTTGACTAAATATTAAGACCAGTGCTTAGGCCAAAACACTAAGACTGGTGCTTAGGACTAAATACTATAAGGGCACGGTGTTGTAGTGGTTAGTGCATTGGTCTTCAGATCTGAAGGTCGGTCGTTCAATGCCCAGTCCCTGACATCGTGTTGTTTCCTCAGACAAGAAACTTTACCCCACATCGTCTCTCTCCACCCAAGTGTATAGAATGGGTACCGGCGACATACTGCTGGGGGTAACCCTGTGAGGGACTAGTATCCCATCCAGGGGGGAGTAGCAATACTCTCAGATGCTTCATGCTACAGAAACGAGGATAAGCTCTGGCCATGTGGGCCTCCTTGGCTTGTGTGCAGCTTTACCTTAGGCCAAAACACTAAGATTGGTGCTTGGGCCTAAATATTGAGATCAGTGCTTAGGGCTAAATACTAGGATCACTGCCCAGGCCTAAATGTGTATATCAGTGCCAAACCCAAAGTATTAAAATGAGTGCTTAAGCATCTGTCAATTCCAGCAGTGCCCATCTCCCCCCCCCCCCCCACCCCCTCCCCAGGCATTAGTGGGGCATTTTTCTTCATTGTCCGTCCCAGGGGCTGGGCATTAGTCTACCCCGGGGCATTTGACAGTCTCGTGACTTTCACGTCACAGCACTGTCACTTCCTTTCAGTAATAAGTTCATCGGACAAGGGTGATAAATCTGTGATTAACTTTGTCTAAGGAGGACAAAATGAGAGGTTAGATCCTCAGACCAAAAGCTCAAAGAAGCAATACAGAGAAATAAGACTTATTTCAGACTTAGTTTAGCCTGATTTAGCTTTGATTAGAATGAAGGTAAGCCCAAAAACTAAGAATTCAACATATGTTTTTACCTGTACTGTAGGGCATTTGACCAGCTTGTTTGTCCCCGCCGTGGGGCATTTGCCGGTCTGTTTTCAAAAAATCCTAATGCTCGGGGGGGGGGGGGGGGGGCAGGGGTGGACACTGCTGGAAATGACTGATGCATTAATGCTGAATAGTTAAATCAGTGCTTAAGGTTAAGTACCAAAATCGGTTCTTAATCCTAGACACTATAATCGACGCCTGACCTTTATTACTAACTTGAACTTGTGTTATCTTATAAAAGCTAATTTTCTTGTTCTTCTCTCTACTAGCTCGCTCAAAATTACCAAAATGTAACAAACAAGAACAAAAATATGTGCTACAACCATCACTGTTAAAATAATGGCTTTTAGAGCTGAACTAAATGCGCCCAAACCCAAGGTTTTTTCCAAGTGTATATGGCTTTGATTTAGACTTAAGGGAACTTCATCAAAGGAAATTAGAAAAAATCCAGAGGAAAGTTTCCATTTCTTCCTAAAAACACTACCTCATGTAATAGGAATTCGCCAAGATTGCTATCTGAGCATGCGTGAGATTCAGAACAAGTTGATTTCTTCATTGAGAATTGTGGCAAGAACGTCATGCTAGCCCACATATAAGGCACTAATAACATTACAATCCTATATGAAAATATACACCAACTGATTAACGCACCTACCTCACTAACACACAGTTTCCTTCACTTGTACTCACTTTCCTTCATTTGTACTCACTTTCCTTCATTTGTACTCAGTTCCCTTCACTTGTACTCACTTACCTTCACAATAGTGCCTTATATGTGGGCTAGCATGACGTTCTTGCCCTATATGTGGGCTACCATGACGTTCTGGCCAGAATTTTACTTGCGATGTGTTAGCTTCGAATGCTTGTAAAGCATTCAGGCCTAAAACATAGTCAAGAAGCCATGTGTTCTTTGAACTGCTTGAAGACAGCTGCTTGAGAGCTAAAAATTGGGTCGTGCTGTTAATATTTCACTTCTTTGCATGAACTTTCATCAGCATGTGTGCACAGTCATAAAACTCTATGGAGCCACCTTAACCCTTCAAGCCCTGATATAAAAATGCATATTCTCCTTACTGTTTTCCATACATTTCTTATGGAACTAGTAAGGAGAATTGGTCTAAATATCAAGACATCTTCTCCTTGTTGATCACTTTCTTTATTCTCATCACTTGAATGTTTGAACAAGTATCGATAATGTCAAGAGAATTTTCATTTTCGTCCCTGTTAGGGTTTGAAGAGTTCAAAGAACTCTAAACTCAAAATCATAAGAAGGACAATCCTGCATTTTACGCCACCAACCAAACACTGAAAAGAGGAAGAGACAAACTGAAAGTATAGTAGAACCCCGACATAATGAATCCCTATAATATCAAAGATTCCGGTATAACGAACTATATTTTTCAGCCCAGTAATTATAGAAAAATGTATGGTAAAGAACTCTGATATAACGAATCCCCATTAAAACGAACACATTTTCCCAGTCCCATGGCACTTCGTTATATCTGGGTTCCACTGTAGATTTGAATAACCATAATAATTCATAACCTAGGACATGAGCTTTTGATTCCACTAAAATAATTTTCTTTGTTTTCTGAAAGTTTGATGCTGTAATTGACAGCCATAATAAATGGAACTGTTTATTGGTTTTTGAACTTCAGATGAATGTAACTGAAAGATGCCGTAGTGATTGATTTTTGATGATGTTGCAATGCTCATTTATTAATCAAACACTAAACCTCAAAGAATGAAATAAATTGTGTTACTTTTATTTGAATAAAATGTACATGCAATTGGTTTTTAAATAAAGATGTTAAATAATAGTATTCTGAATTCTTCATGCCATCATTAACAGAAAATGATTGTTACTGACGTTTGTCCAAGCTCTCTCTCAAATTTGTCATTACTGATAGGTAACAAAAAAGTTACAATTTTTGGTGAAATGTCTTCTGCATTGTGTACCACAACTCAACATTCCCAGCTCAGTGGCAAGAAGTGTCGGCATTCATAGGCTAAAGTTTGCCTTCGGTGAGTTAAACCGGTGATCTTGAAAATGCAGACAAGTGTCTGTTCAACGCATTTATAATACTGCATTTTGTTCATAAAACTACTACAATTCTGCATTATTCAACTATTTTTCAACTGCTTCACCAATCTTCACTCAATTTTGCCTTGTCTTGCTCCTCTGTCGGCATTTCTTTACACATACCCTTTTTGTTCAGTATTAGAGAGTTTATCGACAGTGATTTCCAGTCTGTACTCAAAGAACTGTCTTTCCTTGCTGTTGGAGGTGCTGTCTTAATAAGTCCTCACAAGCCTGGTGTTTAAATCGTACTGCATCATCAAGTGGTGAGAAACCCCATCTATATTGACACAAAATGCAATGTACATATTAGTGTATTTGCTCTGGTTTTGTTTTCAGTTTTGTCTGTTTTGTTGTTAAAAATCACTCACGCCACATTCTCAACCAATTAGAAGTTCGAATTGGTTCATTGGGTTGTTTTGAATAGCGAGATGTGATTACTTTAGTTTCTGTTTTACAGCTCTTAACTGAAAACCATGACTCATTTTCCTCACGGATATCTGTCAAACCAACTACATTATTTATCATTTTCTCCCTTTGATTGAGGCTATGGTATTAGGAGAACATCCCAGTGAGAAGCACGATGGGTATAGCAGTTAGAGTACTGGTATCTCACTCCAAAAAAAACATGCCCTGGGTTTATCTCCTGTGCTCAGCATCATCAGTACGTTGAGTTTGTAACTGATTCTCATACTTGCTTCATTGGTGTTTCTCTATGTGGTCTCCTAAGTGTGAACTACAGAACCACTGTCACATGGGTTGAATTTACCACTGATTCACTTCCTTGATTTGAGGGTTGTTCTCTGGGCTCTCCGGTTTTCATTTCTCCACAACACGCAGCATTTCCAATCTACCGTTCTATCTGGATATAACCCTAGAAGCTCTGGAATCCAGTTTAAAATGTAGTCACCATGATGTGGGCTGCCTATTGTTTGAGTGCGAGATGGTTGCGTTATTGCCCTTTTTAATTTTTTCTTTTGTTTTTGCTGTTGTTGGTTTTTTGAAGTGCTGAAAGAAGGATGCTGGAAACTTCTGCTTTGCAATGATAGGAAGAGCTCGCATGGTAGGCATACATCTAAGCTAGTATCGGCTGAAATTATTGAGGTGGGTTGGGAGGGTGAGAAGAGTAATGCAAAAAAGTGAACATTCCAGTTTTTATAAATGCATCTGTAAGTTCTCAAAATGCACTAACTTGTGTTGAGAATTTAGTAACGATCAGCCATTACCTGTCTTTTGGATCAACTGGGACACAGCATTGCTCTAGAAGAAATCTGACAACTTCATGGTGACCTTCCAGCAAAGAAAAAGATTTGGGATTCCATTAAATGATGTTTATGCAAATTCGCCCAACTAGTACCATATGAAACATATCGAGAACACAAAGGAGAACATGCATATTCATATTGGGGCTCATACCTTGAGCTGCTGCTACATGCAGTGCTGTCCGTTCATCATAGTCTTGTTGAGTCATATCTTTACCAGACAAATAATATCTGCAAGATGGAAGTGAACCAAGAAAATAATTTGAACTTAAATATTGAAATCTAAAACAGGAATGGCAGTCAGTTCAAATAGAATGTAAATTCCTTCAGTTTGATCATTTGGCCTTGTGGTAAATTCAATAGGTCTATTGAGTATGCTTTAAGCTTGGGCCAAAACTTGCATCTATTCCAATGAAAATGTAGGCACATTCAAGTTCTTTGAAAGAGCACGAGAGCTGCCAGGAGTGCATGAGGGTTTAAAGCTAAACAAAAGCAAGTTTCAGCTCTCATCAACTCTCACTCTCAGTGGCAGATATTTAAGGTTCGAATCGCAGAGCTGGTGTCACATAGGCTGAAACTGTTATATGTTGGTTCTTGTCCTTGTGTCAAAGGTTTTTTCTCTCTCTCTAGTTTTCCTCGCTAAAACTAACATTCAGCCGCCAAGTGAGTCTTTCTGTAGAAATATAGCATGATAAATTTTGCATTAACTGAAAAACTCGGAAAAAAAATTCCGAGTTCCAGTTTTTCAGTTAATGCAAAATTTATCATGCTATATTTCTACAGTAAGACTCACTTGGCGGCTGGATGGTTGCATCTCAGGTATGCTTTAATGTGACTGCGCGATGCAGTTATGAGTCCTATGTGTGCTTGTCCTGATTTGACTGTGTGATTGCATGATGTGGTCCTAGTCAAGACCCACATTTCACCCTTGCTCACCATAGAGTCTCCAGTAGCTCAGTGGTAGAGCATCTGACTAGATCACGGAGGGCCGTGGGTTCAAATCCCATCTGGAACTCGGAATTTTTTTCCGAGTTTTTCAGTTGATGCAAAATTTATCATGCTATAAAACTAACATTACCAAATTCCAGTTCAATCAAGACATAGACCACCTACGTGGAAACCACACACAGCTGACCTTTGCTCTTCAAGTATCAATTACAGTATATATTTTTAAACCCTTTAATCCCTTTTGTAAAAGCCCTTCTTTTCTAACCCAATAATTAAACCATAGGTACCCATGTATGATACACCACGTGAAAGCTATTGATCAACATCTGGTTAGGTCCCAAGCATCAGCTCATGTATATATTAAGTATGTCTATAAACTATTAATAGCTTATTTTACAGCTCTGAGTGCAAAAAGATTAATGTGACAAGTGCCTTACATCAAACATATATTTAGAAAGTAAAGTGGAAAATTTATAGGGGGCACTTTGACCAGATCTTTCCAGGACCATCTTTGTGGCAAACTGATAAAAAAATCTACGATGTGCTGACCCAGTTATGGCATTATGTGCTAATTGTAACTCCTAGGGATTAAATGGTTTTAATCACGCTCACCTTCTTAAGGCTGTCACATCTCCATTGCTTGCAGCATAAAGCACAGATACAACTTTTTCCCCCTGATAAAATAATTTAAATACACATTACTTCATTGTGATTACTTCTAGTCCATTTCTGGCAAAGCAAACATAATTTTTGTTTTCCTGCCCTCTGATTGGCTCCTTGATGGAAACCTCAGAAAATGTTCATGATGATCACAGAAAAAACTGTGTTTGATGAATGCCACTGGACTGATTTTTTTCTCCAGTTAAGACCTTTACTGAAGATATTAAGCCCTGAATTCGCACAGCATACTTATTAAAATACGATGTGAAAAAGGAAAAAGTTGAGATTTTGTCAATGCTATGAATTAAAGGGGCATGAAATTGGTACCTGGACTTCTGCTTGTCTTCTACGAGGGTCCAGTTTTCTTCCTGCAATGGCACCCTTTAAATCATACTTGTGGAAATTGAACAAGTTCACAAGTTCCTGTTGAGAGAACAGACAATTATTTTAACGAGTCCTAGATTATCAAGAACCCAGCAATAAATTTATAATCATAATTATTTTTTAACCATTGCTCCAACTGTTTTTGTCTTGTTTGGCCAAGAAAGCCCAATCTGATAATCACTACACCACCATGCTTGATATACCAACGTAAAGTATCTAAATAGGCTGGTCTAATAGTGGGGCTACTGAACATAGAAAATCAGTCAACCATTCAAAGCAGTCGCATAATTACTGTGCTCAACTAAAAAGGAGGAGAAGAGGCAGGATGCTCTGCTATTACCTTGCAAAATTGTATTCCTCTGACACTGTTTCCCAAAGGATCAAGGGCTGGCGACCATACCATCATACCACACACTTTAGGCACAACAATCAAGATTGCACCGCTTACACCTGACTTGGCTGGCAAGCCCACCTGTGTCAAAAGAAAAAAACAGCTCAAAAATTTGAGACAAGATTAAGTTTTCAGTCACTGGTGTAGTCTGCTTTCTAATTGTGGAGTTGATGACGTAGATGAGAATGAGTTTGTTGCTAGTTCCTGTCATTATTCTTATGGGTCCAGAAAACCGAACATTTCTAAATTACAATTTCATCCAGAATCCTAGGGCCATGGTTTTTTTCAGTCATGAGATTGTTAAGTGACAGTCTTCATGAATAAAATCAGTTTATTATCTTATTTTATTGATTAATTTATTTCATTTACTTTTTATTCGAAAATAATGCAGAGCTTTCTGGTCATTTTTCAAAAAATTACCAAGCTAAGAAAGATGTCCAAAGACTGCCAGAGATTTTGGAGTAAACTCCAAAGATCTTTGATCATGTAACATTTTTGGTTCATTCAACAGTTAAAAGGGCAAACACATTTTTAAATTCGCAAATGCAATGTCTTTGATATCTTAACACTGGAAGATATGTTGTTAAAAAGTAATGATTTGTGTGGTGCGAAAATCCTTCAAATACACTCAAGTTTAAATTTAATTAATTAGAGCAGTTTTTAACACACTGAATTTATTCTTAGACTTACATGAAATGCAAACTGTCCTGAATAATCGTACATTCCACAGGAGTGCATCAGAGATAATGTGTGTTGTACTGTCCGTGAACTAAACACCTATAACATAAAGCAAACATTAAGCAAATAAATCATGTGTATTAACATCATCACGATGATATTAGACTATAAGTAGACCTCTGAAACTTTCATGTGGGCACTGTGGTAATAATAAGTATTAAAGTAGTATATACCAAACCAGTGGATAGTGTTTTTTGCGCCCTCTGATTGGCTTCTCAAACTTTGGATAGTATCTTTCTTTCAGCATTTTTCTGGATTTCAAACGCCAATTTTTCCTCATTTCTCAGAAAAAAGGAACCATTTGGTGTTGGCTATATCCACTGATTTGGTGTCAGCAAATATTCACCACTATCTACCTTCACTTCAGTGAATAAGTGTTAAACAATGGTAATTTAAAGGGGCATAGTCACGCTATTTTAGTTCACTTTAAAAATCAAAAATATGTCCTCACATCAGTGAAGGCCCTCAAATAATGGTCTAGTTTTGTTACCAAAGACTATATTACTTCACTGAAACTATTTTCTGTCGTCTGTTGCTACGGATGGCATGGATGGAAACAGATTGCAGTTGAAAAAATTAGGCTAAACTTTTCAAATTCTTTCAGCGTGTTGACATTAAATCGATATTAAATGGTCATGGTTTGTTTTCTCTTAATGAAATTAAGTTAATATGTTCCTTTAAATGTTCAAACACAATTGAGCATGGATAAAGTTAGCTACCGATAATTTTAGCACAGTTTTGACCAGAAATCTGCGAAATCCTCGTGACTATGCCCCTTTAAGTCAGATAATAGAAGTGGGAAACCTGCAACCTGCGGAGAGGGAAGAAATCAACCTCATCCCCAGGGCCTTCTCCTCATTCAAAACGGCGGATTGGAGAAACCCCTGGCTTTTTACTCCAAGAATCATGGAGTATTCTGTCACATGACACATGATAAAATGGCTTTTTGGGAGGTTGCTTCCAGCATCTGGCAGCCCTGTTTGTTTTCTTGCAATCTGAAACCATTGTTCAAACGAAATGAAGACATTTCATCATGTTTATGCGACAAAATCCTCACCAGTTTTTGGAGCCATTTTGGCAGCCTTGGCCAGGGGTTTCTCCGATCCACCATTTCAACAAGGAGAAGGCCCTGGGGATGAGGCTGGGAAGAAATGGGTTTGAATCCCAGCTGGAGGTCCCGTCAACCATGGTCTGGTGTCCTGACAACAACAACAATGGACAGGGCTAGGCTAATTGTGGAAGGGGACAGGGGGGGGTGGTAGAGGGAAGAGGAGGCGGGAGGTGTACAGGAGGTGGGAGACGAGGGGCGGGAAGCGGAATTCCCAAGGTAGTGTGAAGCGGGAGAAATAGGGGGAAATGATGCTACATTGTGCAATATTTTGCAATTCAAAAAAGCACAATGAGGCAAAGCCAAAAATATAGAGCGGGAACCATGATTAAAGGGTACGGGAAGCAGGAGGTTTACACCCCCCTCCCCCCCCCCCCCCCCCGCCCAGTTGCTTCATGCTTTAGTTATCAAGTGTTCTTTAATTGTCCTGATGGGCCACTTGACTGCAAAGGAATTCAATTTTTTGCATACAGTCTTGAAACTTACCTTTTGACCAGTCATAGGACTAATTCCTCCATTTGCCAAAGTTGCAGCCATTACACTTCCGGCATCGCAGTTGGTTTCTGTTGAGCAAGTCTGTGAAGGATCAGAGGTACAATGTTTTAGATACCAAAACTACAATCAAGAGGTCATATCCTATGGCATAAATTTGAGATTTGATGCATTGAATAACACATTTTACATCAAAAATGACAAACAACTTACATGAAAGTAGAGTTCAAAAGTATCCATCAGATTTGTGTTTGGTGGAAATGCCTGTTGAGATAAATAACAATCACAGACTTAGATGGTTTTAATAGGCTACTTTTTACAAAATACGTACTGTTAATGATCCAATAAACAGCCACTCCCTAATAATTAAGTGTCCAATATCTAAGGAACAGGCCTTAGGAGACAAGAATTTTGTAATGAGCCCCCTATCTTATAGACTCCCATCCAAACATAGGACAAATAAAAAGCTAATAACTAAAGTTAAGCTTTGTTCTTTAGTCTTGTTGGCAGGAAAGAAGTTAATACATCAATTGCACCACTCATGCAATTGAAGGTGAATTAGATTTCAGGCCATTTAGGACATTCTTCAAATTAAAGTTAACTGGTCATTGATAATGAAACTTGAGCTGATTATTGTGATTTTTTTCAAGAAATCAATGTTAGGTGTGCAGTAATGAGGTCTGTAGTTAAGTCACATGTGTCAATTTACCTTGTGGGCATTCATATAATATCCCAAAGCATAATTTCTGTCTGCAGTTTCACGTTCTGAGAGGAAGCTGAAGAGAGCAAGGAACTCAATGTTACTCATTCTAAGCCTTTACATGTAAGCCCCAGCATCATTAAGCAAATTCTCCTTACTGGTCTCTATACATTTTGTTTAGGACTAGTTGGGAGAATTTAAATATCAAGACAATTCATCTTTGGTGATCATTTCCTAAATTCTTGTGACTTGCATGTGTTGTAAGGCACTGATATCATGAGGAGAGATTTGATGCTGATCACTATTGGGGCTGAGAGGGTTAACTCACAAAACACAACAGTCCAATTCAACACAACCCATTTAATTATTTAGAAAAAAAATTGAAAATGAAAGAAGCATCAATTAGTATTATTATAAATAAAGTTTACATCAATAAAATAATTAATTATTATGTTACAAAAAATGTAATTGAAATGAATGATTTTAGTTAATATAAGTTATAGGAAAAAAAAAAGAAAACCTACGTGGCATTACTAAATCCAATGTATTCTCCACCAGCAACTTGCTTAAATTTGTTCTGAACCTGTGCAATTTCCAATAATGGCAAAATATTAATTTATTAGCCTCTAGAGTGATTGTTAGTAGCTATGATCAGTTCAAGAGGGTTATTTTAAAGTAAATTTGAAGCAGACAGAGGTTTATGTTCCAGTGTGTCAATATGAAATAAGGTTTTATAGTACACATACATGTCGGCCCAATGATTGGTGGGGATGTATGGCCTTACTATACCCTTTCTGGACAGAACCTGGTAGAAATCCTCACTGAAACCTACAGGATCCTAACAGGATCCTAACAGGATCTTGTAGGATCCTAACAAGGATCCTGATAAGATCCTACATAAGATCCTGTAGGATCCTATTGACATCCTGCAGGATCCTGTAGGATCTTTTAGGATCTTGTTTAGGATCCTGCTTAAGTTCCTATAGGATCCTACAGGATCATAAACAAGATTGTCCAGGATCCTAAACAAGATCATAAACAGGATCCTAGACAATCTTAAGCAGGATCCTGAAAGACTCAACAGGATCTGGATTATTGCCATTTAGGATTCTGGGAAGAATCCTATTAAGGAGGATCGAAAGGGCTTTTAGCCACGTATGCGTGCGTAGCCTACACACGACATGGCAAGAATGAATGCACACGTCAGCTGTATGAGTCGAAATTTCTAGCAAAAGTCGCATGTGCAAAGTACTGGAAGTGAGAAAATGGCGTAAAATCGCTCGAACCAGAAATAAAACGTGCACATAACATTTGTTTTTATCTCGAGATTTTGCTAGGTGAGCCATCCTGATTTTTTGCATGCATATAGCATTAAGTGTGCCAATTCAAAAGAAACATTTGGAGGAAAGTTATTCGTGGAATTTCTTGTAATTCAAAAAACCGCTTTTTTGAGGTAACTTAAGTTCTACTGAATAACTTTTTGCCATACTGCCAGAAATGTTAAAGAATTTAGGGAGCTTTCCAAAAATGTAATAAAAAGGGTTGGTCACCGTACTAGTTTTTCAGATAATTAGCAAAAACTGAAATTTGGAGGCTCTTTTATGGACCTTTAAAATTGCTATGGTAATGGCTATGATGTCACAATCAGCCCTAAAGTATTGCCCGAGAAGAGAAGTGCTAAGATATTCATAGTTTGCCTACATGGTCAGAAATATTTTTTTGTAATCTTTCATCATTTCAAAAGGGTTATAACAATTAAAAACCCTTTTGAGCCACCTTAAGATCCAGGGCAGAATTTCTACCAAGGGACTACTCAATGATACTGTTGCATGATTGGTGTCCTTTTCTTTACAGTTAATGGAATAATATGAAGTTTGCAAATTACGTAGCATGGTCAAATATAATGCCATGTGCATTTTTCACTTAGCATGATTTCATTTATGGCTAGATGGAGCCTATTATTTTTTTGCCTGAAGGGTAAACTTCTAAGGCTTTCACCATTGAGCAGCCAATTGCTCAGTTTTAGAAATTAAAACAAGAAAGCCCAACGGGCATTTTAACCGGCCGTTCTGACCCTCCCCACCCCTAGGTTTCACAAATATTAGCACGATCCTGTATTTATACGAACCAGCAAGACGAAAAGTGTGATTGTGTGACACAAGATTTTGACTATAGCGTTACTGAAATGTTTAAACTCTGATGACTCAGCTTATCTTTCTTATCGCTTTTTTTTCCACTAAAAAACGCAAATTCACTCAAAAGTTGAATGTCGGTACAAATTTGCCCACAACTGAGGATGCTTACAAAGGGATGACGAAATATTTACTGTTGTGCCTAGACCGTGAATACAAACAGTGAACATAGCAGTAGAATCAAAATATAACGCTTGATAAACACAAGCTCCAGCAGATCGTCAGAGTCTGGGGCACGTTAAGGCATATCTCATGACGTGATGTTCAAATCCGGTTTGCTACATGTAACCTGGGAATCCCCATGCAAAAGTAAACAAGTTGACTCAGAACGGCTATTCACCCCTTTCACATCATATCCTTCATTTATTAGTCCTTCAGATGTGTGTACTACATTATTTTGTACTTACATATTCACATCTGTCTGCTAGTGGCCATTCAGGCTAATCAAAAAAATATAATGGAAATTACATTGTAAAACTAAGGAAAATATGTCAAGCTCAATCCTTGTAAAAGTAAACATCATTAAACACTTACAATACTGTACTGTCTACCTAAATTTTATCTCAACATGTACAGTACAAGCTCTCTTCAAAGGACAGTAAGTTCATTTGTGGAGAATTTTTTTCACTTTGTTATAATTTGATGGGCTGAATTAGGGCCTATGTTGAATTCATCCTTTTCATCTTGTTAGTAAAAATTATTCCTAATATAACATTAATGCTAAAAAAATTAAATTATAACACTGTGTTGAGCTCAGGGCTATGGCTGTAGGCTATGCTGAATTCTGGGCAGATTTGCAGTTCATTTTTACCAATTGAAAGTAGGCCTTTTTCTATCATCTTTTTCTAGCGATCTGATCATGAGTGATTTTGAAAAAAAAAACTGTGCTGCCAATTTTTCGCTTTGTTCTGGACACAGTCCAGAATAAAGCCATCATCACAGAGTACAGAGCCATGTTCCCCAAGGACCAATTAGCTTTGTGACCACTGGCGAAGGTTGGGTCAGGGACCTCATTCAAGGGCTGTGTGCATAGAGCTTTATCTAGCTATAAGCTGACACACTCAACTGGATGGTTGGCTAACCCAGGGAGTGTTGGTTTTATCCGGAGCTGCTCTGGTGTCCCTGAGGATATGCAGGGGAGGGGTGGGGAGGGAATCCCCACAGCCAGTCATTTCTAGAGTTCTATCAGGTAAGTTGTTCTGAAACCATTCAAAAATAAATCACAATATTGTTACCTTTTGAAGTGCACATAGCAGCAAAGCACCAGAGTTTAACATTGGATTGTGTGGTCGATCTACATACAACAAAAGAAGCTTTCAGACAATCACGTCTCATTCCCACTATAAACATTTTTGGAATAATAATTATTGTAGACAAAAAATTAAATACATTTGATTACAAACAACTGGTGGTTTTAAACCAGTTGAGATTGTGCGAGCATGTGATAATTGAGTTAGTAACACACTTTACAAACCATGATCATCTAAGTGTAAATAGTTAAATGTCCGTCCACTGGGCTCATGACCAACATATTTATGAACCTGTTAAAGGAGTAAAATAAAAATACCAGAGGATGAGTTGTGTTTGCAGGACTCAGAAATTCTCTGAGTAAGTCAACTTGAGAACCTTTCTTCATATACTTCTCATTTCACCCAACTCACCATTCTACTTACATGTATCATAAAATACAGAACTTAAATGACCAAAATAATGAGTCAGGGAGCTTTTAAATTAATGGCTTCTTATTACAGACTTCTTGTGAATAAGAAGTGTGGTTGTACTACAGTATTGTGCAAAAGTAAATACAAATGAAATTCGACGTAAATTAGCAAACTATTGTGCGATTTTTTGGTGATATTTCTGGTCTTGGGTTATCTTTAACATATCATCATGTGAGGAAGGAGAGCAATATTATTACACCACTTGCACCAGCAACTCCTCTTGTACATGTAGTTCTTGGATTTCATTTTGATTGCTCAGTTGAAAAGGAAGCCAACAAAACATCAAAGAGATGTCAAAAACTGGTCATAAGGTAAACATAAAACTTTATGGAAGTGGCACCAGTTCAGTACATGGCACTGTTACAGTAATAGTTTACCACAGTGTTTATGCATATACATGTGACTCACCACTTCAGCACTTAGATCCTCTAAAACAATAGGATAATGAATACACTTGGATACTGACTGAAGACAAAAGTGATCCTTGTAATCACCAATGGCAAATCTAACAAAGAAGAATCATTATCAAACCTGAGGTTAAATAATAATTAAGGTCATCACCATCATCATTGTTGCATTATCGCCTGTCATGACCATCATGATCATTATTAAAAATGCTATATTCTCGTTAATTTGAATTTAAGAGAAGAGAATTATGTATGAATGAAAACAAAAAATAATTATAAATAACTATAAATAAATTAATTAATTTGTGGGGGCGTGGTGGTGTAGTGGTCAGCGTGTTGGACTTCAGATCTGAAGGTCAGTGGTTCGACGCCCAGTCCCTGCCATTGTGTTGATTCCTTAGACAAGAAACTTTACTCCACATAACTTGTCTCTCTTCACCCAGGTGTATAAATGGTTAACGGTGACATACTGCTGGGACTAACCCTGCAACGGACAAGCATCCCGTCCAGGGGGAAGTAGAAATACTCTCAGTTGCTTCATGCTGCAGAAACTGGGTTAAGGTCCAGCTCATGTGGGCCACCTTGGCTCGTGAGCGACTTTACCTAAATATTAATTAAAATTATATTAACTATTAAACTTAATTGTGAGAAATTATATGGCCTTCAGTTGATAACTGATTTCCTTGTTGTTTCATAGGGTCTACGAGCTGGCCAATTAGTCACCAAAAAAAAAAACTTCTCCGTGGGACCTACATACCTTTGTCCATCCACAGTACAAACAGCCACACCCCAGAGATTAGGATCAAACTTGGCCAGCTGAGGAATATAGTCAGCTACCTGTTACAAAGAAAGTCAGAGAATAGTTTGTTTAAATCAGAATAAGATACTGTTACAGTAGCAGTTTCTTGATTTAAAATACTGAATGATGAGAGCTGTAAGTTGTATTGGCATAGAGGGTTTGGTGAATTCAATTCAAGGGGTCAAACAGTTATTAATTAAAATACGTGAAAAGTCATTTAACAGCCTAGAGATATCTGCTATATAGTCAGTATAATTTATGGCATATCGTGAAAATCATATTTATTGGCTAAATTTAGGGGAATTATAGAACAGGAAGTTCAGAGTCTTGCTATGCAGTGAGCTGAGACCCTAGTTCGAAAATCTCAAGTCTGTTCACAGCAATTCCTTTTTTTTTGGGGGGGGGGGGGGGAGTGGGGGAAATAGAAAATGGAGAAACAGGGAATTCAGATACCCAAAAGAAGTCCACAGATGCTCTATTTCCTCTTTCCTCAACTCCCCCCCACCCCCACCCCTGTGTTCATGAATGCTTGTTAAAACCTTGCGTTCGTTCGCATACGGTGCTCAATGACCTTATGAGAAAAAAGAAACTCTGTGAGCAAACTTGGTAGGGTTCCACTGCAGTTTATTGTGGTGTAGCTGTTCAAAGGTTTCTGTATTGTATTATTACCTTTCCATCTGTGTTATCCTTACATTTATGGTACAAGTCTGTTATATGCTTTGTAAACTGGCCAAACTCCGGAATCACGAGTTCTCCAAGAAGCGCAGTCTCAATAAGAACAATGTTTTCCTTTATAGCTCTAAAATTTTTAAACAAAGTGGTTTAAAAGTTAAAAATCAATAGCCTCAGTGAAATTAATTTAATTAGTGATAAGGAAGTGTACTAGTCAAATGCTGGCAAATTGGGCTTTTGACTTGAATATAAACGATCTCATAATCTTGTCTCTGCTGCTGTGATTCTCTTTCACAGACAGACAAAAAACTTTGCTCTGTTGATTGTCTCTCAAGTGACAGATCAGCAAATGCTTGGAGGTCAGCCTTTCCAATGGACCAGCATCCAACCCAGGGGTTCAATGAAAGTGACAAGCACAATAATAATAATAATAATAATTATAATAATAATAATAATTATAATAATAATAATAATAATAATAATAATAATTATAATAATAATTAAATCTTTATTATTTCTTTTTTTGCATTTTAGTTACATGTTTTAGGGGTATTTAGTCGGTGAAACTCGACGGAAATTTTAAGGTGGCAATAATAATAACTGAAGTGAATTAGCTTATTTACATGTAACGGGTAGAAGTAAGGTCGCGCATGGGCTACAAGTGGCCCACAGTCTCAGGAGTCAAATAAGGTGTCAAATTAGAAGTTTGTCAACATTGGTGCTTAAAGGGTCAACCACTGGTTTTTAGAAAACGCCTTGTGCTTGAGTGCGTCTGTTACCTTCTGAATGTTGCCTGATCAACAAAACCTTCAAAATTCTCTTGCTGCAAGTATTGCTCAAAGTTGGTCATTGCTTCTTTTAGCCTTGGATCTTTGACTCTCAAACCAGTTTCTTTTAGTGCCTTGTAATGAAAAGTAAAATTAATTTAAAAGACATTCTGTGAAAATCAGGATCAGATATTTAATGAAATACTTCATGCAAGGAAGGAATCCAAGACCTAAATTCTCTGTAAGTTGCATTTATGTGAGTTAATAATAACAGCAACAACAATTATAATAATTTATAATAATAATAATAATAATAATAATAATAATAATAATAATAATTTATGAACTTCAATACTGTTACTAAAAGTCTAGAGAATTAACATAACATACTAATTCAGAAACCAGAAACTACAATGCAGTCATGATTATTTTTGAAACTGAAAAGATCCAATACTAAAAACCCCAAAATAATCATTTATAAACTTAAATAGGTGCATTTTACAGTAAATTCATTCTTAAAAGTATTCCTATTTGAGACTATTATTATAAGGAAGTCTGTTCCACAGTCTTGGGGCAGCAACTGCAGATTAAAAGCCCTTTCCCCGAAATACATCCCCACATAAGAAAGGTGTGTCATTCAGCTCGTCACAAGCATAGGAGGAGAAAGACAAAATCTTAGTCCATGATAGGTGCCTAACTGTTAGACACAAGTGTTGAACATGATTAGTATTACAATTGACTTCCGGTAGCTCGAACCGCCAGTATCTCGAACCTCCCGCTAACTTGATTAGTGAATTAGTATTTTTTCCCTTCAGGTCATTTTCTATATAATTTTACCCTTGATAACTTGAACCTTTTATAATTTCCCTTCAAGGATCGAGTTATCAGGAGTCTACTGTATTTTCACTTAGGATTTAGGATACTGTGTAAGATCCTGTGTGATCTTGCACGTTCCTGTAGGATCTGAAATGGGATCCTGTATAGGATAAATTTTCTACTGGAGATGTTTTAATGAGAGAAGAAGTTTTCCCATCAAAATACTTCTTTCTTTTGTTTAACACCAAATTTTATATAATTTATTTTACTAAATATTAAAATTACTTACAGCAATAAATTTAGCCACAGGAACATTACCATCTTCATTCTTAAAAACATGGTATATTGCATCTCTGTGTGATCTACTGCAAAAAAAAAAAAGAAAAGAAAATTGAAAACAGCCCCCTTGGAGACCTCTCAGTGGTTCGATTAGAATGTGGCAACCAGCAGATCTTTATGTTTATTTGAATTCAAGTAGCCACCTCCCATGTCTTGGTTTTCAGTTACATACTAGCCCTTTAAGCCCTAACAGTGACGAAAATGAAATTTCTCTTTACATTGTCAATACCTGTTCAAGCGTTCAAGCAATGAGAATAAAGAAAGTGATCACCAAGGATAAGATGTCTTGATATTTAGACAAATTCTCCTTACTAGTTCCATGAGAAATGTATGGAGTACAGTAAGGAGAATATGCATTTTCATATCAGAGCTTAAAGGGTTAAGAAAAATTGCTATTTTACCTACTGTTGTAACCCATGAATAAATATCTGAGCAAGACTGCAGAACCAAGAAGTGGTGAAGCTATGGCAGAAACTCAAAATACTCAAGCAAGCATGTGCATGAACATACTAAAGACCCGAACGAAGTTGTAGGATATCATATCCGGTAAAATAAACAATACAAAACAGCTGTATATCACAAAAGGACCCCTGCATCCTTGTTGCCAGATGTAACAGTGTATGTAAATAATAGCTGAGCAAGACGGCAGAATGAATTACTGCACACGAAGCATGTACAACAAAAAATTATTTAATCTGCTCTTTGTTGTCGCAAATGCACATTCATTAGCACATGACACAACTTATTACGTGACAAAACCTGTAATATAACACCTACTTTGGTTAGATCTGGCCTCTGCTTTCAAAACTATTGAAACCCCTGCCTCTACAATAAAAACAACTTAACTCCAGATAGTTGACTTGATCCTAGGGAGTGGAGAGGTAGGAACCCGGGAGAAAAGGAGCTCTGATATGGAAATACATATTCTCCTTACTGTTCTCAATACAATTCTTAGTAAGGAGAATTTATCTACATATCAAGACATCTTATCCATGGTGATCATTTCTTTCATTCTCATCACTTGAATGTTTGAAAAAGTAGTGATAATGTAAAGAGAAATTTCATTTTCGTCACTGTTAGGGCCTAAAGGGTTAAGCCCTAATGAAAAATTGCCCAACTAGTGTCTACCTACTTTGGTTAGCCTGTTCTAGGCATTTAGATTGTAGGGAGCAGTGAAAAGCGGTGTGCAATGCTAGGGTCAGCACCAGTCTCCCCCTCATTTTTTTCCACTCTTTCCCTCACTATATTTTTCCCTCGCACTCCACTATCTGAACGCCTGAAACAGGCTAACTATGGTTAGCTCTGGCATCTACATAATCAAAACAATAACTGTTCCTCTACATATGAGAGACTATCATCTTTGTTTTGTCCCTTCAAGGTGAGGTTCAACTGTACTTACTTAAGTTGAGGAAGAGTTGAAACAGACAGGATTTCCTATGCCATTATATTAATTTATCTTATACACCTATTTTTAACCTTTTTCTCCTAACCGTATGCTTGTGGGTCCCAAAAGGTGATACAATGTAACTCGCTGGATAGTTAAAATCAACAAATTTTCAGAGTTGATTCAAAACCATATACATGTACATAGTGGTACAAGTACACTCCCCTGCCACTCCCCCCTTCCCACTTTTGTACAGTGTAATATCATAGTATGAAATTAAGGGGGCTTTGAAGATTTTTAAAAATCAACTTTGACCAGGAAGTCTTTATTTTGAAATTAAAACGCAAGTTTAATAATTATGAAAACAAAGCACTCTCATAACGGCCAATATTATTTGGATGTTGTATGTTAAATGTGAGTTTATGAACGCTGGGAAATACTTCTATTGAAAAATTAAAATGGTATTGTTTAAATCAACTCATACTCGACAAACGTTTCTCGCAGGCAAAGAATATTAAGCGCTTCGTGTGGTCGTAAAAATTATGTAATCAAAACAATGAAAGTTGATAAACAAACCTGCTGGTGTTAGAAATCCCCCTGGTAGATAAGTGCGATTCCCGTCGGGAAAATGGCTTATTTAAACAAGCCAGTTTTCTAAATATTCGCCATAATTGTAGCTTACCATCTGCATTTAAAGTTCGATGACAAAGACCCAAGATTTTGGCCATTTTTTCAAGGAATCAGATGAACAGATTTAATATAACCCGGACGAGATCGAATGCAATCAATTTCTGCCAGGCATACAATTTTAATCGAGCATGAACGGGAGAGGTCTGGACCCAACACTCCTTCCCGCCTCTTTTCGATTCAGTTTTCAAGATGGAGGATTTTACTCAAGATGTCAGTTCTTTATCCAAAATTCTCACTGATTTAATTAACAGTTCTTGTGCAAAAGTAGCGGAATCGAAGTTCGTAACATGTGATTCGCAGTGTGAGTATTTTATTTGGGCTATCCCACCCAAAACGTGGCATCCTTTGCGAAGAATTGTCGGCAAAAGTCCAACGGGATTTCTGATTGTGGGTAAAAGTTTGCAAGATTTCTTCGACTCCCCGAACGAAGCGACGTCTCAGTTGACACGATACAAGAATGAACGGGTTCCGGTTGGTACACCACTTTCCCAAGAGGTGTTTTACCTAACCAACAGCGAGCCTTTGCAATCTTACACCGGTGTAAGTAAAGATGAAAGCAGAGGAAAAGGTTGTGTCACCGAATGGTTCATATCTCCAGAGAATATAAACCCAACTTCATTACAAGAAGCAAGATATTTCCTTTCGCTCTACGCCAATGCTTTGAGAAGTTCATTACCGCCTGTAGAAGTGTGGGTATGCGTGGATGGTAATAACACTCAAGAGATTGCCTACCTCGCCATGACCCCAGAAGAAACAAATTCCAAGTTAACCAACAAGGACAGTGATGCTCCTGGTAGAAAATATATGAGGCATATTATCTTCACTAGTAGGAGTGAACCAATAACAAAGAAAGAAGATATGCCAGAGTTAAGCTCCTTCATGCGACATCATCTCTCTTGTTCGTCAACTTCCTTTGTAGAAACTCGTGGTTACGCCCTTCACGAGGTCATGGGTTCATCACATTCTGATAATCAAGAATGCAACAATACTAGGATTGCTCTAGAGTTGACGTGGAATGGAGTTAACTCCCTACTCCAGCCTCACCCACATGCCTGCGACGGAGTGCTCCACATCAAGAGTGTACCAGGAAGTGTACATCTTGCCACACATTCCTTGTACCTTGAATTAAAGAAAGTTGATCATTTCTCCAAGATTTTGGTTGATGAAGAATTCCCATGGCCGGCACCTTCCACTGTCGATGTAGACCCTGTGTATTCACAGATGGATGCATTCTTTGCCAAGTTAAATGCCAGTAATGTATTCTCACCAACAGTTGAACAAGAAATAGAAGAAGGGGACAAAGGAGAACCCACATTTGCTGATGCTACAATGGCTCACTTAACATTCCAAGAGTTTGCTCGAAAGGATTTGGATTTCACCGAAAGACTGTGGCTGTTATTGAAGGACTGCTTTGATGAGGATGACCTCGCCACTTCATTGCAAATGTGCAATGTAGCTCTGTTCAGTGGCAAGTGTCAACCAGTTGTCCACAGCTCAAACATTACATCTCTAGCAGTATTCATTAGAGATCTGCTGCAGTTTGAGACTAAAGAAGATCAAGAGAAGCTTCAAAACAGAGCCAAAGAATTCCTTCATCTTGATTCTGCTATAAAGTGCTTGATAGAAATCGGTGCCGAGAAGCTTGCTAGGGATTACACTCAGTATTTCATACACGAGGAGCTTGCGACCATGGGACAGTTATCCAGTTACCTTAACAGCAATGTTCCACTTGACACCAGGGTCTCAAATATCAAGAAACTTCACCAAACACTGGAGCTAGTTGTTACAGCAAAATCAGTAGCTAGACTAGGTCATGAAAACCTTCGATCACTTACCCAAAGTGCCCTCACGTATTACCAAACTCACCCTGATAGTCAACAACCCATGTTCTCCCTGTCCCTCCCAGCCTTTGGATCTACTGCTGGAGCTGCAATCAAGAGTATCTGTGCCACCTCCAACCCTTCCATATGGTGTGCTGCCATTAAATCCAAAACAAAGACAAGCAGTCATGCAACCATTGTACAGTTGAGTACAAGCCACCCAGGCAATGTTGGTGATTCTGAAGGCCATGCTTATGACATCTCTGAGCTGAATGATGATGACTTTGATCCAGATAAAGACAAATTTCAGTATTTTCTTTCCTGTGCTAAGCAAGTTTTAATGCCTGTTATCCAGTGACCGTGGATGACTTTGACTATAATGTTTACCCATGACATATCCTTGTACTGAAAAGAGAAATTGCATAAACCAGGATCAAATCCTTTGACTAATCAAAAAACGAGCAACAGTGGTATCCAGTGTTCTTACCAGGCCATGGCCTTGCGGGATTCCTGCAAAAAAAAAAAATGAAATAGGCATTAAAAGCCAAGTAAATGCAGCCTTGATGGCACACAAGTTCAGATCAGGTGCTACAAGCAAAATGGACTTAGAGAGGTTGGTGAGCAAGTTTTCGATTGACATTTAAATACTTCAGTTTTTTTCTGCTTGGAAATAAGCACATTTAAATGAAAACGCTGCATCAAAAGTACCATTTAATGAACTTCAACCAGTTTAATTTTTATTGGCTCTACATCTGTCAAACCTAGCTCCTTCAACAGCTCCTTTGGTACAATTTTGAGCACCATCTCGAATCATAAAACTGACCATGTGGATTGTGAGCTCATGTTATTCCTTTGATGACCTCAAGTTCCTGCAGGGCCCCTATTTATCAGGCAGGAGGGCCCTGGGACCCCCCCATGCCCTAAGGCAACATCCTAGTAAGAACACTGGAGATCAAAGCAAGCAAGAATGTGTCTAGCAGTTGTTGTACAGGGTGTCCAGACTCATCTGTATGGCTTCAGTTTTAATTCAAAAGGGACCTCCTTGTCAAATACGCCAAGGTGGAAGTGTAGTGGCTAATTTGTACTCAGTAATATCTGTAGCCATCAAAACATCTGAGTGGAAGTTGTCCTTACAAAGGCTCTTGTTACAGTTAGGGGCCGATTACACAACAAATTTCAGCCCAGTTAGCCAGGCTGAGATTTTAGCTCGGCCTCCTGGCAATTCAAATCTTCTTAAAAAGACGTTTGTGATTACGTGAAGAGAGTTTCAGCCCAGGGTGAAATATGAACTTGGGCATGCGCACGGCTCGAGTAGTGAATGTAATACGCTTTCCTGCAAACTTTTCCCGCCCAATTTTATACATTATGCCTGGGATGAAATTTGCCATGAAATCGCAAGAAAATTTCAGCCCAGTGGGTGGACCCAAATTTCAGCCTAGGCTGGAATTCACCATGTAATCAGCCCATTAGTGACTCACATTTTGACAATCTAAGCAAAAGTCATCTTTACAGTTAAGTGAGTGAAGTCTCTGGCTAGTGGCCCGATTGGTCATGTAGTCATGAACTTCTCACCTGAGGGGACTTGATAAACTGTTTGGCCAGTGACTGTTGCTTATCTGTGTAACCTAGGCTACAAATTAATTTTTGTTTTGTTGAAAGGACATATGTAACACTGACACATTATAATGGTTGGACAAAATATACAAAATAGTGCTTAAGATAGATTTTATCCTTCCAGAAAGCGAATGTCAATGGCATTTATGCCATGTCTACACTATGCTGAGTAGGTCTTGTGCCAACATGAAAACCAGATTGAATAGGCCTTTTTTTACACATAAAACACTGATTTTAGCACAATTTTTGTTCTGGAGTGATACTGCACAGCTCCGATCTTGAATGTGAATTGTCACTTCTTGCGACAGTGTGTACATAAAGGGAATCTGTCTAAGAACAGAAGTCAATAGTGAGAACCACTGTATGTTCCATCTCTGGACAATGTCTGTTCATACTAAGCCATAGAAGGTCTTGTTTTAGCACAAGAAGCTGGATCTGGTGTAGTGCAGACATAACATAAACATTTTTGTCCAGACATTATGACTGGTTAATCTTATTTTTTCTTGACTTTGCCAAGCTTATTATACCCCTCAAGATTGTTAAGCCTACATTTTCAGCAAGGCTGCTTGATTTGAAAGGATAATAAACCTTGTGGAAATATACGCTATCATTAAGGAGCTAGATTGCTCATAATGCTTGTATTTTAAATTGTTTTGACTCACTGGAAAGTTAAGTCAAAGATCTTCCATAAACATCAACCTGGCCCCAGTTGTTCAAAAGTTGGATAGTGCTATCCACCGGATAAATCTCTATCCAGTGGTTTCCCTAACACTTATCCACTGGATAGTGATTTATCAGGTGGATAGCGCTATCTAACTTTTGAACAACTGGGGCCCGAAGGGTAGTCTAATGCTATGTAGCAGGCACTAGGGTAAATTTACAGTACAGGTTTTCAGGAACGGTTATGTGTGTATGGTTGATGGGGGGGGGGTATAAGTGGGTGTTCTCCCCCTCTCATCCCATGCATTAATCTCGTATCCAGAGTTTTTAACCTTTTTGGTCAGCGTGTCATCACCAGGAGAGACTCTAGCATAGTGAATATATATCTATGATTTTTTTTATTGCCTGTTTACTGTAACAAAAACCTATAACTGGTTTACAATCACAGGAGCTCTGCAGAAAAATTTAAGTACTGAGAGTCTCTCCTGGCGATGACCCACTGAACAAGAAGCCTGCTGACTCCAGGTATGAGATTGGATTGACTTTCTCTATCCTGCTTTTTAGCCTCCAGCATGTTCATGGACATTCTAGGGCAAAGAGCTCTAAGGAAAGTCTGTGCTAAATTAGATTGACCGAAAGAGAAAGGTACAATGTTGGTACTTTGACAAAACTCCTACTCAAGGTTCATTTTGTGACATTATCACTCAAGGACAAGTCCAAACTTCAAAACATCAAAAATGGCAAAGTACGGGCTGCAATGCAAAGCTAGATTGTAAATAAGATACACAAACAAATAGAAAGTGTATTTTGCATTTGAAAACTGTCAAGTGCCTGAGCTTGAGAAGATTTAGCTAACATTGAATGTTCATGCAACTTTTCTGTTCCAAATGGTCACATGAGCAGTATATAACAGCATGGAAATAACCAATACTGCATGCAAGTATCAATATCTACAGTAGGCAAACCCAAATATTGATGATATTGAGTATCTGGTATCAACATTGGCCTACCCTTGTGAAAGAGTCAGGAGGCCCCAAGGGGGGTCTGGTTTTTGGGCCTTTTTAGTCTGAAATAGGGTAATATTTGTGCAATTTGGTCTGAAATTGGGTTTGGCTGTTAGAGGAAGCTACTCTTATTATTATCTTATCTTGAGAAGTGTGTTTTGATTAATATTGCAAATTGGAAGCCTTCTCAAACATCTTTGCAAACTGAGGCAGTCCCTGGACAGGTCTGAAATCCCAGGGGGTACTCCGAGTTTCAAGTGACGGGGATGATCAAACGGGGGCAAAAATCAAAACCCAAAAAAATCCCTAAGGCTTCCAACAAAACCCAAACAAATCCCTGGACCAAAAATTTACCCCCAAAATATCCCATCCCTTAGTATATTAGTACAGGTGATAGGCTTCTGACTAGTAGTAGCTTGGTTGTCCTATAAGCCTGGGTGCCCTGTGCCAAATGCAGCCCCGTTTTCTCCAACCCACTCACTGATAGTATGGTTATAGATGTATACGTCTAGAATCCGAAGTCAAAATTACCTGCTATATTTAGTTTACAAACCCATGATTAGCTTAGCTTCTTCAAAAAAAAGGTTTTTGCTGGGGTGGGGATTTCATGTTCTTGGCCAAACGCCAAATACCTCTCCCCCACCCCTCCCCTGACTCACCTTGCGAATTTCAAGTCGGGTTCTGTTTCTGCTTCGCTTCACGTCGTTTCACGCACACAAACAAGGTGCTTGTCTGTTGTTTGTTGTCATGTCAGAGCAAGGCAAAACGCAGAGAATGGCCATGAAACGGTCAGCAAGCTACAATGGATTCTCCTTTGGCTTACCGTGCAAGATCGACGAACTAAAAATCGATGACAGCGTGCTGGGTCCATCGGTATTTTCGGGCGAATGGAATCTGCTTTTCCACAAGCAAGGCTCTCCATTTCCGATAAGATCGCCAAATCACGGGGTCGATTGCCCTATCTCTAATGGATTTCCAAGTGGATTTGATGGCTTAGAAAAACCCAATGTTAGTTTAACCGAGTTAAGCGACGCTTCTAGCGGGAGCGACTCCGCATGGCAAGAAGAATTCCTTCGGTTGAGACGACAGGAAGCGGCCATTGAGAAAGACAAAGCTAGGCTTGACGAAGAAATAAAGACCCTCCGACTGAAGTTGGAATTGGAGGAGGATCTGCGACGCAATGATAAAGAATGCATGGATATTTTAAGAGGTCACATATCTTCCCTGGAAGGAAAGCTGCAGTGTAGCGAGAAAAAGATTAGAGAATTGGAACACGAGAGGCAACGACTGGAAGTCAGCTCAGTTTTGACAACAACTTCAACTCGAGAATTTGCACTTGTCAAAGCACGCTTAGATGCGAGTCAGGCGACTGTGCAAGCACTCGAGACGGACCTGAAAGTGATCAAAGGGGAGAAATCTAAACTGGAATCTCAGAGGAAGGAATCGCAAGACCTTGTGATTAAACTGGAACACCAGCTAAGCAGTGCAAATAAAGAGCTCCAGCGTCGCGAAAATCGAATTAACCAACTTGTGGAGGAGAGGAGATCTTTGGAGGATTACCAGATAAAAGCACGAAGCCTTCAACGAAAAGACCAGAAATCCTCTTACGCGCTTCAAACTCAAATTGTTAATCTTCAAGAAAAACTGGAAATTTCCGAAAGAGCCAACGAAGAACTGGCTAAGGAAAAAACTAGGTTGCAAGACAAAGTTAATCAACTTGGAAGCACAATAAAAGAGTTAGAAGGGAGCTACCGTTCAAAACTCGAGCAAGCTATTGAAAGATTGAAAACAATGAAGACAATAAAATCTTACACTGACGAAGAAAATCATAACAGTTCAGTGAATGAAAAGTCACAGGACAGTTGTGTTTCATTTAGTGAAAGTGACACCAGTTTCATTCTCAAAAAACACTGTTCTGCACTGTTGGTGGAGCTAAACAAACAAACAGGAGAGAACTCTTTCAGTGAAGCTGATTTAGAGCATTTGAAGAGCGCTTTGAACAAATTTCTTGAGCAGTTGTCCAACAGTGCTATGCATGCTTCTCAAGGGGCTAAATTCTTAGATAAGCCCTTGAGGCTAGGAACAGCTTCTAAGGAGCCCTCTCAGGAACAGTCCATACCAGAAAAGGGACCACAATCTGTAAGTATGGTATGATTAAAGGCTGGTTTCCATACAGTCGTTCGGTTCGTCCTGATCACCCCTATCATCTGAAAAAGTATTGAGTTGACTGGTTGACCCAAACGATCGGAAAAAGTGCATGAGAACACGTGATCTTTAGCAAAACTTGTGGGTCAGCTGTCCAACAACGTCGACCACCACTGCAGCTGTCGACCACCACTGCAGACAACTGTAGAGAAACCTCGTAGCTTGCTATCTCCCATTTCTTGCAAATTTGTATTGTAGAAAAGCTAGAAGAGCTCAGGGAAAGCATAATAGATTTTGTTATGCCAAATATGTGAAAAGAGGGTAGAGCTTTATCAGAAACCCTTGCAAGACCATCGATTCCATACACACATGGTTTTTCTTCAGTGTTTTTCTTCTACAGTGATGCTTTCTGGGATTGATTTAGATTGCCTTGTCATCCCTACCATCTGTGAGTGGTTTCCATTTGATCACTTCAGATCGTTCGCAATCACCGTGACTTTCTGGATAGGACCCAGTTCTATCCAAGTGATTGCAATCATTGTGGTTGAGTCATTGGATCATTTACAGTTTTCCCACTGGTCTATCTGTATAATCTTCTCGATGGCTTGACCATATTTTGAAGCTATCAGGATGATAGGGACAATGGAGACAATCATACAGAAACCAGCCTTAAAGCACTGAATGATACCACCAATGCTGCACCCCTCAGAATTTTGCATCACCTGGTGTGCCGCGAAACTTTTTCAGACCAGGCCATCTTGGCCTTGGTCACAAGCTACAAAATGAGACACTCTTGCTATCTCAAACCCTTGTTATCTTAAACAATTTTCCATTCCCCATCAGTTTTCGAGATACATGAAGCAATATTTGGTGTCACTGTACCAATAAAGTAGCCTCTACGAAGGAGTGCCCTCTCTCGCTGGGTAATACTCTTCAGTGTGGTTCAAATGTAAACAAGATTTGTCAAGAATTGAATGCATTTTAACTCCTAATAGGTGCCAATCTTCAGATAAGGGGCAAGTTTCTAATGTTAGTCATTGAATTTTGACATCTTAAGTGGCACCAAACTAATTTCAACCCTTAAAAGTTAGGACAGTCACTGCTGTCATTTATACAAAACATTTGTTTGTATTTTTGTAGGTGAATGGAAGTCAAAGTAAGAGTGAGATTGAGTAAGTTAATATTTCTCTGTAATTTGATTTCCCTAAAACTAGTTTCTCAGTTTCTTTGGGTTACATGTAACTTAAATCAGCCAACAAAATAATAAATCTTGCTGTTTTTTCTCTTACTTTAGTACACCAAGGGCACCATTATTCATGGTGCAGAAAGTAACAAGAGAGAAGTTCACAACATATCGGCCAGATCTCTGGGAAAAAAGGCAGAGTGCTTCAAAATCCAGCTCCCACTCAAGACATAACCGGAAAACTCCAGTAAAGGAGGGTGACAACAAATAGAAATAACAGTGTAGTTTAAATATTTGTGGTCAAACCTTTATTAAGCAGCCACCCTCAGGGAATAAGTGAGTGGCTGCTTAATAGAGGTACTAAGCTGCCTAATAGAGGGTTGCCAGAAATTAGCTTTAGGTTTGAGGAAAATCCTTTGGTGGAAACTTCATTTATTCAGTGCTGACAGTATTTCCAGTATTGGTCTGACAACTGGCCTCTTAATTTAACTCATTTCTGTTGCACAAAAAAAACAAGCAAAACTGACCACATTTCTACTTCATTTTTAAAATAACTAAATAACTATTTACAGCAGTGTGGAAAGCTATACCTCACTTGAAAGAGCAGAAAATAAACTTTACAGAAAAAATAGTTTGTCTTCAAAGTAACCCATAATATTTCAGTGGAAAAAGGAAGTACCAGTAAGCATAAATTAGCATAATTTCTTCAGATAATTTCCTCAAAAAGTAATTTCTGCCATAAGATGTGATTAGTGAGTAGTTTGTTGTTGCAATAAGGTCAGACTGCAAAACAGTTAGTATTTTTGGGCGAGTTGTGCATACTAAAATAATCATGAGCTGATAAGAAAGGGTTGAGGATAAGAGACAGGTGATAAGAAAAGGATAATTTGCCTCTCTAGAAACGAGTTAAGGTCGGCCTGGGACTGAATTCAAAATTTCTTGAGGTCAATAAAATACAAAGAAGTGTTCCGTGAACAAGGATGTGAGAATTACCAGGCTTGCAAAGTTTGAGAACTTGTGGATAAAAAGTCACTAAACTACAAGTTGTCAATTACATGCAAAAATCCATACAAATGTCTCTACTTTGAAAAGTTTGTCCCCCTTAACCTTACAAACTATATAAAATTGTCTGATTTTTGGAAGCCACTTATTCTGTTGCTAATCAACCAATTAGTTCCAGACTTGGCAGGAATACCATTTTTGAGGTACTTTATCAGAAATAGTGAACTTAATTTTAACTGAATCAATCAATTAATTTTGAAAACTTGTCACCAGTCCTTTTCTCATAATTCTCTAAAGTGGCCAATGATAAGGATAAAATAATAAATGATAATGACAAGGAAATAATGTATGACGACGAACAGGTTTACATGTAACATCATCAAGATACATTGAAAGTAAATAAGGGAAACTGAGGTTACAACCAAAACATTTTTTGTTAGCTGGCAGATGGACCTGTATGCTGGGGTGGCGGATTTTGTCAGGTATTTTATGGTATAATATTAACTTTCGAAAAGTATTACAGCAACTTGAAATTAATAGATCTGTACATAGCTGTTTTTTAGATTTAAAGCTGTCAGCTCTTTGCATTGTAAAAATGTTTACTTAACTATTTGGTACACAGGTTTTGTATCCCCTATAGTAATGTACTAAACAAATCACTAGTATGCTGAAAATTGGAAGAGATGCTGCAAATGTTTCTCTGTTAATTTTGGAAGCATTACAAGCAGTGTCTTAATAACCAATTTTGTCATATTTCATGTCCTCACTGAGGCAAATCTGTAGAAGACAAAAGCACAGGCTGAAATATGTAGGGGTGGACAGGGGTGCAAGTTGATCCAGAAAAAGCCATCTACATTATTATTATTATTAATTATTAAAAATAATGTTTACTCAAGTGCCTGGTATGCAGGCTATTAATGTACGTACAGTTCAACATTCACCAAGAGCTCTTCATTATTTTCTGATCAAATCAAGACTAAAAATGTTCGAAGACTGAGTTGGCTCATGCCGGACAGGAAGATATCCAAGTCTTTGTCACAGTGTACAGACTACTATCCATTAACAGTGGTGGATCCAGGATTTTTTAATGGGGGGTGGCTGACCTGACAGAACAATATCGGAACAATCGGAGACAAAGTCACCTCCGTGATCGTTTTGTTCATTTTCTTAATTTCAAGCTTAAAGAACCAGAGGGGGGGTGGCTAGGCACCCAATCCACCCCCGCTGGATCCGCCCCTGACTATTATTGATCTATAGGCCAGGTCCTCAAGCAAACACTTCCTGTCTGTCCTTTGCACTCAGTCAATTCCTATCCTCAAAGTGGATTGTAAGGCCTTAGTCAAACAGATTCAACATCATCCAATGTTTCTGAATACAAATTAATTTGTTGTGTGATATTTAACAAGGCGTGGCCATTGGCAAATAAATTCTACAGGTTGGCACAACATTGTTCAATATATGAAAACGTGGAACACATTAGGTCATCCTGTTGAATGAAGTTTCATGTTGTTGAATTATGTAAGTTAATGTTTCTTGCGCAAATTGCATGTTCAGCATTCTTGCATGTGTTGGCCTGGGATCTAAAGAACAGAACAAATGTTGAAGGAGGTTGGATGAAAGATTTTGATGGAAAATTATCAAACTTTGTGTAATACCACTCAATACCATTCAGCATCATTCAGCAGGGTGGCCAAAGATGTAGCATGTCAGGTTGAATGATGTTGAACAGTGTTGAATGAAAATGTAGGACCCGTTTGTGTGGAGGGGGACAGGGGGGGGAGTCCAGGAGAAGAGGGGGCAGGGGGGTGTATGGGGGGCGGGAGAAGATGGGGTGGGAAGCGGGAGAAATAGGGAAAATTATGCAGCATTGCACAATATTTTGCAATCAAAACAGAGAAAAGGGGCTAGAGCCTACAAAAATAGGGTGGGAACCGGGAATTAAGGTAAGGGAAGTGGGAAATATAAACCCCCCTCCCCCCCCCATGTTTGTCCAAGGCCTTAGAGACTGGTATCATTGTTTCTAACAGAATTACATTCTTAAATTAAATGAGATTTTAGAGTGTCTAGTTTTATGAAGTAGTATAATTTTTTATATGTGTATAATGTATATATTTTAGGTAGCGAAAATTGCTTTGAAAATGCAAATTGGCTTGCCTGGTTCTGAGGTGCCTGAATTTAAAGAAATGTATTGATTCTTGTCATAAAAAGGCAGCTTAATTACACACGAAAAAAGCTGGAATAAATAGACAATAATACGTGGGCGCACGGAGATATGGAATTTCTCTTCGAGTGTTCAACGCGATATCTCACGAGTGAGCGTAGCGAACGAGTGAGATATCGAATTGAACACGAGAAGAGAAATTCCATATCTTCAAGCAACCATGTATTATCGTGTTTATTATATAAACACAAAAGCCCACAATATTGCTGGAACAATTTTTATTTAAAGGCAACAGCAGTAAGCGTAAAGGCAAAAGATAAAAGTAATTCCGGTTCAACTCATTCAAACAAACAATTTCCAAATACATTCATTAACACAACAGGAAACTTTTCACTATTATTTTATTTTCATGCTATTATTACTACTCTTTACTGCTTTATTTGTCCGTATTCATTAGTAGACAATCTAAAGTCACCGTACCTTCTTGCTCCAGATTAAACTTGCGACGTAAATAACTGGAATAGCACTTATCGATTAACCCGAATATGGTCATCCTCAAATTAGGCAAAGTCGCAACTCGTCGTTAGTTGTCGAAGCCTACACACAAACTGATCCACAGTCTCGTGTCAAAACTGAGAAATTCGCTTAAACAAGTGCCTCTCGAACAATTCAACTGGCAAACGTTGTCCTTCGATAACAGACTCGCTGTAGCGTAGGTTTCTAAGATAACGCTCCACAGAAGCGATAATTCCTCTGAGTGTTGTTGGCTCATATTCATCACCAGACTTTCCTCACAGACAATAGAAATCTGCTGAGGTAAGCGTCTAATTCTGGCGGCGGTATGTCTTGGAGTTGTCTTGTTTCGTTTTCATTTGGCAAAAACGACTTCATCAATGCTACGTCGCTGTGCATCTTCCTTTGAGTGTTTTTGTTGGCTTCAACTTCGACAAATCTTTCAATATCTTCGTCAGTGAGGGACACAAATCTTTCACTTGCCGAATTTTTGGTTGTTTTTTCTGGTGTACTGCTTGAGGCCATCGTAACCTGTTAGTAGTTATTTCTTTTTTGAACAAGCCAAGCGAACAGCGATCGAGAACTACGAAATCATGGCAAGCCGTTGTCAAAAGTGGCGCGAAAGAAGGCGCATGACGTCGCGAAAGCTGACTGGCCGTATTTTCACATGTAAAATTATCGTAATTTTACGTGTGCCAAATACGATTTTTCTCAGTGGTGAAAATCTCTATAAAACACTCCAGTTTATATAATAAAAGTAATGACTTGATGTTTGTCATTGTGTTGGATTTTTTCAAGTGCTTGGAAATCTTCAGAGTTCTAGCAAATCAGACTGCAAGTTACAATGGCCATCACACTACTGCAAAGTCTCCATACAACAGTTACTTTATTGCATGTTTAATATATTGTACGGTGACTTGTAACATTTGCTTTGAATCCCTCCAACAATAGCCCTTTTCACAGTTACCTTGGAACCTGGAGGTGGGGCAATTGTGCTGTTTCTGCCCAAAATTGCCTCACATCCACTTTCAAATTCATTGAAAACTGTGAAAAGGGCTAATGTTGAAAATTTTGACCCTTTTCATCCCAGTGAAATCAATTACGGTAGTTTCTAACCCAAGCAGGAGAAGGATACAACTCTTAAGAATTTTGGGAAGGCATACCCATAAGTTAGCCTGCGAATGCAGATTCAGGCTGTCGTTCCTCTCTGCTGAGAGAAACGACAGGCAGAAAAACCTCTGCATTTGCAGGCTAACCCTAAGGTATCCTTTAATGCAGACATTCTATGGGCTTGTCACACATTCCTTGCCCATGTGAAGGAGGGATTGATTGCGTGATAAGAACTAACGACATCTATGTTGGAGGCTAACCCCTAAGACCGCACGCATATCATAAGCACCAGTCTAGTGAAAATGACAGGAAAACAAGCACAGTAAAAGAAGCAAAAGCGTTAACAAAAGAGAAACACACTTAAGAGGAACGAGCAATGAAAATTAAGCATGAGTGCAAAAGGTTGTTTTCATGTCACAAGTGCTGCTATGCTTACACTTATGTGCCAATCAATTTGAAAGTTCAACCCCCCCCCCCCCCCCGCAATTCCCCTCCCTTCCAACGCAACGTTCAAATTCCCCCTCCCTGGACATGATGCACAGTCAAATGCCCGGGGTATGCCGGGGGGGGGGGGGAGTTGAAGATTCAAATTGATTGGCTCATTACACTGTACATTTGTGCATGTGCTCACTTCCAGCATTTTTCATTTACACAAGGATAGCAATGGTTTCTTTTGATTTTTATCATTTAAGGTTGAAAAGCTGACATTGTTAAGGAAATGTGCTTGTACTGATGAAACGCTCCTCAAAAATGAAGGCGATAATTATTATCGGGACAAATAATACAAGACAATGTTCTACCAAATTGTAGGTCACATGCAAAAAATGTGGCAAGTCAAACTTTGCTAGGGAAGAAAATCCTTCACCATTCCTGCGGTTTATTGGGTCACAGAGGAGCTGTGCAATTTTATTACACCATTACCTTAGTTGTGTTATTTTCATAGAATCCTGCAATAAAACTACTAAATTCTACAATTGCTTTTGAACTTCTCTGACCGTTAATCTATGATCAGGCCCTCCCAGTGACACGAAAATGCTTGATTGCGTGTTTACTCTCTTACACTGTGCTTGTCTGCAGTGTGAACCATACAAAAACGCTCAAAATCTGATTTCTTTCGACAACAGATTACTCTTAATAACAATTTTTATAATAACTCGCTAAGAAGACAAGTCTGACAAATACAGACACCAAAGAGTACTGTCTTGATGTAACAACAAATTCTCATAACTTATATGTAACCTAGATTGATCCTGGCAGAAGGGGTTGGGTAATCCTATACATATATATTTATACAACCTATTTGAAAAGTTGGTACACAGAGTTACATTTTGTCATAAACATGGCACGATTTTAGGCTGTGGAATTTTTAAATGCAAGATATGGAAAATTCACATTTTTGGTCATAGTAGAATCAAACTTACATTGAATGACACCAACCCCACCCCCCCCCCCTCCCTCTCCCAGCAGCCAGGAGATCAACCAACAGTTGCATTAAGGAAAATTTAACTACTGAACTGTTGAGCTTGAGATTAAAATAGAAGACGTCTGCTATACAGACACTCAACAATAAAATTTACAACATTAGTTTATCTTCGAATACATGATTATAAATCAAAATAATATTAGTTTGCTAATACCTATGAGCCATGAGGGGTAGAAAGCTAACGAAACCCCAGACTATTTAAGTGCTCTAACATTCACATTAAATAACACCTTTGCATGTACATAGTTATGTGAAATTCACTAAAAGTTTGAAATTTGGGATTATGGCTAAGGTTCTCCGCACCACCTGAAGGTAAAAATATTGTTTCTTATGGATCGAAACTACTAATGTTAGAGATGCCATGTGTGAATTCTGTTTTTCCTTTTACATATTTCACTTCCTAGAACTACGTATAAGATAAAGTCTGTCCCAGTCTTGAAGTTTGAACAGACTATGAGCCTGGTCAACCTCACTCCCAGCATCCTCTCCTCTTCAGGTCCCCTGAGGTCAGGGGACAGAAAGAGAGAGACCCTGGGAACGAGGTTGGAGCCCAGTAATCTTGAACTATGTAATTAATTCCCATAGCACAAAAGCATAAAGAGACAATTAAGTAACCTACTACCCCCTCGGTAGGATACCGAGGTCCATCCCAGGGTAAACAACAACCCCTTCTTCCCACAACATTAACGTGGCTTATTACGCAGGCACAAAATTCCAGTTCAGTACCATGAATTGACCATACCCCCTGATACATTTTAGGAAATTAGGGGCTGTTCACGTGGAAGCAAGCCAAACCAGCTATCAGGTTTACTGCACCTTTCAATAACACTTAATTGCTGAAGTACAAGACTGAGCAACAGTTGCACTCTTCACTGCCGTCACTGATCATAGCAAGTCCTCAGAAGTTCAGCTCAACAGCGTCAAAAGGTCAAGCTTGTGTGCTATGATTGGAAGATTTTGATACATTTTGTTGGTTTCTGCTTTTCTTGATTCAGTGGTTGTCAACTGTAATCATTGATGACAAAAAAAAACAGTACTTGTGTATTGAGGTTCAGAGTTTGCGTGTTATTGAAAGGTGCAATAATCAAGATCTTTCTAGTTACTGGTTGCACTACTTGTTGATGTGATGAACAGCCATCATTTTCCCTCCCAAATTGTTATTTTCTTCTGAAATTTGCCCTGATGGGCTAAATAAAGAAAGCAAACAAAAATTGATAAAGAAAAAGTCAATGGCAACCTTTATAACTGTTTTAGTGTATGGTTCGAAACTTATTTTGCATTCTTATTCTAATCTGCTGCTTTCTTCTGATGTTCCTCTCTGTTTATATCTCCTTCCTTTCTAATAGCCTCGACAGCTGCCACCATATTAATACAACCAAACTTTTAAGGCCCGTTGTTGGCTGTGTGTTGACGGGATTCCACCTTACATATTCATAAATATAATTACAAAAATTTGTGACCAATTATCGTCTACACAAAGTAATTTGCATAATTTACATAGGTTGACATATTAAATTATGCATAAATTTACATATTGATTTGTGTATATATTTGTATAAGCTTGCATATCAATAATTTGTATAACTGCATAAATTGGTTGGGTACTCAGACCTTAGAAAATCTAAAACAAAATGAAAGAAGGTGGCTTGCTCCCATCAGAACATCTCCTAAAATACTTCTACACAGTGCTACGTGAAAAGAATAACTAACGGTAAATCAGTCCATTTTTAGGTTAACATAAATGTATCTTATAAATTTAAGGGAGGCAAAGAAGGCCACAGTGCCCAGCATGAGGAAGAACACAAAGCATGCCAACAGTGTGTAGCCAAAGAACTGGACTGTCTGCAGCATGCCGGACATGTTGGATCTCTTGTAGTAGTAGAAAGTGGCATAACAGAACACAAACACAGATGTGGAACTGAAGGAGGAAAAGAAAACATAATCAGACTGTCAGTAATAGGGCTGCAACGATACATTTTCCCACGATATGATACATATCTCAATACAAGGGCCACGATACGATACATTAATGTGCACAATAAAACTAGTTACCAGCAACTTACACTACTTTTAAATAACTTATTTCCATAATAATTATAATAATTTATTACAGTAATAACACAACATCAAATCGCCTTACAAGGGCTAAAATGTAGAGCTTGGGTAAGGAATATTAAAGACAGAGATTTCCCAAATTCGTTGATGTAGCATATTTTATTGTATCATAATATCACGATATGTTACATTTTAAATATCGATATTCATATCGGAAAAAAATATCGTGGTTCACCGATATATCGGTGTATTCCTGCGGCCCTAGTCAGCAAACATGGTCACTTTTTAATAATAATAATAATAATAATAATAATAATGGTAATAATAATCATAATCATAATAATTTAATATTATTTTATAAATATTATGTGCATATTTCATGTGAATATGTTGATAAGCGCATGTTCAGTTCCCTGAAATAAGTAAATAAACAAATAAATAAATAAGTTGCATTCTTATTTCACTTTTTGGAGAACAAGGTTGGCATGCTGTACCCTAAGATCAACTCATGGACTTAGGATTAGACAGTCAGGTTGAGTTTGTTGTTCAGGGCTGTCACTAATTCTTAAAGTGAATCTGGGGAAATGAAAAAGCAGCCTGGGCAAAATGTGGCAATGCCTTGGTTACAGATGAAAGTAAGTGGGACTTAAACTTGTAACAGCAAAGGAAAATCCCTGGCCCCTCAGCCCTCATTGACAGCCCTGTTGTTGGGTCTTGCCTTGCTCCAAGGGCTCTCCAAGATCTCTAGATTTCCTCCCTCCAAAATAACCAAATGAATGTTTTCCAAATTTCTTGTCATGTATGCATGCCAGTTGCATACTACATTAACTGTTGTGTCATGTGCCCTGTTGTTATAAGGTTGATTACAAGCTAAAGACACTTTCGTAAGTCAGTATATTACAATTGTCCAGCTGAGTGAAGTCCTGAGAAGGGCTGTTTGAGGTGACATTGGCTGACGTTTCAACAACCTTGGGCAGAAGCCATCATCAGAGTCAAGTGATGTCTTGACTCTGATGACGACTTCTGCCCAGGCTGATGAAAACATGGGTCAATGTCAACTCAAACAGCCCTTCTCAGGACTACACTCAACCAGACAATCATAATTTACCGACTTATGATATGACTCCTGGGTTCAAACCATTAACAGTGAAAAGAAAGTTTGTCACAGAAAAAAAATTATTGATTGAGTGAAGAACTTACCCTCCACACATAAGGGAGCGCCACCACCACCGATAATCCTCACTGGAAAGCTGGAAATACGTCAAGGCGATGGAAATGCAAGCTGTTACACTGAGCAGGATCACGAAAACTACAAACAGGATTCCATACAGTGTGTACTGCTCGCGGCCCCACAAAGTGGCAAAAATGTAGTACAGCTCCACTGATATGGCACTGGAAAGAAATTGGGAGAATTTAGTGCTTGATTCCAAAGACGGCTTAACACAGTGTACTGAACTTTGTAAATGCTTATTGGCAAACTCCAATTGTTAGCCAGCTTGTGCTTTCACCAACAAAACTTCCACACGTTTGTCTGTTAAATCCCAGTTTGGCAGCAACTGTTTCACAACCTATTCTTCAGCATTCTTGCGTACTCCCAAAGAAACAACCCACCCACACTCAAGATTTTTAGTAATGTAAGTATTTTTTTTTCATAAACTGAGAAAAGTCACTTAAAAACATTCTTCAAAGACATTTTGTGCAGCTGATTCATTGAAAGTAAACAAATGTTTGAAAGGTTTTGAAGACAAAAGAGAAAAGAGATTAGTTAATTTCTTGCCAACAGTTTACCAACTCATTTGCTAACTGTTTCTGTGACACACAAATGGCACCTTGTATTGGAGAACATGAGTAAATGCAAACATATGTATGCCATACAATGGTGCTTAATTAAATTAAAGTGATTTGGAAGGCAAAGGTAATTGAATGTTAGGAATCAATTTTAGTGCCATTATGTGGCATAAAGTGGGTCGTTTCATTTTTTTCCAACCAGGAACCATTAGTTTAAGGCCTTGAAAAGTTAATTACATGAGACAAACCTGAAAGGCAGAAAGCCACCAACAGTCATCCTAACAACAGTGCTTCGATACCTGAAAAAAAATATGCAAGTATTATTTAACAGGAATATGTGGGCTTTTATGTTTTTGGTATCCTTTTGAAAAGCTAACAAAAATTTTTGTTATTTAACACATTGCATAAAATGCTAGCCTAAAACTAGTGGTCCAGTTTTGTAAACACATATAATAATTTTACTTGTGCACTATTAAAAGCAATTATTTTTAAGTGTCTTTGGAGGCTAGAGAAGGCCATGGTGGAAGTAAAATTGGAACTTTTTCAAGTTCTGCCCTTGTGTCTTTAAAACATTGCCACATTGCACATCATGCAATGTGTAGTTCCAGAAAATATCCATACTCCGTTCACGGAAGGTTTTTTGTTTTACAATACCCCCTCTGATCCCCCCAAGAAATTTCAGTTTAGCTTTACATTTTGCTTTTAAAATTTTGGCTTTTAAGACCTGCTCCCCCTTGGAATTTCCAATGACCTTCCATGCGGAGGAGATGGATTTTTTCTGGAACTACACAGTGATTTAATCACTAAGTTATTTACCATGGAATTGGTGGAATTTCTCTGGGGATGTTCTTTGTCCTGCATGGTGCATTGAAGCTGCCAGCCCAGTTTTTACCAAAAATTCCACCAAGAATGGTCAAGGGAAAACCAACTGAAAGTGAGAAAAAGAGTAAACAAACAATGAAAAGTCAGTCAAATGCATGGAAAATAGAAAATAGACATCTAAAAACCTTTTCATAAACGAAAAAAAATTCGCTACAAATATTTCAGTATTATAAAAAGCATTTTAGTACATTACATGAGATGATAGTTAGAACACATTTCTCACTCATTTCCTCTGCTACAACAATGACATGGTCATGCTATTTTTACCCTGAACTTGAAAATCCCACGTGTTTGTACAAAATTATTCCTGGCTTTGTTTGAATTGTGTGGTTTCAAAATCAATAAAACAACATTTACAAGACTGTACCAAAAAAAACAATGATTTTGGGAGACAACTTCCAATAGTGATAGTACTATTTAGTTTCATGTTTAAAATCCTTTTCCCAAATACAATTGCCAAGAGAACTGTTGGGACATCTTCCTTTTTCTGGGTAGGAAATCCCACCCCCCCCCCCCTCCCCCCCCACTCCCAAGTTTATTGGAGGATCAACATTGTTTGGGAGGCAAGGGGAGGGGGATTTCTGATGAAGCCTACGCTAAATGGTAAAGTTATTTTTGCATTATTGATAGGACCCCCTCCTCCCCTATGTTATTTTTTGCCTGCAATGGATGTTTTCTATGGAACAACATTGTAAGGTGGGCAAGGGGGATTTCTGGTGAAGCTAAGACCAAACTGTTTTGCAAACTTATTTTTTGCATTATTTATCAAGGTGTCCCAAGGACTTCTGTCAGGAATTGTTGCTACATCGCTGTACTTTACAACCAGCTAGAGAATAAAACTAACCAATGAGCCAAATCAGCATCAGCAGTATGATGGTAGTATAGGGCAAAGCCTGAGTGGACTGGTAATACCATGCTATTGAGTTTATAATGCTCCAGATCACAAAGAATGGCACTGAAAAATAGAAGGCAAAACATCACATGACTGCACAGTGTAACAACGTAACATGTGCAACTTGAAGGATTTGGCAGAATAGAGGCATAAGTGATGATTTGCATTTGAAATCCAAATTATCTCAAGTTAGCTTTACTTCTGTATAATTGTGTAATATATTCTTCGACCTGAAGGCTTAAATTCAAAGTGTTATCATCTTAGTTTTCCAAGAAGCTCAAGCAATACAAACAGAGGAGAAACAAATGCTTCACTAATTTCTTTTGTTTAGACTTAAACAAAGAACAAAAGAAATCAGTCATGCTTTGCATTACTTTGCTTCGGCTTTTCGCAAACACCAGTAAGCTAACTCAAATTTTTGCACAATGAACAGCCTGTATGTAAGAGTATAGCTAACTTGAAGTAATTCTGATTTCATCTGCAAATGTCATCAATGAATCAAGTGCACCTCTCTTCCACCAAACTCTCTTCCACCAAACCTTCCACTTGTGTTTGTGTTTTCAAGTGGCATCTGTTTTAACTACAGAAAACTGAGTTGGCAAGTTTCACATTCACTTTTAACAACTGACAACTCCACTTCCCAAGGTTACAGCATTTTCAGTTGGCCATGGGTAGAGATTTGGCATAGCAACAGTCTGTAGTTTTTTCTTCCCAGCAGATTGCCACCTTGTAGAGGTCAGAGAGCTCTGGGTGTCTCCATGAACCAAGAGTTCAGCTCCTGGTAGGGTCACCCATACCAGACAAGTTCAATACAGTGGAACCCCAGCATAACGAAGTGCCAAGGGTTTGACAAAATGTGTTCATTATGACGGAGGGGTTGTTATAGCAGAGTCCTTTTCCATAAATCTTAACACACTGGGCTTAAGAATATTATGGTTCATTATACCAGGGTCTTCGTTACATAGGGGTTCGTTATATTGGGGATCCACTGTATAGTAGGAGGAACTAGACATAGAGCAATCCACAGGCCTCCAGGTTGGAGGTTGATCACAGGGCTAATGGCCTTGCCATGTCAAAGATTACCGTCATACATGACTGTGGGCAAAACAGGAAGTAAGTATTACTAAGTAAATGTAAAGTACATGTAAGTCTAGACTTGTAATTTAGGTTCTCCCCTGAACAATTTACAGCCTCACCTGAAAAAAGACTGGTCGTTAACACAACATTCCAAACCCAGTTTGTGCCACCAATGTTTCTGTAGAAATTACTGGATACGTAGCCTGAAACACCTATAGGTAACAGAAAAGTAGAAGACCAGTTGAATACAAAAACAAACTTGTTTCCTGTCCTGTTCCTCTCCCTATCCACATCATCACATAACGAAATAATTTTACAATAAGCATTAGCTACCATACAACTTTCTTCTCAATAACAATAGACATGCCAGACATAATATGAGGGACAATTTTGTTGACTTTTTGTGTAAAATTGCACCACATTGTATACAGGTTTGTTTTCTTGTACTAGCTTGAAATGGCGCATATTTGTTGTGGTGCTTTTGCAGGGTTTTCAATTTGAAAAAAAGTTCCAGGTGGAGCTATCAGAGTAGCTGGAGCTTTATTGCAGTGCGGTGAAACTGCACGGGAGAGGAAAACCCCCTCCTGCAGGGGGGTGCAGGGAGCCTCCTCTGGGAAAGTTTTAAAATTTGCATCCCTGGAGATGCATACTGGAACATTTTCATTGACAAGAAGTGTTTTTTGGTAGGCACTGTACATATGAATTAAAATCAAGGCAAAAATACATGCATGCTACATTCTTCGTCCGTAATCAGCTTCATCATTGACGTGAACTGATACTTTTGAGTACAAAAAGTACCCCGCGTAAATGCTAAAAGTAGCTGGTGACTTCCGTCAGGCGTCGGGTGCTTTTGAAAACCCTGGCTTTTGTTGTTGTTGTTGTTTGTCAAAACTCCCAGATAACACCACTGCTTTACTTGAGTTGCTACATAAAGTAAAAAGTTATGGCCACAGCTATAGGCAGTTTTTCAAAATAATTCATTTTTATGCAGCACAGTGAGTATGCGAACGCAAGTCTTTGTACCTCAAATGATACATTTCCAAGCAAAAAGAATCAACAAACTCATCACTGATGGTACGAATATTTTAATAAAACTTGATTTAAAAAAAACTTTAGATGTAACTTCTCCTGAAAGTGTAAAACAATGAACTTGAAAGTGGGAGAGTGGGGTTGGAACCAAGGAATGGGGGAGAGGGGGGAGGGGGAGGGGGGAGGAGAAGGTCAGATAAAAGAGGATAGGAAGTGTCCTTCCTTACAGTGTAGGTGGTGGGAAGAAGAAGAAATGGGAAAACATTTTGCAATATTGCATAATATTTGCAATGGAAAAAGGATAAATAGGGGTGAGCTTCCATTGACGGGTTGGAAACCCCTGTTCCCTCGTCATTGTTAAGTAATAAATACCAAATGTGATCACTTACAGCAAGTCAGAGCATAAATTAGAACTGCAGCTGTGTTCATCGATCCATGCCTAAAGAAACAAAACTATATCAGATGGATTCCATTCATCGTTGGAGCAATAACTGCAAAAATTAATTACGAAAATATTACTCATCGCACGGTAACATTAATTTTTTGATTACTATTTGAAACACCTCATTTTAATTCACTTCTCCAAGTGACGTCATGATTGAATTCCCAAGAATTCCTAAGAATGTGCACCATTTTGTTTTGAACTGACATGAAGCACCTTTTTAATTGAAAATGGATAACTTTAAATTCAATTTTCTCTTGCAGGGTCAGCCTGGGAGCAGAAGTACTGATAAATTCTTCTCATCTGTATTCAAAATGTGCTGTGAGTATTTTTTGGTGACTTAATGTTTGCACTTACTGCTCGAACGTTGAGCAGAAATCATCTTCACCTTGAAACGTTGCACAAAATGTGTCACTAAGAATCACCTCGGATAATGTCACTAAGATTAGTACACTCTGACCTGCCTACCTGTGAACATTAAATAAACCCAGCAAAGCCAAAAAAATGATGCCAAAGCATAGAGTCAGAAACTGGGAACCAACACCTGTAAGACAACACACAAGGATTAAATAGTGACCACGCACCTATGAACATTAAACATTCCCATGAAGGCCATCGCCAGGATGCACACACACAGCGTGATGAACTGGCAGCCAATACCTAGACAGGTATAAAAGGACCCAAAATGTGATGGTGACTAAGCTACAACCTCGGACAAAAGTCTTGAGATGGATCCGCCTGTTTTTCAATATCGACGCCTTAATTGGACACTGCAAGACCTGTACAAATTGCTCCCCTCCCCACCCCCGTACAATGTTGTTTTGGCCATGATGCTTGCCCATACAAATCCTGTGGTCTTCAAAACAACATTGAAAGAGGGGAGGGGGGGGGGGGGGACAGATACTTAACATGCAGTTGTGTGAGAAGTTTTATTAAAGACAATAGAAAAATATGGGCATGTTTTCAATTTGTCTCAAGTAGTTTTGTCCGAGGTTGTAGCTTCTGTTGTACGAGCACCAAAGGTTCACAATTATATCTTTTGTGTCAACCATTTTATTCTGCCATACACTGATACGGGTAAACCGGCATTTGAACATACAAGGTAAACTAGGTCACAAATAGCTAACTGGCATTTAAATATACCATGACAAGATTACAATTCCTGTACGGCCTCTGATGGGCATCCGAGCCAAGAATTTGTCTGGCTAGACAACAGGCCTTGTTCAAGACTTGCACACTGAACTCAAGCATTGACTATTCTTTAAGTTATATTCATCATCCACTTTTACCAAGAGTGGAAGGAAAAGTACTGCAAATTTGGTACATTTGTAACTTAGGGCGTGTTCTTTTGGGACTACTCCGAAATAGAAATAATTGGAATAGATAGTATTTGTATTCTTTTGGGAGCGATTCCATTTTCGGAATGAACGGAATATTATTCCATTCATTCTGATCGGGAGCAGAATGAACAGAATGAAATAATACGGTTTACTCGGAATACACAGAATACGCGTTCTTTTGGGAAAGTATTGGCGGGAATCCTACGCAGCCGACCATGCATGTGCAGACATAGTGTAGTTCTCAGGTCACCTTCGCCATGGGAATTCCCTTTTCAGAAGGAGCATTCTTTCCGAAACTGAAACTCCGTGTATTTTGTTATTTCTAAACCGGAATAAGAATAGCCGGAATAGTCCCAAAAGAATGCACCCTTAATTTAAAGAACAAGACCAATAATCAAGGTCTACTCTCACCAGCAGAGTAGAATGGCATGCTTAGCCATAGTGTTTCAGGTAATATGCAAATCAACATTGACACTGTTATACTCACCCAGGATAGCACACAGCCAGCTTTTGTATGGTGGAAATCTGAACACATCAGCATGAATGATCTTCCAGCCAACCTCATCCTGATCTGTAACAATAATAATATTATTTTGTAAAGTTACTTTACAGTAAAGCCAAAGATTTAAACCTCTAAGTTTTGCTTTGAAAATTTCAATCTACATTTAAAAAGCAGATTATTGAAACCTATGATGAAATCAAATATAACTGCAATAATCAAATTCAAATTTTATTCCAGGTAGGAATGCTTTACCTGGTTTTACTATAAGCACAAGTTCTACAAGTACAATAAAATTTGTATAAATTTTACACTGTAGCAACCCTTATAGAGCATATGCTGTGTTCAAGTAGAATTTACTTCCAAAGCTGGCAGTAGTTTTTGCACTGACTACACACTCGTTACAATCTTACTGTTTTGTGAGAAAATGTAACCTTAGTAAATTAAGTTGTCACATGAAGGTTTATCTTGCTTATCCCTTTAAGCGCCAGCATCATTATACAAATTCTCCTTACTGGTCTCCATGTATTTTGTTGAGTACTAGTTGGGAGAACTTGTTTAAACATCAATACAATTCATATTCAGCGATCAATTCCTTTTAATTATTCTCATGACTTGTATGTGTTGTTGACTTGTATGCATTGTTGTATGCACTGATATGCATGATGAGGAGAAATTTGATGCTGATCACTGCTGGGGCTTAAAGCGTTATTCAGCTGCAACAGGTATCTTGGGTCATTACATTTAATAGTTCTGACTGGCAGCATAGACATTGTCGTCAATTAAATTTACAAGGAAATGCCAGTAAAATTGACAAATTTGGAAATATAATTTTATGAATGGCAATGTTGGCTTTCTGCAAAACTCACACAGCCAATGTATTGCTGCACAATGAAAATAACATGCTTGCCATTTGCTTTCCGTGTCGTACAACAATCCAAGGCCACATAAACAAGCCAAGAATCAAATTAAACACGGTCATGTATTGAAAGACACCAAAGAGATAAATTCCATTTTTTGAATTTATCTCTAAATTCACTCAAATGTAGATAATTTAGCCTTAAGCCTTTGATGTGATTTTTTGGGGGTAGTGGGGGGATGGCTACCTTCACTTTCCCTGTCCTTGTTCTTTTTACTAAATATACAATATCCCGCAAATAACTGCTTTTCTGCATGGCCAGTATTTTTGTAATGATTTGTACATGGTCCCAGCGGGGGGGGGGGGGGGGGGGGTACTCCAGATTTCAAGAGACGGGGATGATCAAAGGATTTTTTTGGGTTTGAAATTTTCGATTCTGGGATTTTTTGGGGTAGGAAAATTTGGTAAGTATTTTTTGGGGCTGGCTTGATTTAAGTAGGGATTTTTTTGGGTATTCAAAACAATCTAAAGATTTGTGGTAGTGCTCGTGTATCCTGGCCGTGTAGTTCTGCGAATATAAGTACTGACAACCAAACTTGTTTTGCGGTTGCTTTAATTACATTTAAAGATGGTGTCGCATTACATTGCATCTGTTTCATAAAACCGGTTATACAATAGTCCACAAAGTGTCCCGGGCTGTAGTGACTTCATGATATCTTTCGCTTGTGACTTGTGGGTTAATCCTTTCTGGAAATTTTTAAGGCTCGGAAATTTGGCATGGGGTTTTTGGGGGTTCAGTTTTGGTCCAGGGATTTTTTTGGGTTTGTTGGAAGCCCTAGGGATTTTTTTGGGTTTTGATTTTTGCCCCCATTCGCTCATCCCTGTCACTTGAAATCCGGAGTACCCCCCCCCCCCCCCTTGGGTACATGGTTTGCCTTTGTAATAATATCTTTCACTCAGAGGTTTTGACCATACACTTTAATCTGGTGAACCGGTAATTTCAAAGTATCATTCAAACAACTGAATAACTTTTATTCCTTGAGTATCCTTTAACCCTTTGAGCTCCAGCATCACAATGTATGAATTACAATGCATCACAATGGTATTAAATGGATGAATTTCCATAAAAATTAAGACATTTTATCTTTGGTGATATTTGTAAAGAAAAATTACATGGCTGTGATTAAAGGGTGAGGAAATCATGCATGTATAACGTAGCAAGACAGGTAATGGCGTACATTTTTTCAAAGCTGTTGAAACACACTGATCCCAATAAAGGAGAGTCACAGAAATCAGAGAAATAACAACATTTAATTAAGCCACAGCATTGTTCTTGTGATTAACAAATACATACCAAGGTCATCAATCATTTCTTCATCATCTGATATGTTATACTTTGCAAAGTCACTCTTGAGTACTCTCATCTATAGAAAAATCAAGTGATCAGCCAACAAATTCCCCTCAACAACCTCCATATATTTCTATATTAATTGCTGAGAAGTTGTTTAACATCAAAACAGTTTACAAGGCATCTTTGGTGACTGGTTCCTGTATTCTCGTGTCCTGTATGTTTGATTGTGTACTGATATAACAAGAAGAAATTACAAAGGGCAGACCATAATTAAGTTGGAGAATACTGTTCACATGAAAACAAGCACCTGCACTATGAAAGTATTCAAAGAGATTCTAAGAGCAATAATCCGACAGCCACAGCTTTCTGGGTACCTGGTCATCTTTTTCAAACAGTTAAGCACATGTATTCAACATAAAAAAAATTTAGACAAATTAATTATCAATGAAACCAAATATTTTCAAATTTATATAGATGCTGGTTTCCATATAATCGCTAGATAGCTGGAAAAAATATCTGGGAAACAATAGAACTGAATTCTATCTCAGCGATCATTGTCACAGTGACTGCGGTGATCACTATAATCAATGAAGAGTGGTCTCCATATGCTTGCAATGATTGCTGAACATTTTTCCAGCAATCACAGCGATCACATACATGTATGGAAACCAGCCTTAACAGTGATATTTTTGATTGTCATTTTCTGTCCAATAAGAGCACTGTGAGTTATACAAAGTTTACTGACAGTTTCCATGGAGAGAGAGACACACAATGTATGTACAGTAAATGCTTATCAGGTCATCTAGAAATACATCAATAAATTACCAGAATGATGACAACAAATCCAATCAGCAAAAACACTAGCACTACTGAATTGATGATTGACAACCAGTGAATCTGAAAAGCAAACCAAATTGAATTTTTCTGTAATAAAATGAAAATAAAAATGGTATATACTATGGCAAGTGCTGAATAACAGACTTCTAAACAATGTTGGAGGCATTTAATTATTATATAGTTAATCCTTAAAACAAATCAATAATAATATTATTTTATTTATTAACAATTGTTATTAAAAATAAGAGCACATTGCAAAATGATTCCATCAGCAACGTCATATCCATAGAGACAAACTTAAAGTTAGTTTTTACAAAATCTTTGCTCCACTTCATTCACAGCAAGAAAGAACCAGTAAGTAAACTTCACTCTACCAAGTAGCCAAAAGTGCTGGTCATCCATTCAAGTTTATACGTTCAAAATGTGTTATTCATCATATGTAGCAAAAAGTGACAGTACAATAGACATAAATTTAACCCTTTAAGCCCCACTGGTGATCAGCATCAAATTTCTCACATAAAGGTCGTGAGAATTGGGGAAATGATCACCAAAGACGAATAAACTTGATGTCTTTACAAGTTCTCCCAGTTAGTACTCCATGAAATGTATGGAGACCAGTAAGGAGAATTTGAATAATGACGCTGGGGTTGAAAGGGTTAAGACACTAGGCAGCTAACATGCCAGTTCTCTCACCTCCAAACTCTTTGGGAAAAATGATCCAGCTCCTTTTGTTTTTAATCGCTCTGAGTATGGAGTCCTACACAGACAAGGTCAAAGTAAGTATATTTATTTAGTTTTACATGACTTGTGGTGCTGTTAAGGAGGGTGCCTCCTTTTGTTACTGTATATACCTTCTGCGCATCTCAGATCTGGTGCACGATACTCAGGTTCTTAAGGATGACCGAGTGCCCTTTTAATACAAAGGTATTTTTGCATGGTTTATGACTATGCAGGAAAAGCAGATCTTATCAAGGGCTGTTGCAAGATGTGACCATTTAAATGAAAGCTACTGAGCAGTACTTTCCTGTGGTGTTGTTTATTATGCTGTACAAGGTGGTTCAAACTTTTGAGGCTGTGGATGAAATCCTAAAGTGTGACTATTCAAATGAAAGCTACTGAGCAGTACTTTCCTGTGGTGTTGTTTATTATGCTGTGCAAGATGGTTCTAACTTTTGAGTCTGTGGACGAAATCCTAAAGTGTGACCATTCAAATGAAAGCTACTGAGCAGTACTTTCCTGTGGTGCTGTTAATTATGCTGTACAAGGTGGTTCTAATTTTTGAGTCTTTGGATGAAAACCTCTATTGTGACCACTCAGATGAAAGGTACAAAGTAGTGCTTTCCCTTAGTGGTGTTCACTGTTTTTTATTTTCTCTTTTTTGGAAAAGATTTCAGAAAATTTTCCAGAATTGCTTCTTTGTTCCAGTTGAAGGTAAGTCCTGGTTATGGTGTACTCACTTGGTAGAACTCCACAGCACACTGTATGTAAACTGCACTTTAAATGGCAATTCTACGTCATCGAGAGCTACCGGTTGATGATTTGTCGTACTCACATTAGCTGAAATAATCTAGAAACAAAAAGTAATTCATAAGAATGTTAGCTGGTGGATCTGTTCACATGCAGTCCTTATTTTGAGCACGTGAAGGACTGTGGATTGAAAACAGAGGGAACAAAAGATGTAATAAAGACACAATACAGTAACCAAGATAACCCAAAAATTGGAAAAATATCTGACTTTTACGCATCTATATATGATACAGAGAGCACTGATGATGACAACAATGATGATGATGATGATGATGATGATGATGATGGTGGTGGTGGTGGTGGTGATGATGATGATGATGATGATGATGATGATGATGATGCCTGCAAGCCACAAAATTTGGATCAAAGAACATTCACATAATTGATCACACAATTAATTTTAATGTTGATCAAATGGCTGATTTAGATGGCATGACTTTTGCTTCGAACTGTTACATGTAATTTTTGTAGCTCTGGTTGTTTTTATCATGCAAAAATAAATAGATATAGAGTTCTAAAATACATAACATAACATCCCATGACATTTTTTCATGTTGTGTGTATCTATTGTAACCAAGTTGTAGGTCTGTTTTTGTCAACCAAATTTATGATGATGGTATGGTGTAGGCAAGTCACACGACACAATATTTATTACTACAAGCTACAAAAGTCAAACTATCAAAATCTCCCCTTACATAGACACATGTACAAATGTATGACATCACACAAAATAAGCATAACATAACAAGTTTGGGGTGATTGAAAAGTACTCATGAATGTAAATCCAGACCTACAGCTTTGTAAAACATATTCACAACAAGAATTGTTCTCAAAACAAACATCATACTGTGAGGTCAGCAGTGCTGTGTAATAGATCGCATTTAAAAGTGCTGTACATTTAACAAACATTCTTAAATTTAAAATTCTTTGTGTACCTGATCTCCATTAAATTCAATGTTGAAGTTTAAATGTGCCCAAAGAAAAACCTTGTGATTATGAGGCAGGAAACCTCCTTCTTCCAAATGGCCGATGAAGCCACGAAGAGGAAGATCATCTGTGGAACAAAGGAACAAAATTTTATGCCTTCTAGGAAGCCTGAGTGTCCAAAAGAAATGTCTTAATCCTTTCCCTCCAAAGAACAGCCTGTTAATTAATTCTTGCAATTCACCCTTCACCTTTGACTGTAGTATTATCATACATGTACAATCATAACGTGCTACTGAGGCAGTTCAATAAAAAAAAAATTGTGAGTGGACATGTGTAGGTTGTTGAGATTACCAAACAAATTCAGTGTTCATCAAGCATTTATCAAGTCCTCTTCGCAATTTTCTCATGAAATGAACCATAAAAATAGTGGTGATAAATATTATTTTTATCATTATTATTATTAGTATTATTATTATTATTATTATTATTATCATCATCATTAATATTATTATAATTATTATAATCATTATTATTATTATTATTATTATTATTATCATTATAATTATTATAATCATTATTATTATTATTATTATTATTATTATTATTATTAACATGTATGATTGCCCGAGTTAGGTCAGGCTATTGGAAAAATATTTATCTCTAACAATGGTCATAGTTTTTTGCTGCCCTTAGTCAGTATGATATCACTCCAAGCCAAACCTTTTTATTCTACTCATTTGATAAATGCAAAATTGCCATACCTAAGACAAATTCAAAGTAATACAAATCTTCAATGGCCTCCTTCAGCTGCTCAATCTCCTTGTGGTTAAGGGATACGGTACACAGCTCTTTGTTGTCAACTGGCTCTGCAGAACAAATACATAATTACATGTAAGTTAACAGGAGCTTAAATTAGATGAGATGGTCAACCAGTTAATGTGTGAATCGAAAAACTGTCAACACTTTGACTCAATTTTGACATTTCAAGTGTATAGCTATCATTCAAGGTTATCGTTAACTTTTGAATCATCTGTTGTCTTGATCTTTTCACCTGTAACAAACTTGTTGCCTTCTGAGTAAATTGTACCAGCAAGAAGCAAGTTCACCCATAACACTGAAGTCTCATCAAGCATACTCAGCTGTAACAGGTGTTACAGGTTACGGCCCTTAACCCTTTGACCCCTGATATGAAAATGCATATTCTCCTTACTGTTCCCCATACATTTCTTATGAAACTAGTAAGGAGAATTTGTCTAAATATCACGACATCCTATCCTCAGTGATCATTTCTTTTATTCTCATCACTTGAACATTCAAACAAGTAGTGATCATGTAAAGAGAAATTTCATTTTCATCAGGGTTTAGGGCTTAAAGGGGTTAATGACAGCCCTGCCAATCAGATGTGAGATCAACAGGGGACAGAATTCTCAGTTGATCATGCAACTGCAACTGGCTTTTTCAGTGGAAATAGTTCGTTGTATCTCTGTTTACATTTTTTACATTATCTTCACAGGTCTTTCTTTTTTCGTTGTAAGCAAAGTGGCGATTTGAGAAATTTAGAAAAAGAGTGAGAGGTTCAAAACTGCAAACATGAAGCTGCTTGTAATCTCAATGCTTTCGAAACTCAGACAGATGTCTGCCTTACATTTGACATTACAATGCATTCAGACAAAAATGTCTTTTAATGCTGATTTAAAATTCCAAAACATGAAAAACATCCCTAAGCTAAGGAACCTTAATTAAATTTATAAATAAAATTACTCACCTCTGAATTTTATTTCATGCATGGCAACAGCCATTCTATCACCATCGAGAACTTCTCCCAATGTTAAACTGCGATGTTCCACCTAGCAATCAAAAGGAATATTAAAACTTGGAAGAACTTTATAAAGGTAAAAAATGGAATCGATAGATAAAAATTCCACATTTCACCGCAACTGGGGGGGAGGGGGGGGGGGATTAAAATAATGTAAGCTTTTTAGTAAGCTTAATATCAAAAAAGCTTATGCAAATTTTTTTTACTAGTAATTCCAAAGTAAAACATTAAGATTAAAATTACATCTTTACAGGTTCAGATGGAAAATTTAAAGACAACTACGGTTTATTACAGAACCCAAAGGGATCAATGGGTTGAAAAAAAAAACATTTTACTAGAAAACTCAAACCGTCTGGTTTTCCTCATCAAGCATTGACTTTTGTATTTTGCTTCTGTGAGACCGAATTTATTTGTGTGCTGAAAATTGGATAGATGTCTCGACAAGGGGATGTTGTATCCTTAAACTAATCTAGATGAAGCCTCGCTCCAAATACAAACAAACAAAATACCTTGTCGGGCCTGCAAACAGGAAGAGAATAATAATGATAGGTCTCTTGCGGGTTGAAGTACGGACCAACTTTGTTCACATATAAAGGCACCTAAAAGAAACCAGATCTCGTTTAACTATCGTTTCTATTGAAACAAAGATGTAGTCCAATGCAAATACCTTTTCTCCATCCGTATATGTCGCTGCATGAGTGAAAAATGGCGAAAGAAAAGCAGCAAGTATACACAAGCTGAGAATATTGTAAGTCGCCATGATGGAACTGAGCTTGCAGGGAATGATGGGAAAATGAGACGTGGCTCTGGATGCTTCTCGCGGTCGTTACCAATGGCAACAAACTCCTTCACTTTTACCTTTTATTGGAAATAAATGGCAGTTATTATTTCTTCACTTTGAAAGCAATTTCATATTACATGCAACAGTTTTGTCTCAGCTATCCTTCATGATCGTGATTCCACCCACCGAGAAGTCACCAGGCGGCTAAAATTGAACTTTCAAAAATGATTAATCAGAGGTTTAGATGCGACTGACACTAATTTCTACCCACTAACTGAAATGCAAGTAATAAGATACAGCCAATTTCATTTTTGCTCTTCGTTGTTTTCAGCTAAAAACTCCGAACAGAACAACTTTTTATTTTTATTTATTTATTTATTTATTTATACACGGGAAATCATCAGTACAAATATGCTAAAAAACTATTATAAAAAATATCCTAATATTATACGCTACAAAAATCAACTGATTGACATGATTGCCGTGTGGGAACCTAAAGAAGAAAAGTAAGCTTTCGCCTTCTTTTTGAATCCCTCGCCCCCCCAGGCAGTTACAAGTTACATTCTCTAAGATCCTGTGGCAGAGAATTCCACAAAGCTGCACCACTATAAGAGAAGCAGCGCTTCAGGTACTCTGTTCTGGGCTTAGGCAATATAAGCTTGCTGACCGAGTTTCTTAAACCGTAATGAGTATTGAATTTGCCAACATATTGTGGAGATGCGCTGGAGTGAGATTACGTAAAGACTTGGAAACCATGATGGCCTTGTGCTTTTGTCGGTTGGAGATCAATTTTTCCCACCCAAGTGCGTCCAGAGGAGATGAACTAACTTCATAGCTAGATTTTGTTATGCTGCACGATTTTATAGTGTTTGAAGCTTTTCAGTTAATTGATTATGTATGCCATTCCAAACTGTTAAGCAATAATCAAAATTTATTATACATTGTAGCCACTATCTGTCTTTTCATTGGCTAAGAGCCTACAGTTAATTCTAGGAATCAGCGCAACCTACAGATTATTCACTAATCCGCTAGCAGATTAGTGAATAGTCTGTAGGTTGCGTGCGCAATGCATGATTACCAAGAGCAATGTGGGAGGCATCTGAAAGCGAAGTAAATTCATGGCTCGTCGATTGGCTTCTTCAACCGAGCAAGAAATTGAAAAATTGCTGAAACAAAAAGACTCGGAAAGCAAAAGAAGGCTGACAAAAATTGAGAAGGAACTGTTCAGCGAATACCTTAAGGAAAAAAGCGTTCAGAAGCCGGAAGACACGAAAGACACAAATGTTGAAATTGTTTGCCGTTATTTTGTTTACCTGTAAAACAATGTTTAATAAAACAATTATTAGATTCGGTTTCTGCGATATCCGGAGTAATCAAGGTCTCGGTAAGTGTTACCAGCCTCAGCCTCCAGCTTCGGCTGATAACAGTTACCTCGACCTTGATTATTCCGGATATCGCAAAAACCTCATCCAATAATTGTTTAATGGCTGGATGAGGGAATCATTAATCTTTTTAGCTGTATCCAGTGGTACGAATGACCTAAGTCTTTTTAGGGCGCCAATGCCAGAGGATATCCTTTAAAAATTTCATCCACGTGGTTTTTCCAGGTCAATTTGTCATCTATGAAAACACCCAATGATTTAGCATTGGCTGATATTTTTTCCTTCAGTTTTAACTCTTACATAAATATGCCCTTAAAAAGCTCTGAAATAATCTAAGAAAGCAGAAAATGACGTTTCACGTATTTTGCTAACATTTTCTAGTTAGGTGCCCCTTACGACAACTTCTTTACCTTTACTAAAGCTGACATAGCTATTTTTCCAGGGATCCTTCTCCTATTTGTCAATCTGTTTCAGAATAGTATCTTTTAGAGATCAAATAAACGTTGAAAACCACGCCAGATTGGTCTCCTTCGAGGGTTCAATTCAAACTTTCCATTGAGTATTACACAGAAGCCGCTTTGAAGGTAAGCTTCGAGTAAGCTGATATTCCTAAAACAGAGTTAACATTAACACTGCTTCTGGGTGACCTTCCTGGCCGAATTTGCTTTTACAGTCAGTGCACGCGCGTATTTTCGCAGATTTTGGTTTGCTTTGAAATTTATGACGTACGCACTTTTTTCAGTTGCATTACAACCACCTTATTTTTTTCCATACTTAATTTTGGAGCATATTAAGGCAACTCTTGATTAGTTATTACTCGAAAGTTTGTGATACACATTTTGTTATTGAACTTTTGAAGACCGATAAAATGTAGTTTGGTTACTTCATACCAACTAACCACACTTTAGAAAAACAACCGTTTTGGCTCTTGTTTAGGTTGTTAAAAAGCCCAATACCAAGACGCAGCTGATCTTGACAAAATGCCTGTAACCTTGTATTGTGAGGCATTGTTTCAGCTATCTGCAGTAGGGTTACATCTTTCTCCTCCAGTCTGTCCAACTCTTTGTTCATCTCTGTAAGTTGTGAGATAATTTTAGCTTCTCTCGCAGCATCTTGCTTCACCATCTTACACTGCCGCTCAGCCTTTGACTGGAAATGTTTGAAATTCACTTTTGTTTCCTTGCACATTTCTTCAACATGATCTAAGTGTGCATGATACTGTTGCACTCCCTTTTCAGTTCGTTTAAATCCCGTTGCAGTCTCTCAGGTTGAACTTTCACCTCTACGATCTAGCACGTGCTTGTTTACAACCACAGACTCTTCATCACTTCTTCAAACTATTTTCTGTCTCAAGTTTGCTAACCCTAATTCCCTATGATGGCAGAAATTTCTTTGTTGCAATTTGCACAAAACCGTCGGATTTCCTATCGTCAGAGATGTACAAGATTGGTCATACGTATCGTTACTTCGGCATTACTTCCATACTTCGCACGCGCCCTCATACGTGGACTTTTCAGGGCCGATTTAGGAACCGGTCATTATTTAGAGGTGGGGGAGGGCTGGTGCAAATAAGGGGAAGGGTCAATGATTTTTATGCAGGGAAAAACGGGAAGCCACATAAATTTATGCACTTATATTAGGAGCTTTGTTATAAAACGGGTGTAAGGGGGGAGGGTCAGCAAAAAATGTCCTTCACAAAGGGGAGGCTCAGGAGAATTTGAACATGGCTTCCCTTCATTGCACCAGCCCTCCCCCCACCCCTGTTAATAATCACCCGTCCCTTAATCGGTACGATTTTTGCTTACGACTCTCGTATGCGACCGCACAGGGTCTGGAAGGGTATTCTCGGGATCCGGGATTTGACCAAAATACGGTGCGGGATTCGGGAAAACGCAAAATATCTTGACGGGATTCGGGATTTGACTGCTACCAGGGAAGCGGGATTCGCCAAAATTTGGGCACGGGATGCGGGATTTTTTGGCTTGTCTGTCGGGAACTCGGGAAAGCGTCACGGCCCAAGTAAACGTTCTAGCGGCAAAAGCGAATCAACCAGGCGAGCGAAAAATATCAATCAAAAGGGCCAATCTACATCTTAAATTTATTAGCTTTTGCAGAAATTAGCCTTTTTTAACGTATTTTTGGGAAAGAAAAAACGGTATTCGGGATAGCGCTGAAAAAAGGGCTGGATGCGGGATTCTCCTCAAAAAGGAGCGGGAATGCGGGATCAGGACCCCCCCTTCCAGACCCTGACCGCATTGTAGCACGGCTGCTGGCATCAAGCAAAGATCGTAAACAACTTGTCAATCAAACATTTTGATTGTGGGTGCGACCGTCGTAAGGTAAGACTTTAAACCATGTCTCAAACTCCTACGACATTTTTTGTGTTGTGTGCCCGGAGGGGGGGCACTCCCTATAGTGGGCTAAAAGGGTAGGCTCCGCCCGAAAAGGGTACCTTTTTAAGCTCACAGTATATTAAAGGGTAGGGAAAAGTGCCATTTTAGTATACGAAGGGGTCATAAAATCAGCTGCAAATTGGAAGAACTGGCGGCTAAAGCTAAATATATCAAAGGGTGCCACATTTTGGCACGAATGACTACACAACTGAATCAGAACGACTGAAAATCCAGGGAAAACGTGGCGATTATAGGAAATTGTATTATTCTGGCTTATCCTTGAGGTATAAGAAAGGGGTGCAATTTTGCTCTAGGTATATGAAAAGGGTACCACTTTGGTAAAAATTAGTATATTAAGGGGTAAGGGTTTGAACTTCCGGGCAGAGCCTCCCCGTATAAAAAAAAAGCTTCATTGAGTAGCCCCCTGGGGTTGTGTGTAACTGTCATGAAGATATTGTACTCGTTTGTACATCTGATTTAGACGACACGAGGTGAGCAAGTCGCATACACTCAACAGTTGCAAGCAAAAATCGGCTCTTACCAGCCAAATTTTGTTCGTCCCCACGAAAACGTTTCTTGCACCGGACTAATTAATCAAACTACGAGAAAATCTTAGTAAAATAAAGCTTTAACAATTGCTGTCTTGTCTTTCTGCTGTTTTCAAGAGCCAGAAAGAGCTGAGGGGACGTTTGTAGAACTACAGCGGCGCTCGCACTTTTTGGCAAAATTTACAGCTTGCGCGAGTTGAAACCAGAGGGTCCTGAAGGGGTAAAATGGGAGCTGGGATTTGCCTATTTTAGGACTGGGAAAATGGGATTTCAGGCACTGGGACTGGAATTTGGTGACTGGGAAAAAAGTAGCGTATAATGGGAATGGGAAAGATGTCCTACAGAGTCAACAAATCATTTGAAACTCTTGTTAAGGCCGCGGGTGACAAGCTGCTCATGAATAAATTTATAAGGCAAAATTTTGGTGGAGGTCTTACGTTAAAAAACTTTATATCTTGAACGTTTGGGAGCCGATTCCGTTGCAACTTAGCAGAGAGCTTGGGAAATGATGGAAGTACAACAAGTTTGTTTTTGGCTTGATAGATTGCGCTTCTTTGCGATGCTATGAGCTCCCAAACTTAAGATTTCGTAAAACGCAACTCCGTGTCCAAGTTTTCTCCTCGTGGAGAAGACAGCACTTCTTGATTTTATCACTCATTGATCAGTTAAAACCTCTATTGTGTCACAACAGAAGCCGATAATAGGATTTCGAGTTCCATTGAAAGTTGTAAGCTTTTAAATGAGTAAAATCGTCCTTGTTTAAATGTGAGGCCTTCAATAGTTTGTTAAAAAGCCTGTTTGAAAAAATTGTTTCTCTTGTGAAAATCTGCAATACACCTAGTTTATCTGCCTGTTGCGTCAGTTCAGGAAATTCTGTATCTGCCCTGTATTCTTGGACACAAAATTGGAGGTTTTAGGGCTTCCAAAGGCCATAGTTAATAAAAGAATCTGGTTATGAAACTCAGCTAAGTCCTTTGATTTATGTTTTTGTTACCGTTTTTAGCCTTGACGGTGCACAAACAACAATAGGTTTTGAATTTTGCATGAGCAACTAACCAATAAGAATGTCACTGTTAAGTTATTCAGCCATAGTGTGCGAACGTAAAACAAAAGATTGTGCACTGTCGTAGTACTTTCAACATAAATGGCAGCACCTATGTTAAGGCCTTTGGAACTTGCAAAGTTTCATAACCAGTCCCTCGGGTAACTATGCAAAGGCTTACCGAATAAACGCGAATGTTTAAGGTAAGATTATGCTAATTATGGAAATTAAATTCTAGCAGCTATTGTTAACTGTCCAGAAAAGAACAAGGCGTTGCAATTTAGGGGTCGCAGATATTTGGATTGAAGAATATAAGCGTTTCCGAAGCTCCATGTTAGTTTTTGTTTTGTTTTGTTTTGTCGGAAAACTTCTAAAAAGTTTCTATTAACGTTTGAACGTAAAAAAAAGCCGGGCTTCGGGAGTATTTTTTTTTCAAAATGCTTGAAAGTCACAAGATATCCGTGGCGCACGTGTTATTATTGATTCAGAAACTGACAGTTTTACTGAAGAGCCTATTCATGAATATTTTGCGCAATGTCGCTACCATTCGTCGCACTTAGTGCATACGCTTTAAATAAATGAATACTAATGACCTTGTTTCTCACCCGTGGCCTTAAGTCTCTTAAAGAAGAAAAATGCAACAAAATAGTCTTTAAGAAGACCTAAGAATGTTTGTACATCAACAGATGCCAAACCAATGTAGCTGCGACCTAAATTTTATTGAACTTTGATTTTAAACTGCATTTACTAAAATAGCGATTTAGTTGCACACTATGAGCATGCACCTAACAGGTCAGACCATGCCCTCGATTAGCGTATTTAAAATGGCGGATACGAATGCAGGTGCTACTGAGACTGTAATTGTTGAAATCAAATACATTTCATCGAACAATGTTGCCATCCACACAGAAAACTGTAAACCAGAAATTTTATTAGATTGCACCCTGAAAGAATTCGAGAAAACCATACGTCAAAAAAGCCTGAAAACAGGGTCGCGCCTGCCCCCTTTTCGTTTGTTTATTTGTTTCTGAATTTTTGTTTTTGTTTTGTTTGTTTCGTTGCTTGCTGTGTTTTGTTTTTGTTTGTCTGTTTTTGTTTTGTTTTCGCTTTCATTTTTTTCGGTTTTCCTTTCCTTTTGTTTCCACTGAAGTCATTCTCTTATACGGGAAAGCAAGTTTATTTTCTTTTGTTTTTCTTTTAAGGTTTTTTCCTGTTTTTGTGTTTTTCGTTTTTTTTTTATTAACTCTGTTGTGCTCCGTTTTTGTTTGGTTCTTGGTTTTGCTGTTAGTTTGTTTCAAAGACTTCTTGCGTCCTCTCCTCTTTATGAAAACAACAAAAAATTAAACAAAACAAGGTTTCTTTCACAGGATCCAAAATTTATCTAAGCCACAAGCTTTCGACTTCGTCGCGGAATCTTTATCAAGTGATTGAGTTTGACGTTTTGTCACGTGATTTACAAAAAATTACTCATTGAATGTCCGAGTTTCTGTAGTCCAGTAGGTGAAGTTGTTGCAGGTAAAAACTTCTATATTGATTATTTTATTTAGTCTATCTTGCTTGCATTAGAACAAAAAAAATAAAAATAAAAATATATATATATTTTTCATTTTGACCACTTTTATGATGCATTGGGATTTGTGGCACTGGGAATGGGATTTGTGGTAAATATTGGACTGGAAACTGGGATGTGGACAAAAGTTGGGCTGGAAAATGGGATTTGGACCCCCCCCCCCCCCCCCCCCTTCAGGACCCTCAAACCAGGCAGATCAAAGAATGGGACCACTTTGCGAGGAGGTCCTTATTCGCCCGCAACTTCGTTCCCAGGGTCTCTCGAACGACGATGATTCGCCCACCGGATCGTAAGGCAACCAAAACACCCATGCTCGCAGGGAATGGCTAGTGGAATGGCTAGTGGCTGATAGTGTTCTTCTGTTTGCCCCGTTTGTTGCAGTTGTTGCAGTTACGTTCAGCAACTGAAATTTTAAAGCGCTTGCCACTTATGAAAAGAGCGACGCTTCTTGAGTAAATCGTCACGTTGAGAAATCGTAGGCCATCTTATAAAAGTAAAAACGAAGAAAATTCAACAAGAAGGTAGAATAATGTTGATCTTAATAATTTTAGTTCGATTCAACTAAAAATTGGGTCTACTTTAATTAAGCGACGTATTAAAATCCCATTTAAACCTCAATAATTCGCAAATTCGGTAATATAACACAACACCGGTCACGCGTCAAGTGAATCAAAATTTGCGCTTGGGCCGCCGATGGAGCAATTCTAGGACAACCGGCATTTAATTTTCGTTATTATTTCCCTTCCTAATAAACCAATCTACTGCACCATATTTCTCACAAAGTTTCTCATAAAAATCAACTTTTTCGTACGTATCGTAGTCCTCTGTAAGTTCTTCTTCCTCATATACATCTCTTGTTGTGTAAGTATGTCCATCTATGCCAACCTTCATGGTTGGATTATCAGAGTGGTTTACCATTCCACCATCATCCACGTTTGCGTTACGTACGGCTATCTTGCCATCTTTGCCAAAACTATGCTCCAAACATTTCTTCTTTTCTTCGTCATTTGGTAACGATGCAAGAATTTCAAGAGTTTGTCGTTCACTGTAATAAATATAGCAATGATTATCCACCCGTGTTTAAGCGGGAATGAACTCCGCAGCAAATATACCAATTCCTTTACTGCCCTGTGCCAATTTCAATTCTGCTTTAATCTTGAATTCCTTAGCTGGTCTTGGAAGTTGAAGCGTTTTTCGCATCTCCATAGCTGAGATTCTGAAATTTTCGCTGCTTACGGGTGTATTTGTCAGTTTTGTGACACAAAATCTTCTATGTTTTTACGAATTCAGTTTAGATGAGCACCTTTTGTAAGCAAGCTGGTTGTTGTCAGACGTTACGCTGGAATTAAGTAAGCGATGCACGTATCCATGTGCAAAAGGTGCCTTATTGTTATGTAATTACCACCATCTTTTCAAAACACCTCTGAGCACTTTGCAATACGCTTCCGTCAATCATACCTTATATGGGAAGTGTGTGATGTTACCGCAATTGAATTGAGCTCGAAGGTATAAAGATGACGCCAAATTATCCCGTAAATTTGCGCTGACGAGTCATATATTGACTAGTAAGCGGCTTTAGAGTCGTTGATGTTGCAAGAATACTTCACGTTTGGCAAACATTTGTAAAGATATTTCGGCATTTCTTCAGACATTCTCGAAACGTAGAACAACAAACGTTACAAGCGCATTTATATAAGCTTATGCTTTATTTTGTTTTTTCAATTCATTGCGGAGGTGATAGGTGATTAGAATTAGCAGTGTTCCTTCCAGAAAAATGCAACAAGTCATACGTACCTTTCTTCTTGTCAAACCCATTTTCTTCACGAATCGGTTGATCGCACGCTGATTATGATTCGTTTTCCCGTTGCATACTCTATCCACTCCTGAATTTCGTCCTCGTACGCTTCGGTGGTGAATAACATGTCGTGTGCTATTTTCAGGTCAGAAAAGCTAGAATTATTACTTCACACTTCGGTTTAGCTTATTCACGAGATTATACGCAAGCTTACCATCCGCCGCATAGGATAATCCACCGAGCGGGTATTTAATTCTGAAGAAATGCCGAAAAACAGGAGCGAAAAACGTGTGGAGGTCTTCTTGCAGAAATAGAGAAATATTAGAATGGCCGTGAAATTCACTGGCCTCACTTGACTTGGAAAACCATAATTTTGTTTTAGGGACGAACGAAGAACTATCTTTTGCTGCGCTCTAATCAATCCATTCGATGATTTTATGCCGAGTATTTGGCGCAAGTGATCCTGCTCACTGGATGCAAATCAACCTCATTATTTAATTCCGATATATAGGGTTGGCTGCTGTGAGCGTGGAAAATACCCAACACAATTTCCATTCCTTTGAAAACCGGTGCAATTTTTTTTCTAGGTGGAAACTACTTCTCGTCTCTGCTTCTAAATTTCGACAACATTTTTTTGCGGTAAACAGGTAAATGTGACGGAACAAATCACTATGCTAATATATTGTCGCACTTCAAGTGAGGCGACTAAAATTCACGGGCGTGCCGATAGTTTTCTATTTCCCTTCAAACCGACCTCTCTGGACTCCGCAGTGTCGCCTTCTGCTTGTGGACAAATCTCGCTCAGCCTCTCCCCGGCTGAGGGACATTTTTGTCGTCGAAACGCGGCTCGCAATGATTCATGTGTGCACTTCAAATGAAAACGCATACCAGGAAAGGCGAGTTTCGTATTTAAGGACGTTCGCGCTAATTGTTTCTGCGCATCCTTACTGCGCACGCAATTCACTGCCACGTCATGCATTGAGCGCGCGCGCTGTTGAAGAAATGTGGAGACATATAGGGCCAGTGGGCACTTTAGTATCTATGCACGGGTTTAACTCTCTTAAATGTTCGGTGACCCCATATTTTATTTCGATAGATCACTTTCTCTGTCAATTATCTACCTTTTGAGAAAAATTAAAGAAAATCTGTATTGTGGAAGTTTGATTTTTTTCAACTTTTCTGCCCTTGCATCATCGAATTATGCTATTATTGTAGCTGTACGGTGTTCGTAAAAGTCCGTCTTAGAGGACAAGTTTAACTAAAAGGATGACACCAGCTCACATTGTTTACTTGACAGACCCACTTAAATAAAATTTGACTAAGAAAGTGGGTCTACAGCGAATCATTTTAAATATTTTTCAACTAACAAGCACTGAGGCCATGTCGAGTTGCGAGGGCCGATTTGTCAAAAATGGGGTAGCTTTCCACGCGCTTTATTTTGAAACCGAAGTCGGTGACCCCCCAATTTTTTTGCATTTCTGACATAGGTAACTCATTATCTGACTGTAGCAAAAGTATGAAAAAAATCTGTATTGTAGAAGTTTTTCGCGCGAACGTCCTTAAGAGGGATTTTCGACGGCTTAAAATAGGATCTGGAACCCATGAGAAAGAACAGAGGTATGCACAAGACCCAAGAATACACCTTTGAAGTTGTAGGGCGATTCGTTTATTGTGATGGAATTTATTGAACCTCAAGTGAGGTGCAGTGTGAAACTGTTTCCTGCCTTTAATTAATTCTAAACGTTCAGTAAACATGAAAAATATAAACCGCAATTTCTCGCCCAAAAAGCTTCAAACCAGCCCAGGAAGCCCTCAAATAATGACCAATACAAGAATGAAATAAGGCAAACCTTTTTTATTTCGACTACTTTCTGATTTGTGGCAATTTGAGACATTTTGTATCGTTTCCATACAAACTCTTAAATGTTGCCGATGTCATTATTATGCATAGTGTGCAGATGTCATTTATGCATAGCGTGAAAGAAACAGTCTAATTTATGCGCAGCTCTCAACCTTAGCTTGGGCTGCCTGTGTCAAAAGCGGCGTTTCGTTATTCTTCAACAGCCTGGTGTACCGTTGCTAAATTTGAAAATATGTCATTTTCAAAATGTGCAACTACACGTTATATGATGCAAGCCCGGCTCGAAGGCACGGATGATTCGGCCTAAATAAATCGAGTCAGCTGTGCTGTCAATGGGCGAATTTGGAGGGAGAATATTGCAGTTTTTACTTCAAGGTGAAATAACTGCCACTTGAGTTGGTTATATTTGAAATGTCGGAAACACTGATCGTTGCGTCAGTTTGTCGAAAAATTTTATTCGGCAAAAGCGCTCAAACCTATTTTCGCTTGCGTAGTGCGTGGGGCTCTCAGATAGAAAGGAATAGCACTTTCAATTTCTGTAAGGGGCTGTTTACATGGAGGGAGGAAGATCCTAGCGCTAGGAAGATCCTAGAAGGCGGATCATCCTAGCGCCATATGTTTTCCGCACTTTGCAAAATGTTGTACTTGGCCCTAGCGCTAGGATCTTTCTAGCACTAGGATCTTCCTAGCTGAGAGAAAGGAAGATCCTAGCGCTAGGAAGATCCTAGCACCATGTAAAATGCCTTTGCTCGGAAGATCCTAGTACTTGGGACAGAAAAACAAATATGGCGGCAGCTGGGCGTTCAGCTGCTAAAGACCGACAGCTTTATTTGATTTCCAGCAACCACCCCAACCGAAATTTTTGCATGTAAACCAAATGAAAATTTGTTTTGCCTTCTAGGATCTTCCTAGTGCTAGGAAAACAGCCCCTAAGATAAACTGGTGAAGATTAAACCTTGTCGTCTTTCAAAACAACTCGATTCCGTGACTGAGAACCCATTCGTTTTCTGCGGTTACAAGGTCTCGCATGTGATTGGTCAAAACACACATTCCAGGAATATTTTCAGTGTTCACGGTTTTCTTAAATTGAGTGTAAAAATATTTTATTAAAAAAAATTAAATTTTACTTTTATTCAAAAACAAATCTTAAAAAGCAAATACATCTATATCTACACATACATTCTTGAAATTTAGCACAGAGAATGACAACCAACTTCAAGTAAGCCAGATAGGCATTCTTAAGTTTGTGCCTGAGGACACAAAGGACACAGACATAATACTTATTATATTATTTCTACATCATTCAACTCCTACTATGTTGCTGGGGGGGGGGGGGAACCCTGTAAATTTTTGGGTGGGGTGTGCCCTATTCAAGACCACCATATGGGCTCTAGTCTAGACCAAGCTTAGCTCCATTATACAACCCTATTCTGGACTAGATGCCAAAAATCCCTACCCTCTCCCAGAATCACTAAGTGTAAAATCCCTAGTTTTCTGATAAATGATACCCTGTTTTATAATGCAACTCTCTCATATTTCTATACCCTATTCTAGACTAAACTGGTGGAAAACCAAACCCTTTCTGGTAGCGCATACCCATGTCATCATGTTGCCTGGTTCACTCTGGTAATAACCAGATGACAAGAAGTCCCTCTTTCTGCTCAGGGATAGCTGGGTGAGAAAAGAATGTGATCACATGCCAAAGTAGGCATGGAGACTTGATGCACATAATTTGCAATTCTATTAGTCCACATAGCAGATATGACTTTCACACGTTAACACGTTCTTGGAGGGACTGCTCATAATCTGACCAGTAACATAACAACATTACAACATCAGCATTACATAAGTGTTTTGCATGTGTATTTGCATTAATCGTATCATTATGTTGTTGTGTTACTAGTACGGACCACACTTCACTGATAATCGTTAGTGAGATTTTTGAGCTGACAGCAGAGGTGTCCACTTTACATTGTACTTTACAAAAGGATCAACATCACAACAACAAGAGGCCCGTATGGCTGCTATTAAACATACAGTAGAAACCCCATACAATGAAACCCTGTAAAATGAAGACCCTGCTATAATGATCGATATTCTTCAACCCAGTAATAGCAAAATGTATGGAAAAGAACGCAACATAACAAACCCCCGTTATAAGGAACACATTTTGCCAGTCCCTGGCACTGTGTTATATTGGGAGTTCCACTGCACTGATACCTACACGTGTGATCATTTCCTGAAATATCAACCTGAAATAAAAATGCCCTACTGACTACTTAACAGATGCAGATAGCATTCCAATGATTTATTCCTGAATGAATACATGATCTACCGCTAAATATGGTCAGCTTAACAAAATGTTCCTTTTTCTGGTCAAGTGTCGCACCCAACATCAGTGGTAACTGATGTGGTACCAGATCACTTGAGGAAATGATGAAAAGTTTACTGAAGAAAGCAAAAAAGGTCAAAAAACTGATGAGAAAGCAAACTTTTTTATAAAGTTTGGCATGGAACACACGGTTGAAAAATAAAATTTTACGAAAGTGTGGCACACTTGCCCCCACCGGCCCCAGTTTTAGGCAAATACTTCCAGGAGTGATATGCACCTGGTACAAAACTATGTGAAAGCATTTTAATACTTTTTTTACATGCAATTTCTTTTAATGTTCTGACTTGTTTGTAGACTCTCAGTTTCCTTTGATAGCATTTTCATGCTGCAGGAGCCATTTCTTGGTAGCAACACCGTTGTACGAACTGTAGTTTCCAAGATCTCCTCCACTTTTCACCACCCTGTGGCAAGGGACGATAATTGGTATCGGGTTCGACTTCATAGCCATTCCCACTGCTCTAGCTCCTTTAGGGTTTCCCGCCATATTGGCAAGTTCTCCGTATGTCACGGTAGCGCCTGCTTTAACTCGCTCTTTGAGAATCTCCCAGACTTTGAGGCAAAACGGTTTGTTTTCATGATCCTTCGTGTTAAGAGCTGGTAATTTAACATTCTCCAGCGAAGGAGATTTCGAGAAGTAGGCATCTAACCACGCGATGCAATCCTTGATGTGTCGCGAGGAACAACTTTCAGCTGGATTGTCCAAATTCTTTTCTTCCCATCCTTCCTTGTCACCTTTTGTCGTCACTCCTTGAAGTTTAATGCCTGTAACACCGTCATCATCCGCTGTGATTTCGTAAATTCCGACTGGGGATTTGAAATAGCCCACTTGCTTCATTTTACTTCGTAGCTAGTCTCTGCACACAGACGACCTCGCAAACGCCCAAGACTTCGAAATGAACTCAACCACGTGAAATTGAAATCGAGGCTTAGGCTGCAATGGTCACGCAAGTAGCCGAGGGGGCAAATTATTAGCGCCTACCAAGCTACCTGCCAGCAGATTCCCACAAGTCAGGAAGTCCCGGCTAATCAAGGACGATCGCAGGGGACCCTGAGATGGTCGTTCCAACCCTGGCCACCGATTGATAACATGACGAAATTCTTACTTCATTTCACCCCCCCCCCCCCCCGCCCCCGCCCGTCCCGGAAGACCCAAAATAAGCTGGAGCCTGTCTGCATAGCGTTAAGAATTGCTTAGCACTTCTTAATGAAAATAGCATAGTTTAGTATGGATAAGTTCCCTCGATTTCCTTGAATTTTTCAACATTGGACTGCTGGTGGTCATTAAGTGTTTTGAGCTGGCCATTTAGCCACAGCGAAATAACAGTTCAGTGTAGCCCAGTGTCCTAGCAAATGCCAGTCTAATTTGCTCCCATGAAAGGGAGCTCACAATAGCCTCAACCCGAGAGACTTTGACTCACTCTCATTTGAAAACTCGTCTTAATTAAGAGATAAGCGGTGAAAATTTCCGCTAAATAAGCCAATAAGCAGCTGTAATAGTAAAATAGAACGAAATCGATTGTACACAACACGTATTTTTATACGTGTTTTACCAGCAAGATGACAACTTCTAACCGCAGATAACTTCATTTTCAAGACTATTTTTGATCATCTTATTAAAAAGTGGCCACAAAGGAATCATTTACAATGTGTGAGAAACCTGCGGTTTTTCGAAGACGGTTCCATCTTTTAATCACGCATCAGCCACTTTTAATCACGCATCAGCTTCTCTCTCTCTACCAAGAGAACGCAAGTTTCGCAGTTTTGTATCAAAATATTTGAAAACTGATAGTTCAACACCCGTTTTTCGCTCCCGTAGCGCATGTGGCTCTCAGATAAAAAGAAAGACCAATTTAAATTCTTGTAAGTTAAGATGAAGGTCTTTCAAAACAAATGGCGAACCAACTCGATTCCGTGACTGAGAAACCCACTAGTTTTCTGCGGTTACAAGGACTCGCATGTGATTGGTCAAAACACAATACACATTCCAGAAATATTTTCCGTGTTCACGGTTTTCTTCGCTTGAGTGTAACGCGACCCTGAAGGAAACCGCACTGACCTCACCCTGGAGAGGACATGACGTGTCCTTTGCACGTGGCACCCCATAGCAATTTTCAAAATGGCGGACGCCGGCTGGTAGAACTTTTGCTCGTACTAATTTGCCATCAAAATGCTCGCAAGGCTTCAAAAAAACTGGTTCTTGATCGGAATCGTTGTGGTGATCAGCCTAGCTCGGTTTGCACCCTCTATTGGCGCTAAAGGAGGAATTCTGAAGCCAGAAGTTACCGTAAAATACATTGCTGTGTCGACGATCTTTCTAAACAGTGGTTTGTCCTTGAAAACGGAAGAGCTAAAAAGTGCCTTGAGCAATGTGCGATTGCATGTTTTTGTGCAAAGCTTTACACTGGCCTTTGTACCAGGATTGGTGTCGCTGTTAGTGAGGGTTTTGCAATTTACGAGCTTGAACGAATGGCTACTAAAAGGTCTGCTTGTGGTCGGATGTATGCCGCCCCCGGTTTCTTCAGCTGTAATTCTTACAAAAGCGGTTGGCGGTAACGAAGCTGCGGCGATCTTCAACTCCGCGTTCGGTAGTTTCCTGGGAATATTCGTCACTCCGTTTCTACTGCTTGTTTTCCTTGGATCATCATCGGGAGTTCCTTTTCTTTCAATTGTGGCGCAGTTATCAATGACTGTTGTGTTTCCACTTCTAGTTGGTCAGTTTTTGAGGAGGTATATAAAAGACTGGATGGAACAAAACAAGCCCCCGTTTGGCACAATCAGTAGCTGTGTTTTACTGCTAATAATCTACACAACGTTCTGTGACACCTTTTCTCACAAGAGTGCAGACATAGATTCAACTGACTTACTAGCTGTTGTGGTTTTTATAATAATATTTCAATGTTGTCTACTGATGCTGACATTTTCCTTAGCAACCATGAGAGAGTCTACATTTACGCCAGCAGATACAGTCGCCATCATGTTCTGCTCAACGCACAAGTCGCTCACTCTAGGCATTCCGATGCTTAAGATTGTTTTTGCAGGATACAAATACCTGTCATTGATTTCAATCCCTCTCCTGATCTATCACCCTGTGCAAATATTGCTGGGTGGCCTGTTGGTTCCCGTGGTGAAGGGATGGATGGTCAGTGCTCAACAGAAAGGAAAGGTAGCAGTGAATGCTGCTGTTTGATCCTCTTAATTGAAAAAATTAATCCTCCTTACAATTTATTTCACTTTTCTCACTGTACTACAGTCAACTCTCATTATAACAGACACCATTTGGACCAAGATTTGGTGTCCTAAGTAGAGAGATCCTAATAGCGGGAGTTGTTTTTGACACAGCTCCTATCCATAATAACGGGGTGTCTGTAGTAGCAAGGTGCAGGCCTTCTGACAGGGTGCAGGAGAAAAATTAAAATTGTGCGGGATCTTGGGGGCAAATTGTGCGGTAAAAAACGGCGAATTGTGCGGCGAATTGTGCGGGATTGCGTAATCTTGTGACGAACCAAATATTCAATCTCTAGTGTTCTAGCCAGACGAATGAAAAATACGACTAAATTTCTTTCTTTGGCAATACAAATATACCGAACAGTTGCCAATTTGTGGCTATTTTTTTCTTACCAAAGCTTAGTCTGACTCAAAATTAAAACTGTGTATGTAGAAACACAATCACGTTGCGTGACAGGATAAACTCGATTGGGTTTTATTAACACGCTTATAAAACCAAAATAAAACCTCGGTATAAACTATTTCCGATCTAAACGAGTTCATTTATTAAAAAATCCCTGCAGTTTTTCTGTCTTTAATTAATAATATGTAGTGTGAATAATTCCCCGTAAAGGTTCACAAATTCTTCGAAGTTAGCTGCAAAAATGCAACCCGAGATGTACCGGTATGCAAATTGCATGCTAAATGTGATTTGATACAGTGTTTGATGGCATGTTTGTTTTTCTCAACAACTTACCAAGTAGATCGTAGAACTTGCATTTTCTTGAATGAAAATGCCTTTCACGTGAAAGTTTTAACGATTTAGTTTCTTTGTTAATTCGCAAATTCAATCAGTCCTTTGCGAAAACAATTCAGAAACAGTGACAGTCATTTCGGCGCCACTGCGGCGTAGAGTGATGAAAGAACGCCTTGTCGTATTTATATCCGCTCAAGCAATCGAAAGAGAGGGATTTCGCGATTGTTTTGGAAGGTAAATTGCCTGAAAATAGCCTAAAAAGTTTTTAGGAATCTTGGTAATCAATAGGATGCCTGATTTAATTAAATATTTAAGCGAATCGTTCAGTATTGTGCGGGATTTTGTGGGGTTTTGGGAATTGTGCGTTATTGTGCAGGTTTGACCGAATTGTGTGGTCCCGCACCCGCGCACCCTGTCAGAAGGTCTGAAGGTGTCTGCAAGGTGAGAGTTGACTGTAGTTGTAAAAATTGGATATTAGGGAGCTTACACAAACAAGACGGCGACGGCTAACGAAAATGTCATAAAACAAAAGCTTTAATTAGCAAAACAATGACTCTGCACATGCGCTATACTTTCTGGTACATTTTTTTGCCGTCTTATGCTCAACTACAACGTGAAATGACCAAATTCAAAGTTTTGTGTAGAATGTGAATACATGACAGTGAATTTTTGTTTTTCTCCCTGAGCTGTAATGCCATCCTCCTGGAAATTCAGTTTCCTAGATAGTTCGGCTACATTAGACAGATTAAACGAGTCGGAATAATCGTGAAGAAGTTTAGAAAATTGTGAAGTCATTTTAAAGGGACATTTTTCTTGGCATTGCCGTCGTGTTTGCGTAAGGTCCCTATTGATCCACACTGAGAACCTGAGCTGTTGCAATAGTGTAAGAGTAAGCAATAAGAACTGTTGTGCTAATCAGTATGGAGAATTAATACTTTGATAACTTGTTACAGCCAAAACAAGAGTAGAGTTGTTCATATTGTAGTATTAATAATAAATTTCATTATTAATTTCAATAATTCACTTTTGAAATGAAGAATTAAATATTTAAAACGAAATTCAATCCTCTAGTGGGATTTTCATTGGCTTTATTATATGGAAATTTGGCAGGTTTCACAAACTGCTTTCCAACAGACAAATTTTGCAGATCGGGAAACCTGTAAAATTTCAACATGGCTGTGACACAAGTTGATCCAATTGAAATTTTGAGGATTTCACTTTTTGATGCAAAGCAGTTTTATTAAAATGAATAATGAAATCAATTTTTATTTAATTCTCAATCTCGGTTATCGAATTTCTAGCTTTCTGATTGGTTCACTCAGGTTGGTTCACACAGGTTACCAGCGATTAAACCCACTTTTTACCTTGTAAGGAAATTGGATGCCATTTCAAGTGTCGGGATGTTCAAAAGTTTTTGCCACTACAAGTTTTGTACAAAATAGACCGGAAAAATTCAGCAATGATCAGCAAGATCTTTCATATATTCATTATACCAATGATAACTAAAGTTGAGAATTAAGTAAAACAATAATATTATTCCACTTGCACTTGCCGGATGGGAGGTTATTAAAACCAACTCAACACTACATGCCTGTTTGATTGTTTATCACCTTGTATCCAATTCAGGTAGCATTCCCTTGAAGAATAATAAAATAATATTATTATTCTTTGAGGGAATGCAACTCCTGTTTTAACTGCAACATGTAGTAATGTCATACTACCATGTAACCCTGTTGATGCAATTCTAAATAATATTATTATTTTGTGAGCTGACATAAATACATTGCACTCTGGCCTTACCATTCAGTAGAATGCGTAATAGAAAAACAGGAAATGACCATGCCTGGTTAATGGTAATACATCTTATCAAACGGAACTTTTAGACGTATATTTTCCTTGCAGCAGCTGGTTAGTGCGTGAGATGCAATCCTATTGCCTTACAAGAAGTGCTGGAGACTGAAAATCTTTGGCTCAAATTCAAGATGTGTGAATCAAGTGCATGATCTTGCAAGGCATTAAATATTGTGACATCTGTAACCGGAGGCATGAACACAGCCCTGTCAAAATGTTTTCTAGTGCAAAGAGGCAACATAACAGGCATACCAGGCCAGAGTCTTCCTGCCTGCAAAAGGTGTTCCTGAGGATTTAAGCCACAGGCTACTAGGGCTAATTGAAGGGCCCAGTGGAAAAAGGGCGTAAGTGACGATTTGAGGTTAAAATCGCAGTTGCTCCTATTTAGCTGAACATTGGCACACAGGCTGGTTTTCATGTGAGGAACGCCGTTGCGCACTTATTTCTTGACCTGAGATCTAAAATTTGAAGAATTAGCATATTACTTTTGCTTAAAACTGACACAAAGAAAACAGCAGGACCGCGGATTCTAGGTTGAATTCCTTTGTTTTAGTTCAGGCAGAGAACAAAAGAAATCTTTCACGCATCACTTGAGCGAGTTCAGTTCAACAACACTTTTCACGCAAAAGTAATACGCTAATTCTTCAAATTTTAGATCTCAGGTCAAGAAATAAGTGCGCAACAGCGTTCCTCACATGAAAACCAGCCTGTGTGCCAATGTTCAGCTAAATAGGAGCAATTTCGATTTTAACCACAAATCGTCACTTACGCCCTTTTTCCACCGGGCCCTTCAATTACAATCAAACCTCAATTATGCCGGCTTGGTAGGACCACCAGATACTTGAAAAGAATGAATGTTTTCTCGAAATAACTCAAAGTAAATACATCCTCTTCAACAAGAGTTAGGCGAGCAATCATCTTGGTTATTTCTTGGTTAGATGGCTAAAATTACCACATGCTTGAGTTCATCTTTTCTGAGAGTGCTTTCAATCATTTTCTTTGGAAAATATGGAGTACTTTCAAAAAATTGCTCACACATTTTTTGTTTCAAAGTTGTTACAGTGTACATCCATCACTTGTAAATGTTCATAAATGAATGAGAATGGCCCAACCATGAAAAAAATGATTGATCGTGAAAAATCAGCATAATTGAGGTTTGTATGTATTCTACTGTGTGAAACAGAAAAAATGTGAGTGCTTTGATTGTTCTGACATTACGTGGTCTAATGGTTTATTAAGTTTTACATCTGATTAGTTTTCTCTTGGGATGCAGTACCTTTCTAGAAATAATTAACAGGTTTTTCTGTTTTGCACAGCAGGCTGAACTTACCTTAATAAGAAAGCCACATGCAAAACTGCAGTAAAAAGTGAGTTATCAGACTGTGAACATCCAAAATTTGCCCACGTCCATCAAAATCCCAGCTGGTGATTGGATGTAATGTCCACATAACATTTCTGATAACAATGACTGTCATTTTCAGATAAATTAACGTTCACCTTGAGTGCATAAGTTATTGTGCAATGTACTGACAGCAGTATAATTACCAAGTCTTACTCATCACCAGTCACCTCTCCTCTATTTTCTGGTGAGGGGTGGAGGGGAGATGAGACAGAGAGGCAAAAATCCCAGCTGGTGATTGGACGTAAATAATATTACTATGTCCACATAAACATTTCTGATAACAATGACTGTCATTTTCAGATAAATTAACGTTCACCTTGAGTGCATAAGTTATTCTGCAATGTACTGATATCAGTATAATTACCAAGTCTTACTCATCACCAGTCATATGCATCTCTCCTCTATTTTCTGGTGAGGGGTGGAGGGGGGATGAGACAGAGAGGCAAGCAAAAGAGGGGAGTGCAGAAATGATGGAACAAGAAAGGGGACTGGGGAGAAAGGAGTTATAGAGTTTTGTTGTATGAATTTGTTGTAACAAAGGACATTTTATTTAGCGGTGTTTTTGTGGTGTATAATGTAATCAGTAATCTTATTAGGTAAAACATTTATGTTGTTTCTATGGAGTTTCAGAAGTTAAAATGTTGGTAAACAAAATCTTATGAACAACTGTAAAACTAACTTATTGAATTTAAAGGGGCATAGTCACGAGGATTTCGAAGATTTCTGGTCAAAACTGTGCTAAAATTATCGGTAGCTATCCTTATCCATGCCCAAAATTGTGTTTGAACATTTAAAGGAACATATTAACTTAATTTCATTAAGAAAAAACAAACCCTGACCATTTAATATCGATTTTATGTCAACACGCTGAAAGAATTTGAAAAGTTTAGCCTAATTTTTTCAAATAATTGCAATCCATTTCCATCCTTGCCATCCATAACAACAGACGACAGAAAATAGTTCCCGTGAAGTAATATAGTCTTTGGTGACAAAACTAGACCATTTTGTGGGCGTTCATTGATGTGAGGACATATTTTTTATTTTCAAAGTGAACTAAAATAGCGTGACTATGCCCCTTTAATATGTGCCATTATAGCCTTGAAAGACATAGTTATGGAAATACTTCTTTAACAGCTTTTCAAAACTTTTTATACCCAAATAGACAGTACTAGTACTAACAAACTTTATAAATGGGGTTCAGTAAATATTAACAGCTGTTAACATGGTTCAATAAATCAGTCAAATTCCTTAGATGTTAAAACATTTGAAGGAAAAAATGAAATAAATTTGATGAAAACTGAATGTCTTGTCTTACCTGTGTTGTGTTTGCTACTTCTAGTGTTGACCTGCCAGTTTCTAAAAGTTCTGACATAATTTAGCTTGTGCTGAGTTAATTTAGCTTGTGCTGAGTCAGTTGTACTTTTATCAGTGGAAGAAACCTTGAGTAAAGAAAGATGAAAGAAATTCCTTATTAACCATTGTATTTATTTTTTCTTTCTTAGAGTTTTTTTTTTTGGCTTCTTTTGTTTTTGTTTATTTGTTTTTCAAATGATAGCCTAGGCTAACCAAGAAGATAACAAATCGCAGGTGGGGAATAGAAGATGTCCACTCTGCCTTGGCTAGAGTAGATGTATTAAAGAGTGACTGGGATAATGCAGTTGCAGCAGAGGTTTTCTTTTTTTTTCAAGAGTGGGCATGTCCATCAACGATCCTGCATCACCCATCCAGTGTTATCCTTATTAATTTTACTCTCATGAGCACCCTAAAAAGGTGTCAAAACCATCCCTTTGACCCCTACAGGAATAACTAGATCTAAAGATGTTCAGGTTAACCTCATTGTAAGCACCTGACAAGATTTTCTTTGTTTCTTACACTGTACGCTATTGTTTAAAAATGTTTTGTTTACTTTGTTTTATGTCATCCATGAGTTTCACAGGTTCTTATGCATCAGTCAATTCCAACTGCGCCCATGCCCCCCCCCCGGGCATTAGCACTTTTTTTCTCTTGAATGACAAATTCCCGGGGGTGGGGACACTTTAGCTGCCAAATGCCCCGCGGCGGGGACTAAGGAAGAGGGCAAATGCCCGGCCCCCGGGATCGTACGTCCCCAATCAAGAGGGTCCCCTATACCACTTTCAAAATTTCAATCACGTAAAAATAATGAGCCCATTCACGCGTCACGAATAATAGCCAACATTCTTTCACGTTCACGCAAAAATCTAGGCCATCACGTTTCACGTAAAAATAAAAAAACAAATTCACGGATTAATATGTTCACATTCTCTAACCTTATTAGACTGTTTATGCTCTGAAATTGACTCTTCAAGTTTTTTTATGTCAATTTAACACGTCTGACAGGCCTCCTCTGTCCTTTCACGTATATCTTTGCTACGAGATATCAGTAATTAGAGTCTGCTTTCTGGGGTTCGTCATTCCATGGCTTAGACAAGAACTTGCTGCACACTGTTTCTCTCCACCCAGGTGTATGAAAGGATGCTGGCGAATAAAAAGTTGGGGAATAGTCCCAGCGACGGATAGGCAATCATCCCAGTTCTTTAGGATCGACGCATTAGGATTGCGCCCAACGTTAACACTAAAAATAAATATGACGGGGGAAATTGAAAACAACATATCTATTTTCTTATATTTTCGTGCTAGACGGCTTTTTTTTTTCGCAGAATTTCAAGACACAAAATTACGAAACTGTCACGTTATATGGACTTGGGTCCCTCAAGCCAAGTTTTTCTCCGTCATCCCAGGCACGTTTTACACAAATTTGAAACTGCCGGTTCATGATGTTCATCAGTGGCATGTCGCGACAGCCAAGATATGAAATATTCCTTTCAAGAAAATATCTGGATCCTTACTGACTTAGCGGCTTACGCTTGAATGGAACAAACATGAAAAACCAAACTTACCTTCACACTACGTATAAACTTAAGGTATCAGGGTACCCCAAATGACAACATTGCGTTTTCACCGTTTGAGCGTCAGGCGTTTCACAAGGACCCTGACAAACTATATATTTTCTGAAAGCTTAATAATTGAAGATTACGGAAACGTATTTAGATAAAGAAAAAAGACAACTGTGTCGAAAATAGAGACTACGTTTTTAAAAAGTACATCGTTCACAAAATCGGTTCCGCTCCAGTCGAGAATGATCTGGAGAGAAAGACGAACATCGCGCCGAATTCTTCACACCTCAAAAACCGTGTCTCGGAATTTTTGTATCTGGCCTGGTTTATTTTCTGCACTCAGTTAAACTTTGAAGTTCGAAGAAACACCTCTCCTCTTTCTTTTATGGCTCATAACTTTTGAATGAAAGCAAAAAATAAAATTCGGAGACACGGTTCTGATGTTAAATTATGTGGCAACATTGTCGCCAAATTTGAGCTAAAATGGTTGAAAACTCGCTGAACGCGAACTTAAAATGTGGGCCCAATTTCTTGAAAAATTAGTTTCGAGAAAAAAGCCAAAATATGATTTGGAAACTTTTTCCGGTCTGAGGAGATTATATTAAAACACCTAGGTGTCAGGATAATTACCTGCAGTTGACAGAGGGGAGACTCAACTTACCGCCTTACAACAATAGCACCAACATGCCGCCAAGAATGGTGTCAAATTCTGCGTGTTTTTATGTTGGAAAGCGACTTTCGTTGAGTACGAGTGCCGTTCAAAGGGTCTTCAAACACAATAAACGGAAATTTTAAAGTCATAATATCATGTCGGCTGTAAAATGCCGAAGGCATCATAATATGAACTGGGTAAGACTACCCAAGCTGCCGGGACCTGAAAGACGAAAGGAAAGGCGAAAGGAAAGCACATTGAAATCTGCGAAGAAGCCGCCGCGTGTTCGGCTCAAGATCTAAGAGAGAACATCCTGCCAGAAATGCAAGCAATTGGGAAAAAAATAAACTTCTTTATTACTGGAGACAAATTCCGTACTTTCCTGGACATGCCGTCGTTTGCGCCAAGTTGATTCTTTGATACATCTGGCTTTGTAGAAATGTTGTGGAATTTGAATGGATGGATTGTTTTTCGCCGTTCGCGTTACGAAAAGCGAGCTGGCAGTCGAAGCTTATCACACTGACAAGTGAGGAGTCAGGAAGCGAGAGTAATTCCTCAACGCTCGATCGTTTCTCTCTCTCTCTCTCTTTCACAGATATGATCGAAGCCACTTTGTAGACACACTCGAAATAAGCGGGAACTGCTACGCAGTCGATCGCGTGTCAAAACATCGGGGCCCCGTTATGTCACATGCTATTTCAGCATTGTTGACAGATGACTGTCAACACATGATTAGAGAAAATTAATGCCACAAATCTTTTTTCGTCCATAACTTTGCGTAGAAACAATCTTTTTTTCTGAAACTTTTTGTAAAAGAGAGGTTTGAATAATATCTATCTGAAAATGGCAGAAGTGTATTTTTCGAAAACATAGTCAATTTTGGGGTACCATGATACCTTAATATAGCCGCTTGAATGATTCTTGAGAGTCTCTTATTGTGCTTTGAAAATCTCTTTGAAAGTGGTCTTGAATGGCCTTGAATATCTTGAATCACACTGGAGAGCACGTGGGTAGTCATAGACCTGATGCAATTCACAGCTGATAAATGATAAATGATGTAAAACCGCAGAAATTGATCCCAGCGGAAATTGTGATTTTTTTTCTCGTAACAAAAGGTAAAAAAGGCATATAATAGCGTTAACGGTGTCTGGCATAGATCATCGGTACCAGTAAAGGTGACGTAACATCCTCATGTGTATGACCTCTTATCTCATCTGTTCAGAACCCATTTAAAAGCGTTGTCTGTCAAAGATCATACACGCGACAAAAGGTGACGTAATGTCTTATCAGTTCAAAGCGCAAAGCGCTGAAAACAAAGAGGTACATTCACCAGAACACTAAAATAACTAGAAATTAATTCACGCAAAACACGATCATTCACGAATCACGTTTAATTCAACTCTTCGTTCCCGGGTCACGTATAAGTCAAAAATTGCAATCACGTGCACGTGAAAAGATTTCAAAATTGGGAATTCACGAATCACGAATAAATGAAACCTAAAATCACGTTTCACGAGAAAACAAATAGCCCCAATCACGCTTCACGTAAAAAGTATAGGGGACCCTCAATCAACACTGCAGCAGTTTTCATTTTATTGCACAATAATGCCACTTTCAGCATTTTTATGTGTGGTTTTTCATTTCTGTAGGCCTGCCTCTCAGTCTTCTATTGTTTGTAATGGAACTATCCGGTGTTTAACATAATAACAAAGTTAGTATAAATGCCAAGCGATGATATTTTAATACTTCACAGATAACAATACTACCTGAACTGCATGAAGTTCATTGTTACTTTAATGTTTTGTTTTAAACAGTTCGCTAGTACACAAAAATCTTGACATTATAAGTCTGTTGTAACGTAGTTCTGTTGTGAATATATTAATAATATGCAAAAGTATAAAACGACGATCCCTATACACATGTTTAGAATTCAATAAGGGAAGGTACGTTTTTTCTTGGGGGGGGGGGGGAGGGCTGGGGCCTCAGAGGGGAGGGTCATCAGTGAAAATGAGCACCAAAAGGGGAGGGCCATACCTCATGTGAGCTATTCAAGGGAGGGTCACACATCTTTTCCAGAATTTTTTAATGAGAATTTTTGTGATGTTGCTTTCCATTCTTCTTACAGATTAAGTTTTTCTTTTCACCTACTTTGATTTAATTTGTTGTTTTATTATAGGTACATTATGGGTAAATATTCTACATGTCTATTATACCATGGCACATAATTTATCTCGGAGGACTCATATCCTTTTCCGTCCGTATCGAGAAGTACTTGACTCAGGTATCGTTTCTTCAGCTTTTTGCTGTTGGTTATCCGCTGCCTGATCTCCTGAGTCGTTTAGTTCTGAAGAGTTACTAGTATAGATCCAACAACGCGCTCCACGCTGTCGGAAATGTAGGAAATACTTGTTTTTGAGAGGCAGATTTCGCATGCTAAACAAATAAACCTTTCTGTTAAAATAACCAACAGTAATTCCGGCTAGTCGGAGACAGAAGCGCATGTATTTTCCCTCAGATATTTTATGTTCAAAACTTTTATAATACTCAAATACTTCCATATTCAAACTTCAGCTATAAAACGTAAATATCCCACATTGATTGTTCGCATTTTTCTTGTTTCAGCGCGCACACATTCAATATCGAGATAAATATATCCATATTCAAACACATCGGTTCACAAGCGAAACGTTCTGAGGTTTCTACAGCATGGAACATACCATGTAGTAGTGAGGGGAGGGTCACACTTTTGTGAGTCACCTAAAGGTGGGGGGGTCAGAAGTTTTTTTATTAAAACGCAAGGGAGGGCCAACATTTTTCTGGGAAAAAAATGCCAAAATTCCCCAGCCCTCCCCCCCCCAAGAAAAAACGTACCTTCCCTAATCGATCGTAATAGTTTAAGAATCATCGCATGCGTTAGTCGATTCACGTTGATCGTTCCCGAATTCGCTATATAAAGTGATAGTTGTGCCTTGATAAGCAATGATGAAATGTATAAAATCGAGAAAACCTCCACAAGTTTGCCCAGTCCTTAACGGACGATCCAATCTGCGACGAACTGCTGGTCCTTTACGATAAAATCCTCCATGTTTGGATTTCGGGTCGGAAACCCCGTGTGTGTCAAAAGCCCGGGGGTAGGCAAATGCCCGACCCCTGGGCCGTGCCAGATTTGCTAATGCCCCACCGCGGGACTGACAAGGCACGCAAATGCCCCGCAGTTGCTCGGGGGGGGGGGGGGATGGGCGCAGCTGGAATTGACTGATGCATTACACCGAGGCAAAGTCAGATTTTACCCAGAACTCCCCTGTTACTTCAATAAGAGAGTCCCTGTGGCACAGGCATACCAGTCAGACTAGCAAAACTAAAGACGAAATTTTAGACTACGAGCAGTCCCTATTTTTTCGCAAAGTCCGTATTTTTTCGCAGAGTCCGTCGAGCATTCGCCTTAAAAAATAAATGACCGCGCGAAAAATGGGTCACGCCCCCCTCGTCCCCATTTTTCGCGCGGTCACGCCCCCCTCGTCCCCATTTTTCGCGCGGTCATTTATTTTTTAAGGCGAATGCTCGACGGACTCTGCGAAAAAATACGGACTTTGCGAAAAAATAGGGACTGCTCGTAGTCTAACGAAATTTAGGCGATGAAAATGGAATAAAAAAACTCATAAATTGCTGCCATGTTGTTTTACGCACAAGCAGAGGATGGTGAGCCTGTGCCCACAAAAGCCTGGTGCTCAGGAAATGTTTGCTTGCGCGGGGAATGGTAAGGAGTGTAGTCTCATGAAAACGAGGCAACCTAACATGGCTGCCGAAAGTAAAGAAAAGGAAGTTGGAGAAAGACCCTAAGGAAGTAGCGTTTTTATGACGCAATGATTATTTAACAACTCCCGAAAAAGTTAGTAGATGACAAAGCAACGGTAGAAATAATGGCTGTTCCACCACGATGGCTTAACTGCCCAAGGAAAAGCAAGATCATTGCGGGTATGTTTCAACTTATGCGTCGATCAATTCGAAACTTCAACATCCCCCCCCGGGCATACCTCGGGCATTTGACTGTGCATCGTGCCTGGGGAGGGGGGAATTTGAACGTTGCGTTGGAAGGGTTAGGAATTTGAACCGGATTGATCTCTTGTTCTGACGTAATATGCTAGTGAGGTTTTCGGTTTTTGCAGGGTTTGATGGATTTCTCCTTTGTTAGTGAATAATTCTTTCAAAAGGGTCTTTAAAAGAAGTCTGAAGGTGTCATTTCGGCGTATCTTTCTCTGAAAGGCGTGTAAAGTGTTTGATTGAAGATGAAACTTGTCTTTGAGGAGTAGTTGTTCAGTACTAATTAGTGGGGCATTTGAACGGCTTTTTTGCCCCGAGGGGAGGGAATTTGAACAAGCCAATCTTCAAAAGTTCAAATGCCCGGGGGGTTGCCCGGGGGGGGATGTTGAACTTTCGAATTGATCGGCGCATTAAGCTTACGTTGATAATTCCGACTTTTTTGTTTTTACGTTGTTTGTAAGCTCAGTTTAATTGTTTGCTATGGAAGATGAAGAAATTGTACAGATCGGTGAACTAGTATGAGAGAAGGTTAGTCTTGGGGAAATTTCGGCAATTGAAGGTCGTCCCCGACAATTGTGGAAAGGCAGTTACGTTATGTCCATTGTTAACGCGAAAGTTAGACCCAAGCTTAATTCTCCTTATTTACACTTCCACCTATCTGTAGGTTTCCTTTATTTACCAAGTATTACACCGTTTTCGGGCACAACTTTCAAGTGACAGAGTCATACAATCCAAGAAGTGTTTTACGTATAACCTCATACTCAAAACTACATGCAGCAGCTTCTTTCATGCCCTCCTGAATACCAGCTGTAAATACACAAGCAGCGGTCATTATAAAACAAGACTCGGAGAACCACATGCACCAAACTCATACCAAGGCAATACCACCCGACATGACCAATCGAACCAAATCAAACGTTCAATTAATCGAATTCTATTGAACCCAATCAAACTCAGTCATGTGATTGAGTTTGATTGGGTTCGGTAATCGAACACAATCGAACTCTCACTGAAAAATTGGAGCAGTCAAACATTGATTAGGTTTGATTGCGTGTGATAAGGTTTGATTTAGTTCAATGGCAAGGCAGTCACAAAAAATGATCAACGTTGGATGACATTCCATTGAAAGTGGACGCGGCAGAGCCAAATCTGGGGAGATGCAAGTTATTCTTGGCAGCTTACAATGCCAACTTGTGCGACATCATCGGTTCGGTCCACTGAATCTTGCATGGGTTATTGTAAAGATTACATATGCTGACAAGAAATAATTAAATCACATATGAGAATTAAAAATAGCTTGAAATTTATATAATCTTCTGTTGCCTGATGAACTTAATTTGTAAGTTGTTCTCACATTGTGAAATATACTGTTCAAATGACTTATATATCTTGAATGATTCTTATAGTGTTTGATTGGCTTCGAAAATCAAACACAATTGAACTCTCACCATTTTTTTAGTTCGATTGCATTCAATTTCCAAACCAATCGAACCTAGTTGTTCAATTAAGTTTGATTGGGTTTGATTGAGTTCAATTACCGAACAGTTTGATTGGATGGTCGGGATTACCACCTTTTGAAAGGAAAGGAGATTGTATCTGATTGGTCCCCAGGTCCCAGAGTTCTCCCCAAAAATTGGGGTGGGGGTTTGCAGCCCACTCCGTCCAACCCTTACCCTATTTCCTGGCTCTATTTCAGACCTGTCCAGGAACGGCTCAAAAACCATATTTTACCTTTTGGGGCCACACATACCTATCTACAGGTTATATAATGAAGTACCCCACCTCCCCTCGGGCCCAGGTCATAATTTTCTTTTTCATGCAGGTTTTGAAAACTTTTAGGCTTGCAGACATGTGTAAGCTCACTGTTCACTGTACCTTGACCTTTTGATAACAATGTTTTTTTGCACCAAGTAAATTACAGTAAAGACTGACAAAACAGTCTATTTTGTCTTTCTGCTGGAAACATTAAACTTTACAAATGTGTTGCATAAATGACACATGAAACTCTTGCAATGAAGCAAATCACAGTGCACACACTTTTTGACATTGTGGACATCTGTGTTGGGTGTTGACAAAACTTAAATGGCAACCAGTACACACCTGAAAAGTAACAATTTAAAAATATTTTCCAGATAAATTTCTTGCCTTTAAAACACCACTGGGACCACGTTATGATGATGACATTCCAGAGGCAAATCGATTTCAGCTGCCCATGTTGTTTGCATACCTTCAATCACTTAAGGTAAGAGTGAAGTTTTAACTTATTTTTTGTTACTTCATAACATCTAATGGCTTAATAAATTCATGACATTTTATCTCATACTTTCAGAAGAACCTCACTTTATGACCACCGTCTCATTTATACATGTAGTGCAAGATTTTTTTTCCGCCCAAACAAGGCTTTTGAAGATGTTTATTTATCTAAATGCTAACCATTCTATTAAAAAAAACACGTTTGTTTGCCCTTTCAGTTGTCAGGTTCCTGTAGAATTAAAATCCTATTAAATAGGATCCTATATAGGATTCCACAAGATCCTAACTTAGGTCCATCCTGTAGGATCTTAAACCTTATTATCCAACTGGATTAGTTATTGTACAGAAAGCGTGCAAAACGAGTACGAATATCCCACGATATTGTACATACACTATAATTATCATGTCATGTCATGCCATGTAATGTCACGTTATATTTTCAGGTGAGGTTAGGATTGATCATTGACTTGACAAACACAAATCGCTTTTACGATAAAAGAGAAGTTGAAAAAGCAGGAATCCGGCATGTCAAGATGAACTGCAAGGGGTTGGTAAAATAATAATAATAATAATAATAATAATAATAATAATAATAATAATAATAATAATAATAATAATAATGGTAGTGGTAGTGGTGATGGTGATAGTGGTAGTGGTCATGGTCGTGGTAGTAGTAGTAGTAGTGGTCGTAGTATTAGTAGTAGTAGTGGTTGTAGGAGTAGTGGTGGTGGTAGTAGTAGTGGTCGTAGTAGTAATGTTCGTAGTAGTGGTCGTTTTTGTGGTGGTGGTGGTGGAAGTAGTAGTGGTCGTAGAAGTGGTCGTTTTCGTGGTGGTGGTGGTGGTGGCGGTGGTGGTGGTAGTAGTAGTAGTAGTAGTAGTAGTAGTAAGAGCATGTGGGGGAAGAAAGCCATGGTAGTTCCAGTAGGGATTGAAGCCCTGGGGGCAATTCCCAGAGACTGAGACAAACATCTCAGAGCACTAGGGCTTAACAAGGTCAAACCGAGTTAATTGCAGAAGGTCGCACTACTTGAACATCACACATCCCATACAGATACCTCTGACATTCCTAAGTCCTTGGGTAGGTCCACATAAGTGAGTTGATATAACTGAAGGTAAATTGGAAGAGAGAGGAGATTTTTAAAGCTGATTTTAGCGTGTTAATTAGCCTTTTATCAAAGATGAATCAAGGGCTTGTGGGCTGTGTGTGGTATTGTGACGATGCAGTGGGAGGGTAATCAGTAAAGTTTTGGCTGGGAATGCACTGCTGGGACTCTCAAGACGCTTACCCGATGCCAGACCATAATAATAATAATAATAATAATAATAATAATAATAATAATCAACTTTATTTAATGAGAGTAACACTTGACAGTACATCAACTGAAGAACTAGTGGCCCTTGATCCTAACAACTATTACAATAAGTTGCTCAGCTGCATCCTTACCCTATCCCAGGCTCACCAAGTGTCAATTCCTATTCTAGAATAAATTCTTCAAACAACCAATAAGTTTCCCCACAAATGGGATGCTATTCACTCATGTGGGATGCTTTGTAAGGCACATTCTTACAACGTTAACATACTTTGGGTATCGACATTTTATTTTTTACATATTAGGAAATTTGTTTTATCTTTTGCCAGGCATGGTGAGACTCCAACAAAAGAACAAGTGGATCTTTTCATCAACATGTGTGATCGTTATTTCAACCAAAACCCAGGGGAATTAATAGGTTTGTGGGCCCTTTAAGACTGTTGAACCTCATCATAAGGAATGAATTATAATTGTTAACATTACCATAAATGATCTAATGAACGCCAAATTAATTGAATACCGCCTTTAAAAACTTACTAATAGTTATTACTGTATGTGTGATGAACACCTCTCCCTGACTTATAAATGCCCCATATCTAATTATATGCGGGGGGGCTTATAGGCGAAATGAGAAGAAAAAAAGTTTCAAAATGAGCCACAACAGTGTGGATCGAATTACATTTTTAATTTACCTTTAGTTTTTAATTAACCTTTAAAATGTCATAATAAATCTAATTCATTGCAATTTCAACAACAAAATACCGCAACGTAACTGGAACGTAACAAAACAGAAGCTCAGAGTTCATCCTCGCAGTGTTCTGTGAGAGTGCTTAATATTAAGGAAACTAGGAAAACTAGAGGGGGACTTATACCCGGATGTATTTTTTGTTTACAGGTAGATGGACCTATAACAGGGAGGGGGGGGGGGGGGCTTATAAGTGGCAGTTTATGGGGTATGGTAACTAAAGGAGACATTCATTTGATAATCATTTCTTTCATTGTCAGGAATCCATTGTACTCATGGGTTCAACAGAACTGGTTTTTTGATAATAGCTTATCTTGTAGAGAAAGACGACTGGAGGTAAGTACAGTGTACATGAAAACTTGTACATACAAGTAATTGTTAAGTATAAACCTTTAAGCCCCAGTAGTGATCAGCATCAAATTTCTCCTCATCATGTCAGTGCATTAAAATGCATACAGGTCATGAGAATTAGGGAAATGGTCACTAAAGATGAATAATGTTGTGATACTTCTCCTTCTAGTGCTCAACAAAGTGTATGAAGTCCAGGAAGGAGAATTTTAATAATGATGCTGTGGCTGAAAGGGTTAAGAAAAGTTCACATCACCATTTTTCTTGTTAGAAGTATAAACCACCAATGGTAAATGACTGAAAAATGTGAGCAAGTCCAAGAGAAATGATATCAGTTTGAGAGAGCAGGGGATTTAAGATAGCTGGGGCAATGGGTCTTCTGTTTTCAAAATCACATTCTTTCTATTAATCTTTAATTAGTATTTTTTGTTTTTTTTTTGTTTTCTGACAGCGTTGAGGCAGCAGTTCAATGCTTTGCACAGGTTTGTCATTTAAATAAATTCAGTTCTCGAGAACTACAGCATGAACCTTTTATTTGAGTCCCATTAACATACCGGTGTCCAAAATAAATTTAGGATCATGTCAAACTAATAGAAGCTTTATTTACTGGTATGTTGCATTTTTTCTCTTTTTAATTAGCATCTATTTCTTGATTTGTATAAACCTACCTGATAACTTGTCAATTTGTTTTTGTAGTGCCGTCCACCAGGAATTTACAAAGCTCATTATCTGCAAGACCTTGTCAGTCGCTATAGTGACTCAAGGGAACAAATTGCAGCTCCTGAACTTCCAGATTGGTGTCTTGAAGAAGAGGAAGGCTTCAGCGACAATGAACAACAAAATGGTGAAACAGCAGATGACGGTAGCCGACCAGATGGGAGTAGGAAAAGATTCCGAAGAGATCCCAGATTAAAAGTGAGCTGATTTTATGAAAGCCACCATTTCAGAGAATTCGCCCTTAATTTTGGGAACTCTAAGAATAGTAAAGCTATGGTGATGAAATGTAGAGGGTGTATAGTACATCCAAAAGTGTGCCCTTTGAGGTCTTCAACATGAGTTGATGATGTTATATGGCATGGAAATTATGTCATGATCTCAAATGGTGACCATCTTGAATCTTCCATCTTGGATTTCTTTACTTCTCCAAAATGTCAAAAAACCACCTAGATAATGTCCAAAGTATGTGTGGGCAGATTCCCCCCTCCTCCCAACCCGGTCTGAGTGGGATTAATCTCACCTTTCAAGAAGGCAAAAGCGTGCAGACTTTTCAAAATGTTTTGTATTAGTAGGTTGCAAGGTGTAACACCTGCTAGGAGCCTAGTGAGGTCCAGTGTGTCATGAGTGGCAAAAAATTGACTATGAGCAGCAACATCACTGTCAGGTTCAATTTTTAGCTTTTGAGTGGGTGTGGAGGAATGCAGGCTCACAAAAGAGCCAGAAATGGAGCCTAAATCACCAGCTGTTGCACATTTTAAGGAAGCTGACTCGGTTGGTTTTTTAAGGCCAAAGTTAAAATGATTATAAGTGAAGGTAGAATTTTAACAAAATGGTCTTTTTTTCCACCCCGCCTATCAACTGATATTTGTACACTTTCGATGAGTTTGTTGACAAATGCTGTTCATTCTTTGAAACTGTCAGGAAGCAAAGTTCATGGATGAGGTAGAAGGCATAGATGTTGTACAGTCACCTAGAAGAGAGGAAATTCAAGAAATGTGCCAGAAAATGTGTTCCTGGGAAAGGTATGACTTTTTGTTGTATAAAAATTTCTCTTGGACAAACAGAAAAAATATTATTCAAAGGTAGGATTTACCCTCTAAGCCCCAATAGTGATCAGCATCAAATTTCTCCTCATCATATCAGTGCATTATAACACATAAAGGTCATGAGAAGATTTGTCTTGATGCTGAAACAAGTTCTCCCTACTAGTACTCAAGAAAATACATGGAGACCAGTAAGGAGAATTTGTACAATGATGCTGGGGCTTAAAGGGTTAGCAAAAGAAATGATCTGCCATAAAATTACGTGTAGCAGGCACAAAATATATAATGTAGGGTACACGTGCAACAAATATATTTTCAGAAGTGGGTCTGAAGCACACCCATCCAAGAAATCTCACTCTTGCTAGTCATGCGATAGCTCTGAGGCAAACTAGTTAGTTCTATTGAAGATATGAAACTCGTTATTATAATGACATTTGTATTTAGTTTTTTACTAAGCAAGCTAGCAAATAAGTAAATAAATAAATAAATAAATAAATAAATAAATGCACAAATAAATTCATTTAACAAATATTGCCACATACTTTAATGGTAGTCCAGTGTTTTTCATAGTACCCCTCCTTATAATAATTTCAAGGATGGTTGCATGGCCAGAAAAATTTTTAATTGTATTTGCTCAGCGACCCAAAACTCTGTTCTGCTAAAAAAAAGTGTACCAATAACCAAGGGCGTTTTATAACCAGGAGAAGCCAAACCAGACAAAAAAAATTGAAACAATTTTACTGCTGAATTCAAAGCCGTGTGCAAAAATGAAAATTAGTGAAGTCTAAACAAAACACACAGATGGATATAGATCTAGACAGATACTCACTCTTAGCCCTTAATTTTTTTTTTTTTTGCATGCCTTAAAATGATCTTTCTTTTTGTTATTTTTGTGTTAGTGGTGGGTTCCCTGGCAGCCAGCCAGTGTCAATGGACGTACAAAACATTAAGCTTCTTCATGAGAAACCGTACAGAGTTAGCTGGAAAGCAGATGGTGTCAGGTGAGGCTCTTTTGAAAGTTTCTTCTGATTAATAAATGGCAATTGGCACAACTGTGCACTGTTGAGTTAGATGAATATACATCCATTAATCCAATGAAAAAAATAATTTCTATTTGGCCGTGCGTGTGTACTCTGATATCACGCAGATGACGTCAAAACGTGGTAAGAAGAAAGAAGTACGCTACGAGCAGCAGGTGAGTAGCCATTCTCGTCCCCAGAGCTGCGATCCTTTTGGCCAGCGCACGGATCGAGAGCTCTGGCAGGGTCCAAAGCAGGAAGTCCGCGAAGCACGGACTTCCGGCTTTCTGCGCAGCCTCAGAAATTTGAAACAATAACTGTTACCATCGGTTACAAAAATGGGCAGCTATTGCGCTTGCGCGTTATTCTGGCCCCCTGCCAGAGCTCTCGATCCGTGGCGCTGGCCAAAAGGATCACAGCTCTGGGGATGAGAATGGTGAGTAGCGTGAGTAATGTTCTTACCGCGCTTTGACGTCCACTGTGCGTTACCAGAGTACACTCACACGGCCAAATGGAATCTATTTCATTCTTTCATACGTTGTTTTGATATCGGTTATCCTGCACAAAATTAGAAGTGTTTTTAAAAATCTACGCAGTGATTGTTTGCGTGCAGAGAGCTTTGTGGCTCATTACGTGGTACATGCGACTGTACTTTAGACACAAACTTCTCTAGACCAATCAAAACGCGCGTTGTACTCTCACCATTGTATATATGGTGGTTTATGTGCTAGTTTTAAGAACGTCAAATTTTCAAGGGGCAACTATCAGCCGATGCATCCCTAGACAGAAATACTCTACTGTTTTTATTGTCCACCACTAAATTCTCTTTCCCCCCAAAACTTACCTTTTGAATCTTCAGTGCACCAAGTTTGAGTCCTTAGATAGACATCATCCATCAGCGCGCAGTTAGTAAAGCAATAATGATGCATAGCGTTGTAAATAACACTGCTCCAGAATATCTGACTTCGCGTTTTGTTCGTCGCTGTGATTTAACTAGTTATAACCTTAGAGAGAATGAATACAAGCTTGCTGTTCCGCAACCCCGTACTGAATTTTACAAAAGAAGTCTTTCTTACAGCGGTAGTGTGTTATGGAACGGCTTGCCTCTGGAGGTGCGGCAATTGACATCCCCTAGTATATTTAAGGGAAAATTAAGAGACATTAATTTCGATTGACAAATAATTTAATTAGCGATATTCTGTTTTTACACACGGCCTCCTTGAAAAGCAGGTGTTTTCTTTTCATCTTTATTATTTTAGTTTCTTTTATCTTAGTTTTCAGATCAGTTAGGAAGTTAGTTTTTTCTATACTTCAATGTAAATGTATACCTGAAGGAAATACCGTGTTTAAATAAAGTTACCTTACCTTACCTTACCTTACAGCTGCAAGAAACAACAACTTAAACAGACAAGAAAAGGAAAAGGGATAGAAAGAAAAACAGACGAAAAAAAATATATATATATAAGGAACTCTACTTAGTTGGGAGATTTTTTGCTGAAGGATAGTATCCATCCGGGTTCTTTTCGCTGGTCGTGCTCTATTCCCTGGCAGTTTCCCCGCGTAGGAGCACTATTGCATCACGTGTTCACTTTAAGCCAATCACAAACAGAGAATATTTAGTGGTGGACTATCATTACTGATTGTCAATGATTTTAGTCCAACGTACAATATTAATGGAAGCTATATATGTATTTTTTTATTTTCGTTAAGTAGTACCAAAATATCGCTGTTTTCCGTTTGCAATCTGCATTTACAGTGGAATGATTGAATGACTGACATTCATCGGTTTCATGATTTTCTGTTTTCTTGCCACCAGTGCGCCTATTGTTTTGGTACTTGGTGTGTAAGAAAACATTGCAATAATTTTTTGGACGCTGACTGTGACTTTTTCTTTTCTTTTTCATAGGTATATGATGCTTATTTTAAAGGAAAAAGAAATCTACCTGATCGATAGAGACAACAATGTGTTTGCCGCACCGCAGTTCCATTTTCCTCAGCGTAAATCTCTAGAAGAACATGTCTATGATACTTTGTTGGATGGGGTAAGTCAAGAATTATTCAGGGCTCGAGACTAACGGTAGCCAACTAGTCACAGACTGGTAGAAATTCCGTTTTGGCTGGTAAGTTTTGCGCTTTCACTAGCCAATTTGGCTAGTGAAAATTTCAAAGCACTAAAGCACCGGATGGAAACCAAACTAATTATTGGTTCTGATGATCGGATCCCAAGAGCAAATTGAGTGAGCAGAAACTAAAACTTATTCGTATGATACTTGTTTTGTCCTCTCAACGTTTTCCCCTACTAATTCTTGTCTCAGATAGCAACGTTTTTTCCGTCATTTCTACGTTCAAACGGAATTAGCCGTCGTCAGAACGTTTCACCATATGTTCCTTGAAAGGGCCATTAGCGCGTTCATATGATATTTGTCTACATGTTAGTAGGTTTACACAATTCTTTAGTTTTCTGTTATCGACTTTTTACCATTAATTGCTACGTTCGTACGATAGCTTCTCTTCCCAGCGTTCCTCTTTACGTAACCTCTTCACAACGTTCCTCCGTACGTAAGTAGGTTGGTCGATTTATTTGTACGTTAGCACGTTCGCACGTTCGCACGACATTGGACTGCTCTTCCTAAGGTTTTCAGCGTGTTAGTACATTCGTAAGATAAGTCGACACGGCTTAGCGTTTCTCTGTACGTTAGTATGTTCATACGGTATTAGTCTTGTCTTCTCAACGTTTATCCGTTCGTTAGTGCGATTTTGGTTGTCTCATTTACGTGTCTCTGTAATTTATTGTCCCACTGTTATAGTTCAGTTTGTCCGTTCGGCGTTCTTCCGTACGTCACACACGTTCTTACGGAATTAGTTTTGTCTAATAACCTTTCTCCGTAAGTTAGTAGTTGCGTATTTAATTAGTCTCTGTATTTGGTACGTTGGCAGCGTTTCTCCCTACTGTAGTGCATTTGCAACCAACGTGTTTGATATGACTTCTCAACGTTTCTCCGTACCTTAGTAAGTTTGAACCTTATTAGTCTTTTCTGCTCAATGTTTCTCCCACTTAAATACGCTTATAATTTACGTGAGTCGAGTGCTGTATCAGTCTTGTCTTTTTGACGTTTCTCCGTTCCTTACAACGTTCATACAATGTTAGTCTTGTTTTCCCAACGTTTCTCCGTACGATGACATGCTCAGAGAAGGTTAACTGTTCGAGTTATTCGTCATGATCTGACCGAAACGGAAAAGAGAAGCGTGAACTACATCGCGCCTGGGAATTTGCCCTGAAGGCACATGCTACTTTTATTCCGTGTGTGAGGATCTTTAACCGTTGGAAAGAACAGACAACATTCAAGTTCCTCACTCTTGAGATTACAGAGAGGCATTTTTACAGTACTTAACTCGGCTAAGAATTAGACATACTGAACACAGCTAGTATGAGATTATGCAAAAAAAGTCTGGCTAGGGAAAATTTATTTTGGCTAGTGAAATCAAACCTCTCACTAGCCACTTGGCAACTAAGCTGAAAAGTTAGTCTCGAGCCCTGAAGATCTACGTGCAAGAAGTGCAACAAGCTCAAATATCTGTTTAATATTTTTATTGTCTTTTTTTAATTGTGCTTCAAGGTACAACAATTACGGTTACCTTTACGATTACAGTTACATTAATTATTACAAGTTACATATTATATGTAGAGACTACCCCCGCCCCCCCTCACACACACACACACAGACCTACACCAATGCGTATGCGTATTCCAATGCTTTTACACTAACGGTAGGAGACGTAGCCCCGTTAACGATAGAGCGCTTTTCAAATGAGTGTCGTAATTACCCCAGCCAATCACAACAAGCACGAATTACCCAATCAACCAATCAGAACTCGAAGCAAATACTTGTAACTGGCGCCCAGCGCAGGAAAACGCGTGTGAGCAAGTTGCGATTGCTGATTGGTCGAGAAAGTGGCGCGAGCATTTTTAACCAATCACGGAGCGAAGTAAAGGAGAACCAAAGCAAACCGCGAATTACCTTTGAACTACTTTCGACACTCAATTGAAGTTTTGTGCGTAATTTCATCCAACGTCAATTCTCCCGGCCAATTTGGCACAGGAAAGTATGTCATTAGTATATGTCTTGTATGTCTACAAAGTTGATTTATTTTTGTTTGAGTGTTAATTTTTTATATTAAGTGATTGATGGTGCTGTCTCTCTCAAAAGGAAATGGTTCTTGACAAAGAAAATGGTAGAACTTACCCAAGATACCTCGCTTACGACATAATTAGATTCCAGGCAAGTGATACATTCACTTCTTTAATTTGTATGATAGTTTCAAATCACAACACTTCTTATTTTAAGGCCGCGGGTGACAAGCTGATCATGAATAAATTTATAAGGCAAAATTGTGGTGAAGGTCTTACGCTAAAAAACGTTATATCTTGAACGTTTGGGAGCCGATTCCGTTGAAACTTAACAGAGAGCTTGGGCAATGGTGGAAGTGCAACAAGGTTGTTTTTGGTTTGATAGATTGCGCTTCTTTGCGGTGCTATGGGCTCCCAAAGTGAAGATTTTGTAAAACGCGACTCTGTGTCCAAGTTTTCTCCTCGTGGAGAAGACAGCGCTTCTTGATTTTACCACTCATTAATCAGTTAAAACCTCTGTTGTGTCACAACAGAAGCCGATTATAGTATTTCGAGTTCCATTGAAAGTTGTAAGCTTTTAAATGAGTAAAATCGTCCTTGTTTAAATTTGAAGCCTTCGATATTTTGCTAAAAAGCCTCTTTGAAAAAAAAGGCTTCTGTTGTGACAATCTACAATACACCTAGTTTGTCTGCCTGTTGTGTCTGTTCAGGAAATTCTATATCTGCGCTGTATTTTTGGACACAGAATTGGTGGTATTAGGGCTTCCGAAGGCTTACCGAATAAACACGAATGTTTAAAGTAAGATTATGCTCATTATGGAAATTAAATTCAAGCAGCTATTGTTCACTGTCCGGAAAAGAACAATAGGTTGCAATTAAGAGATGGCAAATTTTTGGATTATAAGCGTTTCCCAAGCTCTATGTTAGCTCTAAGGAGTATTATTGTAGTTTTTGTTTTGTTTTGTTGGAAAACTTCTAAAAAGTTTCCGATTAACGTTGGAACGTAAAAAAGGCGGACTTCGACAGTTTTTTTATTTATAAAATGCTTAAAAGTCACAAATCCGTAGCACACGATTTAACGCACGTGCAATTATTGATTCAGAAACTGAAAGTTTTACTGAAGAGCCTATTCATGAATATTTCGCGCAATGTCGCTACCATTCGTTGCACTTCGTGCATACGCTTTAGATAAATAAATACTGCAGATGACTTAGTTTCTCACCCGCGACCTTAAATTGAAAGAATTAGAAAAAAAAAGATTAATAAATGCAATTCTAACCGCACCATTTTTTGTCATTTTCTGACAGAGTCAAGAAGTTGGCAAACAAAGTCACGATATACGAATGTTGTGCATTGAAAAAGAAATAGAGATGGCGCGCAGCCTAGCGGTAAGTGTGGTACGAAAATTGTCTAGTTTTACCCGGAACCTTCCAGAACATTCCCTAGAATTCTCCAAAACATTAGAGAATGCTGAGTCATTTAAATAATTATGTAATTTCTTTGCATGGCAGGTGATAATGTCATGTTACTAAAAATAGATTTATTAGAAGTTTCTAGAACTTGTTATGATAAGTATACAAGTAAGCGGTTGTCAGTCTACTCAAGCAGTTTTGAGAAGCAGTTTTCAGAGAAGTGTAAGCAGTAAGTTCAGAGTTTGTTGCTGTGGCTGTATGCCGAACTGAGTAAAGTGGCTGTGTGCCGAGCTGTGTGCTGTGTATGAAGAAAAGTGTGTGTGACATAGAAGTGCTGTAAGCTGTGAGGACTACTTTGGTTTGGAATAAATCCGCTTGTTGCTGTTACCGACAACACTGCGTTCTGTCTACAAACGAACTACTCCTTTAACGAAACTCGTAACAAAGTGTGTATTAAACAGCATTGAATTTCTTCTGGCTTTCTAAATGATTCACCGCCCACAGGGTATCAGCAACTAACCCTGCCTTTTGGTTATAAGGAAACTTTATTCCATATCAAGTACAACGTTTTCGCTGCAAAGCAAAGGCTATGTCCTATAATACGGGGAAAAAATTCCGTGACCATTTCCGAAGTTTAGAAGTTAGTAAAACAGTTATTGCACTCGCGCTTGTTGGATACGACCGCTCTTCTCCCTAGTTTTCAGGGCAACGGGTAAGTCGGTTTTCCAGACCAGAAAAGCAGCTCTGTTGTATATCCTTTTCTATAGGGGCGCCCAACGAGAAATTTTTAGCGAAAGACTTGAAATATCATTTTCAGCTTTCTTTGATTGTTTCAGAGCTTTTTAAAGTCATATTTGTGAAAGCTAATACGGATTGATCTGTTCGGCGTTCTTAGCTGAAAATTTAGGTCGCAGAAAATGTTAGGAAACAGAATCCTATTCGCCAAATTTCCGAATTGCTGATGGCTCTCCGAAAATGCTAGCTGACCTTATTTTGCACTCTAAACGACGTATTTGTCCCTATAAAATCAACTAGGAACTAATAAGTCTTCTTGTTACGAAAGTTCGAGGTAATGTTTCGGTAATCTGTTTGGTGCCCCTGTTTCTACCCTGGAGCCGAAAATCCGAAATGTTGTTCGAACAGCCAAACAACATTTGTCCGCACTAAGGTACGGAAAAATGTTGAGAAAAGTAATACCTTAGAAACGTGCTAACATATCGAGAAACGTTAAAATGATACGACTAACATATCAGGAAAACAGAAGTGTACGAAGAAACATCGCGGAGATAGGACAATTACCTTATGAACGTAGAAGCATTGAAAAGATAAACCTAATATCCAACAAACGAACATGGTGAGAAAAGTTAATAAGAGAAGACTTACGTGATACATATAGTACGACTGACATTAATGTTTTTATAATTCAATCCCATAAAAATCACAATCCATATCTGTTGGATATTTCTAATCCAGGCCTTGATATGTGGTTGTAACCGGTAACAAGCGGTGCTACAAGTGGTAAATTTTACCGGTTACCGTCTGATGAGGAGAACACTGTACGATTAACACTTCATATCCTACTCGCGCTTGTGGAATGGTTGTTAGTTTTTAGACTACTCTATCGCGGTGCATCAGCGAATAAGCTATAACGATTTTTCCAATCAAAATTAACGCATTTGTGATACATCACAACGCATGTCTGCTAGTTGCACATGAATGCATTTATGTGTATACCAGGGCTGAACTGAAAAAGAAAGGTGCTATTGTAAATTAAAATGCACTGTTAGCAAATAATGATAATTATTACAAGTAACTGCTATTTTTGCTAGCTAGGAAAAAGGCGTTGTGTGTGTGTGTGTGTGGGGGGGGGAGGGAATGGTGGGGTGGGCGATTCGAAGCGTTTTACGCTGCCAACCCCCCCGTCTCGCGTGATCCCCGCTTCGCTCAAAGTAAAAAATAAATATATACCTAATTGCAAGAACGTTGCTATACAAAAAAGAAAAAAGCCAAAAAGGATTTAATTAGCCATGCAAATTACATTGTCAGATTTTTATAATTCTTAAAGTACTTATGCACTACAGTGTAATACGTCAGTATTGTAAATTTCAGTTTGGTAAATTGGCCACCGTTGAGACCTTTTGAGCTTTAGTCGTTCGTCAGAGCAATTCCACGAATGTAGTTAGCGTGCCTAATTTATTCCTATATTTGGCTTTTTCCTTTTCCCACTTTTCATTTTTGTAAACAACGATATTGGAATTAGGTGTATTAAAAAACGAACTAAATACTTTAAAAAAAACCGCCTATCTACAGGCTAATTTCGTTTATCCTTTCTCTCTACAGGCTCAGCGAGGACTATTTGACAAGTCGAAGGAGCCGTTTAGCATACGTGCTAAAAAATTCTTTCCGGTGGAGAAAGCTGAGTGGGTTAGTACTGTACACAGCAACTACCATACTTATAAATAATAATAATAATAATAATGAAGGATTTAGAAATTGAAGTAGCAAGGATGTGGGGACTCGAAACAGAGACGGTTCTTGTAGTTGTTGGGGCACTCGGCCCAATCAAAAAGGGCCTGGAGAGCCGCATGCAGAAAATTTCTGGCAACATCAGAATAGAGGACTTGCAAAAGATCTCCGTATTAGGAACAGCCCATATTCTTCGCAACGTGCTTTCTATCAAGTAGACCTCCATCTCGCCCCCCTCCCCCCAGCTGCTCCCAAGGAAGCTGGTGGTTTCTCGGTGCCTTAAAAGAAAACCAATATAACGATAACAAGATATTTATTTAGCGCTATTTCCGTTAAACTCGATGACGCTTCACAATTTAAAAAAAAATATATATGAAAATTTGCATTGAACTACTTTAAAAATAGACTTTAAAAATTGAGTAACAAGCCATGATGGATACGTAAAATATATACAGTATAATAAGAGGATAAAATTCAATCGTATCTCATTGTAGACTTGATTAAAAAGATATGTTTTAACGCTTGTTGTAAAAGTGGACAATGTCGCACAATGATGGATGGAATCTGGCAGGGAGTTCTATAGCCAAAGTGCGACAGGTGCTTATATGTGGAGCTTATATCCCGTATTTGTCATGCATTGAACCTGTTATTTGGTACATCTTGCTCTCAGTTCAGTCACTCCTCCTACCAACCTAAACTGATTGTTTCACTGTACATTCGTCTCATGCACGTTTTACTTTTTTTTCTTCGTAGATTCTAGATGCCTGGAGCCCAAAACTTAGCCACGAAAATGATGGACTTATATTCAATCCAGCGGAAGAAGTAAGAATAAAAATGATAAAAACAGGGCTTTTTCTCGTCAGAAAAAGCCAGATCGCAGGCTATTTCCGTAGCAGCAGTTTTTGGTTTGAGCGTGGTTATCCATTTGTCCCCCCCCCCCCCCCCCCACCGCCGAGTTCTCAGTTGTTTTTTTTTTTTTTTTGTTCCTATACGGGTTCGCCACATTCGTCCAACATAAGAACCTTTAAATTGCGTCATTTTTCCACGATCAGGTTGTTAGATTTATTGTAAGGTGGCGCGGGTTTTCTAAGGCGACAGTACATTTGGAAAGCGGTTTTCTGGTCACGATTGCTAAAATACGTGCTATAAGTCACACAAGACGTGACTTATTTTTCAGCAATCACACTATCTGGATGCAACTGATGGTTCACGCTCGTCCCATGTCCACTCAAGTTCACGCTCATCCCATGTCGCCATGCGTGCGAATGATTTTTAACCCTTTTACTGTCCCGGTAACCCATGATCCACTTACTTCCGTGAAAGGGTCTGTTATTGCATCAGGAATTTCAGCTGACTTTAGATATCTGGTTTTTTTTTCTCTTTTTCTTTTTCAGCCATACGCCCCTGGACAGTGCCCAGAAGTACTCAAATGGAAGCCGTCTACGCTCAACTCAGTGGACTTTATATTAAACATAAGGACAGTCAAACAAGAAGGGTAAGGAGCAAACGTGGGCAGCTATACTGATATAGGCACCCTCTTATGGCAGTGGCAATTTTTTTCTTTATAAGAGAGTGAGAGTGCAATACGCCCTGTAATTAGTTACCTTAAACCATTGAGCCCCAAAAGTGACAAGCATATAATTTCTCCTTACAGTATCACCACTTGATCAAATATACAGGTCATGAGAATAAAGGAAATGAACCCCAGTCATTAAATGTCTTGATGTTTAATCAAATTCTCCCAACTAGTAACATAAGAAATATATGGAGAACAGTGAGGAGAATATGCATGTGGATATTGGGGCTTAAAGGGTTAATGCGCATGGCCTGCTCCCATCCGGCCTCTTAGGTCAGTTCTTTAAATCAACGGTGATCTGATCTGGGTGTCGTCGGCTCAAATCCCACCAGGATCGAAGATGTTTCTTTGTTCCCAGTGACCCAACTCTCTAGGTCTAGTTGTCCAGAGGGAATTTCATAGAGGGGTATTGTTCGGTGACCAGAACTCCTGTATGCACCAAAAATTCTCCACTTATTACGTGCGCTAAGCGGCTGACACAGCTTGCGTCGTACACGGTTGGGGTGACGATTATCGGATCCGGAGGTCTACTCTTCTTTGTTCCAGGTGACCCATTTTCTTCCCTAGGGAAACTTCCTTTTAAACTCCTGCTGAAAAACTCCAAACAGTTGGTAAACAAGTGTTGACAAACTAATTGGCAAAATAGTTTTTTCAAACGACAAATCTCTGCAAGCATGCAATTGTCGGTTGAATCCCACTTTTGCGGTGTTCTTCTGGTATGGCCAGGATAGAAATGGATTAAACCTTGAAAACGCTTGGCCAGCTTTTTCAAGTTCTGCAGTGGGCGGTTTTCTCAACACAGCGGTCAAACGCACGACGCGTGCGCAGTTCCCGTCATAATTTTACAAAGGAAAATAAAGACAAATGTCGAAAGTTTCACTTTAACCGCAAAACTTAACGCCGTTTCTGAAAACGTAAGCTTTATCGGCGCGAAATTTGCTTTATTGGGACAATTTATGCATCGTTTTCATACGAACTTCGCGCTCGTTGAAGTCTGAACTGATTCAAACTTCAAGGCTCTGAAAGACCGGATGTGACGTAGCTTTTTGCGTTTGACCGCTGTGAAGGTTTTCTCTCCTTGCAAATATGCACTCGATATCTTCCTCTTGGGCATCGGTGAACCACGATATTTTTTCCAGCGATACGAATATCGGTATTTCAATAAGACATCGCGATATTATGATACAATAAAATACGTTACATCAACAAATTTGGGAAATCACTCTCTTTAATATTCCTTAACCAAGCTCTTGTAAGGCGGTTTAATGTTGTGATATTACTGTGTCGAATTTATTATTATGGAAATAAATTATTTAAAATTCGATCCGGAACCCGAGGGCCACAGGTTTGTCAGTCCCAGACTGTTGTGTGTCACCCTCGTTAAACAAAGTTGATTGATTGATTGATTGATTGATTGGTTGATTGATTGATTGACTGATTGATTGATTGATTGATTTGAAAGGTAGTGGAAGTTGTTGGTAACTAGTTTTGTCGCGCACAGTGATGTATCGTATCGCGTATCGTATCGTGGCCCTTGTATCGAGACCTGTATCGTATCGTGGGAAAATGTATCGTTGCAGCCCTAGTTTTAACTGCAGAACACCAGCAAAATCCTCGTGACGTAAGCTCTCCTCATGAGCACTTTCTACTTTTCGAGCAAATTTCGAAGAAAAAATTGTTTAAATTAAAAAAATTCCCGTGACATAGTCCATTTGACGTCTTTAAGGACGGTGCATCCTAATAGAGAGGTATTTTGCAAAAGTTTAATATGACTATGGGGGGAAAGCAGATCTTAGCAAGACCTATTGGAATCTAAAAAGAAAAATGTGGGTAACCACTCATAATTCTAAAAAAGCTTTGAAATACAAAAAACGTGTGGCATTTTCTTTCCAAATTTAAACTCAATTATCTCTGAGAAATGCGTGGTTACCTCCGATTTTCTTTTTGGATTCTGACTGCCCTTGCTGAGATCTGTGTTTTCCAAATAGTAATAAACCGCGCAAAAATACCGTTGTATTAGTGAGCCAATTCCTTAAGACCAAACCCGAGATGCGCAGAACGTATATATGTACAGTACCAAAAAGGAGGCACCGTCTTAAAACTTGCTCTTTGGTTGAATAATATTGTTTTCTGCGTTCTTTTCCTATGAAGCTGCATGCCTGAGACGCTTGGTACACTTATGGTCGGTGGCTATGACAAACCGTTTGCTGCTATTAAGGTTGGTTGTTTTGTGATAGATTGTCTTGATACAGTATTGTTTTTTGTGAAAGATGTATTGTACAGCATTGATACAATATTATCTTTGTATTGATACAAAGAGGTATTGAGTGACACAGGCATACTTGAAAAAAAGAAATCCGAGTTCTTCCAACAGGAGTCGAACCTATGACCTTGTGTTTACTAGTCCGAATGGTCTACCCAGTGGCGGATCCAGGATTTTTGAAAGGGGGGTGGCTGACCTGACAGAACGATATCAGAATATTCAAAGACAAAATTACCTCAGTGATAGTTCTGTTCCCTTTCATAATTTCAAGCTTAAACGACCCCAAAGAGGGGGGTGGCTAGCCACCCAATCCACCCCCCATGGATCCGCCCCTGCTACCACTGAGCTATGGGGGACGTATGGGATATCCCATTTCCGATAAGTGAAAATGAGTTTCCATTCACATGCGAATAAAACTCATTTCCGTATGAAAGGTTGTGCACCTGGCCTTGCGTTGAAAAAAGGCACAAGACAACTCCGAAATGGCCTATTTAGGCCATTAAACAAGGTCCATGTGACAAACATCCCGGCTGCCTACTGCCAGGAATTAAATGTCAGTGTGTAGCATATGCGCAGTGGAAGAAGTGTAGTGGAATGTTTTAAGTCAGTCCCAGTTGTTCAAAGAGTGGATAACTTTACCCAGTGGATTATTCGTTATCCCACGGAGCAAGTTTACTTCAACTTACCCATTTGGCCAGATTTTTGCAAAGCCACACACTTAAATATAATTATGCTCTTTCTCTGTTCATAAATCATGCGGCTATGTAGAAATTTTCCCACATGTTTTATTTGGTGGATTATAGATTGTCCAGTGGATAAAGTTATCTGCTCTTTGAACAATTGGGGGTTGGTGATTAAATGCAAAAGATGTATTTATCAGTGAGTGACACCGGCATACTCGGAAAAAAATCAGAGTTTCTTGTTTTGTTTTATGTTTGTTTTCTTTGCCTCCAATGCGAGACAGTCCTCTGTTAAATGAGGGTTTATCAATCTTAACTGCAGATGTAGAGTCTTTCTTAGTGGATTGCGAAGGACAGTATTTTGTATTAAGCTCTGTTGAAGGATTTTTTGCCGCTAAAATGGTGAAATGTGTGAAGTTGAACACCTGATTTTGAAGTTCGTCATTGCACCTGTCTAACTAGTGCCAATCCCGAACCGCTCCTAAGTGTAACAAGTCCCTACAAAAATGTACAATATATTTTTACAATTAGAAATAATCCAGCCATCTTTATCACCTACTTGTGAGATCATTACTTTCAGAATAATGCGAATTTTAACAAATTTTAAAAAATCGACACGTCACATTTTTCATCTGGACTTTGCACTGGCAATAATTTTAGTGTTATTGCAAAAGGCACCCTTTTTTGAGTCTCACGATTCTTTCTCTAGTCACGTGACTTGCCAAATGTGGTTGCCACCCAGTCGAAAATTTTGAAGTGCTCTTTTGTTGGACAAACATACACCTTATTCCAAAATGGCGGAAAATACATTACTCTTTTGTCTCATTGTTAATTGGCCCTTGTTGCGTCGATCCCATCTGCAGAATTCAAAGGAAAATTTGGCTAAGAACGAGGCAACAAGGGCCAATTAACAGAAGAATAATGCATTTTCCGCCATTTTGGAATAAGGTGTACGGCCGAGTAAACATGGCCGAGTAGTATTTACTGCGCATACGTTCTGCACATCTCTGGTCCGGCCTGAGATCCTTGGGTCAATATGAGCTTAAATTTCAGTGAAAAGAAAATGCCACACATCGTTCTGTATTTTAAAGCGTGGCTACCCACATTTTTCTTTTTGGATTCCAGTAATCCTGGCTAAGATCTGGTTTTCCCCATAGTCATAACCTTCGCAACAATACTTCTGTATTAGGAGGCACCATTCTTAAGAATTATTCCAATCTCCTTGTCATTAAGTCTCAGTGTTACTTATCATATTCAAGGTGGCTCTGGTATTGTTGCCTCAAAGTGTTAAGCCAAAGAAACAATGTAATGCATCATTTTTAACTTCTAATCGTTTAAGGTAACAAGAGAACTGCGGAACTTTGACAAGAAAGTTGTTGAATGCACGTGGGACGCTGAGCATAATCAATGGAAGTTTCTCAGAGTTAGAGAAGACAAAAGTTTTCCCAACGGTTACAATACAGCTATGAGTAAGTCTGCTTTATCTTTAAGTTGTATAAGAACAAGGTGTAGGCATTCTTGCGAAGGGAGTGTCACACAAGTGGCGGGAAACAGGATAGGCGGGCGGGTGAGAGTGGCGGGATGATGGAAGCGGGATCCCATCCTAAGCCTATGTCACGGCTTTTTCACAGACCAGTTTATTTTTAGATGACAATTTTTAGCGGAAATTTAGGTTTCGGTGTGCGTGACTCCGCATCCCCCCCACCCCACAAAAAAAAAATGGGGGCTTTTCATCAGTCTTTCGCCTTCTAAAATACCCAATTCGTAACACAAGGCTGATAAATAATTTCCAAAACTTCTGACTGGTTAGCAAGACACCTTTGGGAGTCTGAATTCTCGGAAATTCAATCTAAAAATAAACTGGTCTGTGAAGTGTCTTGACACGAATATATGGCACTTCCGCTCCCCGGCTTATGGGCTCCTGACGGTCTGTAATTAAAGAAGTAATGAAACCGTAGACGACTGTTTGTTTGTTTGTTTGTTATCGCTTTTTTAGGCGTATGCAAAAGCATACAACAACCTGTGACCAAGAAATGGCTTCTGGAAGTCATAGAAAAGTATCGCTACCATTCAAATCGCCACAGGAATCCCAATGCCCCGTCTACGAGTCACGCTGTCTGAACTGAAAAACATTGACAGTAGTTCGCTGGAATTTGTTTGGTGGCTATAAATGCCACCCATGGAGGAAGATATTCATCTTTTCTTTTAAGGAAGATACGAGAGCTGTACGTACACACGAACTGAAATTTGACAACCGTTAGTCAGCGTTTGAACGCTCAGAGTGCGTGTACTTCTCGCTTGAAAGCTGATAGTGAATACCTGTGCGTTTGTCATACCCGAGTAGTTAGAAAAGAACCGACTAAAGTCTGCAAAGACTTTTTCGCGAGAAACCGAGTGCAACCGATTGGGTTTACCAAAGACAATGGTGTCTTCGCATGATACCGAAAGCAACCGACTTGGGTTACCGAAGATAGTGGTGGTGCCTTCGTGGTATCCCGACCACAACCCACTTGGTGTGCCGAAGATGTTGTGTTTGTGTGATCCCAGACACAAGCGACTTGGTGCAACGAAGATGATAGTGTCCTCTTTTGTTACCGAACACGACCGAATTGGTGTACCGAAGATGACATTGCCCTCGTATGTTACCGAACACGACCGACTTGGTGCACCGAAGGTGATAGTGTCCTCGTATGTTACCGAACACAACCGACATGGTGGACCGAAGATGACAGTACCCTTGCGTGATGGCGAGCACAACCGACCTGGGTTATCGAATTTGATGGTGTCTTAGTGAAGAACCAATGCAACAGACTGGATTTAGAGAAATTTGTGCAACGTTTAGTGTTTTTTACGTGCGCATTTGGGCATGAAGACTCTCCTTTCCATTCAAACTGTCTCTTGACTTTAAACTGGACTAATCACCCATTGTTATCAACACGTAGACGTAATAGTCTTCTTACCTTACCGTAAAGATAAACTCACGGACGATGATCAATGTAAATAATATACTGAACAAAATACTGCAGTGGTACAATATGAACAACAGACATTGTCACAATACTGAATTTTTATTCCCTAGCAGAAGAAGAAAGACAAAATTAGCCTGTAAATGTTACACACACTTTTCTCTTTTACAAAAGCTAGAGTAGCTGACAATGCTTCGTTACAAATGGCTTTGTATCTGTAGTAAATGGACAGGTTTTCAAGTAGTAAAGAATCTCGTCAAAATATGTTACCTTGAAAAGTCTGAAGTTTTTGTCCTTAACCCGCACAAAGTTATCGCACGCGAGCCAGAAACTAGGCTTGGGTTGCATGAAGGACAATTTGCCGACGATAAATGTTGGGTTAATTGGGAGCAATCTTGTCACAAATAAACCAAATCGTTGTGCTCCACGGTGTTACCTATACCCTCGTTTTCAAAAGGAGGCCAAGCTTTTCACGCAGAAGTATAAATTTTGGTCACAAGTGGAATATCAGCGAAATGAAACTCGTTTTCATATGAAAGGCTTTTGACTTGGCCTCTCCGTAAAAATGAGGCTAAGGGCCATTTCCGTATTGTCTTAAGCCTCATTTTGAAATCGTGGCCTGTGCACGGCGTTCCATACGCACATGCTATGCACCAGGCCTCACCCTGAAAAAAGAGGCTTTAAACAAGTGGGAAGAGGACTATCAAGCTCTCGATTCCCCATTAATCTTGGTATTTTATTCTCATCAATAGACTAGAATGTATTGGTATTGTAATTTATATATTGTATTTACAAGGCGAGATAACTATCGCAAGGTGGTGTTCCCGGTGTGCCCGAGCTGCCTCAGCTCTTACAAGGTCTTCTCTGATTTGCTGAGAAAACAATACACCAAACAACAAAACAATGGACCCTAGCCCTGAAAACAATAGAGCTGCGTGATACCAAGGTCCAATGAAATTAGAGGTTGTTAAGAGCTGCGGGGCTACCGTGTAAAAGAGAGCAGCGGTTTGAGAGTGAACACGAACAACAGCGGGGAGCTTGGAAACAAACGGGAAGCGCGAGTGTCGGGGGTGTTGGAAAAAGAGTAAGCAGAGGCTGCTAAATCGTCCGTCGACATTCTACAAATGTACTCGATAATAAGCGAATTTTAGTCAATATTATGTTTAACAACAAACCTTTTCAACTCCCAAAACACCTCTGCCGTACGCGGTATCCTCCTATATGAGAACTCAGCAAGTACCAAGAATGGTGGTGGTCATCTTTTTACATCATTCCTTGCGCCCCAGTGGGAATAGAAATCCTTTTTAAAATAACAAACACTGAAATCAGAGCAGAGGTCTGTGGATAAAGGGCCTGGGCACTAACAAAAATTGTTCGTGTGTAGACTGGTGCCCGTGCCCAACAGTCCACCGCGGTCAAACGTCTGAGGCAGTTTTTTCGTTTTAATTCGTAAGATTTATTCACGATGCAGTCGAAACATGAGCAAGGATATATAAATTAGTTGGAGAGTGTAAATAATTCCCTTTTCTTTGAAGAACTTCTCTTATTTTCTCGTGTGACCGCGGCGAAGCCCAACAGACATTTTTACACTTTTGTACTCAGTGCGCTGGCCTTTGCCTAGTTGACTTTGTTTTACCACAAACTTAGCTGTTTTTGACCTGTGAATGACGAATTCTAAGATCACAAACATGTTACTGACTCGTTCCCAGTCGTCTTCATGTTGCGCGACGCGCGCGGCAAGGGAGTGCGAGGTGTGATAGCTACTAACCACACCTCTTGCCTCGCGGGTCGCGCAACATGAAGACGACTGGGGACGAGTCAGTAACATGTTAGCATAAGATCAGCACGGTTGGCACAGGAAAAGCAGAAGTGGTTAGGACGCCGGAGGTCCCGGGTTCAAGTCCCGGTCTGACCGCTATCTGGAGTTGTTTCACTGCCGACCCGGGTTCAACTCCACGTTCACACTTGTAATTATCCAACTGGTCTGCCTCCTGCCAATGGGACTTTTAACTTGTTATGTTCATTTATTTGAAATATTTGTTTCTAAGTTTTAAATGCTCAGCCCCACTAGCACCTTGCTATAATCACTCTCCGAGGGTAAATAAAGGAGATTTATTTTATTTTATTTTATTTTATTTCAAAACAAAGCCAACTGTAGCCTCACTTTCACTCAGAGACCAGACGATCACTAAGCACACAACTGGACACTGGGCTTTTTGCCATTCGTTGCCTGAATAAGCGAATTTCTGCTGACGTAATGTTTATCAAACAAACCTTTTTAATTCCAAACACCTCTCGCACTTTGAACAAAGAAACCTTTGTATTATGCACCCAAACATGGAGTACCAGGTTTATTAACAGGGAAGTTAGGAACAGACGTTCGTGAGCCATGGACAGCAACCGGAAGTAGAATGTTCCGTTAGTTGGTTGGTTTTTGCTTCCCAATAAAGAGGTGAAATATCTTGTTTTAGAATCTGGTGCATGGCTTGCCATTATGGACACGATAGCCACAAAATGGATGTAAAGGGAAACGTTCTACTTCCGGTCGCCGTCCGTGGCTCACGGACGTCTGTGCTTAATTAAGTTCCCTGTTAGTAACAAAAACTGAAATCCGTCCATACAGTCGACCTTGTACCCAGTGCCCGTGCACAGTGCTCAATTTTAGGCACGCGGGTACGTGCAAAAAGCCATGCGCAAATGTTTGGCAGCCAGGCCCTCCCTGGGCACAGTCTTTGGGTCAGTATTGTAGGATGTAAGTATCCCATCGCGTATTCAGTCGTTATTTTTTGTTTGTTGTTTATGTCAGTTGACAAGTTTTTTTGTTATTTTTTCCACATCTTCATTAGCGTGCTTTTGTTTGCGTTTCGCATATTTTATCTTTGCCGGTGTAACGTAGCAACGCGGTAAAAAATTTTTGGGCAGTCACACTAAGCACAGTTCAAAATTCACTTCATATCTTGGAAACCCTAACATCCACAGATAAGCTGCTTGGCCGTGATCTGAACAGAAAAAAAGCCTAAAACTCAAAAGGCATACAGTTTTGGTTATTGAGAAAAGTGCCAATATTTAACGATCCATCAAGATGGAAAACGTGACGTATCAATTTCTTGAAATTCGCATTATTGTCGAAGTTATGACGTCATAAGTACGTATATTTATACATTCTGTACTATAATTTGTCTAGTCTTTGTAAAGGCAGTAATTGCTTACGTCGGATTCACAAAAGGCTGAATTATCTCCGATTCGCGAAAAATAAAATCCGAAAATCTACCTCCTTTCCTCCGAGGTTTAGGGATTTTTTAAATTTCAGATGTTCATCCTCATACATTTCACCAATTTAACGGCACAAAACGCTGTAAAACAGCGTATGACTAAATACCATTCAAAAAATCCCTGTATTTAAGGGTATCCCCCGAAACTGGTATATTTGCGTAGCTGTGACAATGTCTCTTGCCTTTCGCTTTCGCCCAAGAAAAAATGATCGGCTACGCCGAGGCACACACAAGTCGAGCAAGGATCAGAAAACCACTCCCACTGTGTGCGATCATTGACGTCACCACTGACGTCATTCCTTATAAACTAGTTTAATCTCCCTAGGTGGTTATCTGGCATCGTATAATTTGCACTTAGTCTAAAATCTTAGTTTGTGTTCTGGGCTATGGTTAATTTGAAGGACGACGCGCTATAGTTATCCAGGTGAGAATTCTAAATGTTAACACAGCTCATGGAGCACAAGTGGTTGCTTACAAGAGGTGATTCGAAGATTCTGGGCTGCTGTAGGGTCTCAGTGCGAAACCAGTGGGAAAAGGAGAAGAAGCGAACGCGGTAATAAGGCTTTGTTTTCTTTTTCTTTCTCCTATCAAACGAAGATTATAAAAAGTTTAAAAAAATGTTAATTGTCAATAACCACAAGCAAAAAAAATCACTAAAACTGTCTTAAATCAGTTCCAAGTGCAAACACCGTTTCGCATGGAGACCTTGCCTTCAGCATTGTCGCGCCAAAATTGTAGAATTCCGTTCCTCATGAAATCAAAACTGCTGAAAACGTAAACCTATTTCAATCTAAACTGAAAACTAATTTGTTTCGTATCGCGTATTTTTAACCTTATGTGGACTTTGACATTACACTTTCTGAATGGTTCTTATTTTCTGATGATAGCTTTTTATCCATTGCCGTCCTCACAAGATTTAACGATTTCTAGCAAAGTTTTTTTATTCGTTTTTAATCATTTTATAGTTTATATTTCTTGTTAAGCGCTTTAGAGCCTTAGTGCAAGTAAAACCTGTTAATTTGGAATTTTTCATGTCATTATCTTTTACTATCTATTCGTAAAATTTCCATACAAACCCTTTTATTTTTAGCTATTACTGCAAATACGTAACACGGTAATTAACGACCTTTTACTGAGTCACAGCTTGAACGTGGGTCAACTGTGCACGAAGTCTCAACAAGCCATGTATAGCATAGCCTGTGAACCGAGCTCCGCGGTGGGTAAAAAACGAGAAAAAAATTCGGCGAGCGTAGCACAGGCTAGCCATGTAGCATGAAATATTCGGGGGAGTTTGATTGTTTATTGGCCATATTTTGCGGGAACAAGTTTTCACGATTCGAGATCTCCGGATGAACAAATGTCTTGTGCATGGAACCGATTTTCACGCTTTTCAATTCAAGCAGCTATACATTGAAAAGAGAGGAAACAATTTTGTTGTTCCTTATCGACGTGCAAAAGAAGCTTGTGACTGACAACTCAACATCGGAAGACAATACGGTACTGTAACGGCAATAGAGGTCTGTTTGTCTTGGACAAAACTGTTCTATGTATTGCTCGGGCTGTTGTTTTTCTATTTAAAAAAAAACAATCATTTTTTAAAGCTCTAATTTAGTCCAAGAGCACAGACTCCGGCGATAAATGAACTTCGAAAGAAAGAGTGCGTCGTTGAGTTCAGCTTTAGTAAAAATATTTATGTATGATTTTATAGTTTTGTGGTTTGTGGAAATTCAAGTGTAGTTTTTCAATAACTACTCTTTGAACAGACCTGGAGTATTATGTTTAGTTTTTAATCAATGAAAATGTGACTTTTGGCAAAGTGTCACCAAAAAGGTTGGAAATTTAAATTTGGAAACTAAATTTGGAAAGAATATGAAAATTAAAAACAACAACTTTGAATAAATTTAGAGTGATTTAAATTAACTCGTGAAATAGAGATACTAAATTAGGCACTATTGCGACGCACTAATTCCATTTTTGGCTTTTGCTTAATTTGACTATTACACACTAATTGCTAGATACTGTTTCACGGGTTAAAAACAATTTCTAACAATTACTGTAGTCTTAGCGGCAATCAAAACGAAACAAAAGAACACAGTGGAATTGGTGTTTTAATTTCTAGTGCTTATTAATTTAGTATCAGTATTTTACGGGATAAGTAAATTCATCCTATAGAGCTCGATAACCTAAACTAAATTTGGATCTATCAACTGAATTAATAACTTGAAGGTAAATTGGTTACCGTAGAGAGATTGAAAGCTGACGTTTCGAGTGTTAGCCCTTCGTCAGAGCGTTTTGTTTCGCTCTGACAAAGGGCTAACGCCCGAAACGTCAGCTTTCAATCTCTTTACGGTGGCCAATTTAGCTTATCAACTCAGTTAATAAATCCAAAATTTTGTTTCACATCCCCACTGACGCAGCACCACAGTTTCTTTAGAATCTAACCCCCTTGTTTGAACCTAAACTTATTGTTTGGCCAGTGTTTACTTCACGTGCGCGTGGTTGGCCCTTACACCAATCTGCCTGTTGTTTCCGCTTTACCTTCTGACGCAAACCGGGCTTTTTGCCCCCGAGTTTTTCGGCCGTTATGTTGTTAGCTTTTACTCAATCAAATGGCTTAAAGTACCAATTTCTACAAACCCTGCACATCTTTTCAATTTGGGAATTCAGATTTTTACTTTTGGCGCATTCGCAGATCTCAATCTAGATTTGGACTTCTTGCGAACTTAAATCTATCCTTATTTCTTGCTTCCTCCTTTTCTTTATCTTTCTCTTTCTTTGGATTTGTTAGCCTCTTTATCGCCTTTCTTCTGTGGAATAGTGTCTGGTTAACTTTTCAGCAAAGAGGAAAGTTTTACCTGGGGCGATTACTATACAGGGCATCGCCAAATTTGCCATCTATTTCGTAAGAAAACGTTGATGGCCCTTTTGTGTGTAACTCGGGAAGATTTGGTCCGACAAAATTTCCAAAATGAGGCATATATGTAACAATCACGCTATTCTTTTTTATTTCGTTACTTATCAAATTGACTGCTTGACAAAGAAGCTGGATACATTAGAAATGTTTGAGTCCACATATCACAGTTAGGAGTCGTATACGATATACCACACGAGTGAATAGTGCTTTTCGTGCGTTCTGGTTGGTTAACTCGGAGGTGATTAGCAAAGTACTTTTCACCTCCGAGCAGCCGAAGAGAAACAAAATGGCTTCCTGTTTCGCTTCGGTTTCCGAAGAGGAAATTATTTCAATAAACGAGGGGGTTGTACCCAAAAACACAAAAATGGCACCAAACTTTGGTTTGACAGTATTTAATAGTAAGTTATTTAATCTTTCCAACCAAACTCTTAGTTTTTTGTGAGCGCGAATGTGCATCGCGCGGCGCGCGAGATTTTAAATTTCCGACCATTTGTAAATTGTCAAAAATAAAGTAATTTTTGGTCTGCTAGTTATTCAGCTTGTGTGGTATATACTAAAACAATTATTCACCTCAGTGTCGGTGAAAGTTGTGGATATTTACCTCGCCGCTTCGCGGCGACCTCCACTTCGGTGAATAATTGTTAATTATTCGACGGAAAAGGGTCAAAGGACTATAGCCAGTCAGCAAACCAGGTCACATCAACTCCTAATATCTTTTTGCATTCTAAGCATGAATCAAACATTTCTGATGTATCCAACTTTTTTGTCAAGCAATCAATTCGATAAGCAACGAATTAACAAAGGATAGATACTTACATATATGCCTAAGTTTGGAAATTTTGCCGGAACACGCAAATCTGCCCGAGTTACACACAAAAGAGCCATCGGCGTTTTCTTGCCAAATCGATGGCAAATTTGGCTAAGCACCTAGACAGTTTCTACGTGGTAGAGGAAACTACAAAACATATTTGACTTTGTGAATATTAACCGCGTTTTTGATCCAGTTGCCGAGACTTTTTAACAAGAAATGTGACGTCATAAGGCACTTGACCACCGTAATTCAGTAAGCCGTTACATACAATTTACTATAAAAAGTTTTTGTTTTACGATTGTTTGGGTTGAAATAACATTGCAATCAGTTTCATTTAAATTAAATTCGTGCAAAGACTTGACTAAAGAACAAGCCATTACCTTAACGGCTTGAGCACATAGGATGGTCAGTGGAACGCGAGCTCATGAAATAACCGTCACAGGGACGAGATCTCGTGGTTGTGTTCAAACATTCTACGGCCGAAACCCTTCGCCCCGTTTGAGCGTGACAGAATCCTCATAAATGTCGAAGTTCTCAAAATCGCAGGGTGAATTACAGCTGCTTTACACTATCTGCTCATGAGCCCTTGCACCTGAAGCGGGAAAATGAACGTTTCGTTTTCGCTGGTTACAATAATACAGACACGAGGCATCCATATCCTAAGGTAAAATCAGCGAAATGTACTTTCTTCAATCCATTTTCAGTGACATCAGCAAAACCAAACATTTTCTCGCACCATACAAGAATATTATGTAATCAAAACCGGAAATCTGCGCGTCGTTCACCAAAATAGCAACAACAGCAAAACATTCCGAACCTTTTCGGTGTATGTTTCCATCAGAGAGCAGATGTAAGAGTTTTGCTTGATAAGCCAAATTGATTTCCGTAATTAAAAAGCATATTTAATATTACTGAGCCCGAAATCATAGATAAACGACTGCTACGAGTTTCGCTAAAGGAGTAGTTCGTTTGTAGGCAGAACGCAGGGTTGTCGGTAACAGCAACAAGCGGATTTATTCCAAACTGAGGTAGTCTTCACAGCTTACCTCACTTCTATGTCACACATACTCTTTTTTAGTTTCCAGATTTAAATTTCCAAGCGTTGTTATGAACACTTTAAGAAAGCCAAAAGTCACATTTACATTGATTAAAGCCTAAAACTAATGGCATAGTTCTGTTCAAAGAGATGTGTTCAAAATAACGGTCGGACTCGCTCGAAAGTAGTCCGACCGTTATTTTGAAAACCCCTTAACATCGCTTTCGCGAGCCTTAAATCGCCAAAATAAACACAGAAACACAAATCGAAACACCATGGCAGCAATTTCATGAGTTCTTATTTCATTTTCCTCAGTTTTAAAACCCCTAAATATCGGCTTTAGTTTTGCTAATTTGATGAACCGACACAGTCATTATAAATGCACAACCTACCAAACAAACAGAGGATGCATGGTAAGCCTGTGTTCTAAGAAATCTATTTTTAGTAACATTACATTATCACTTACTATTCAAAGAAATTGCATAATTATTTAAATGACTCGGCATTCTATAATGTTCTGGAGAGTTCTAGAGAATGTTCTACAAGGTTCCGTGGAAGAAACTAGGCAGTTTTCATAACAACGAAACAACCAGGAAAACACAGAGACCCTACTTGTCTGATACATGAGTGATGAGAACCTAACTGAATGTACAGGCCGCAAACTGTCATCAAATCAACTTCTATCAACTGCTCGCCTTAAAAACAACATACAACAACAACAACAACAACAACAACAACAACAAAAACTAGCTTATATGTAACAGCGCAACACAGAGCACAAATATCTTTGTAACCAGGTAAGCTAACGTCATTTCTCTTAAATTTTGCCGCAACATAGCATTTAAATATTATTGAGCGCGAAATCTTTGATAAACAACTTATTACTCCAACCAGTAGGAACCTACGGACACCTTAGTTATCTGAAACTGTACATCAGAACCTTAAAATAACAAATAAGACAAAATGTCTGCAACATAGCCCGATGGTACAGCAGAGTTCCTCTCTTGAGAATACCATAGATCTCACGAACATCAACAAATCTGCACGAGACTCATCGACATAATCACAGGAATGTGCTCAATCGGTTCACCACAAAATCTTGTAGTTGCTATAGCAATCACGAGATATAAACTATATAAAATAAAAAGTACGAGAATTGAATCCGTTTAGCATGTATGCTCATAAAAGAGAAAGATCTTTGTCATCGATGACGAAGACCTTTGTTTTTCAAATGCCTGATTTGACGTAAATTGTCTCGTTTTCACGCACGTTTTTGATTATACTACCCGACAATTGACGTCACTTCCTATGCTAACTCTAGTTCAAAAGATTTATTCCGTTTGTCATGGGCAATGTATCCAACAAATTTTTATTCAATTTCCTTGGCTAAGTACAACGCTGTTTGGTACTTCAGGTGAGAATTATTGTATAAGGCATGTAAGGCAATCGCAGTAATTAAGATGAGACGGTTTTAATGGGTTGTGTGGTCTTTGCAGATAGAGGGTGAAAAAAAAAGTTTTTTAAGGGTAACGGCCAAATTTCAAATTATTGTGGTTTAACAGTTAAATCCACTCAGGTCGAACATTAACTTTGACTGTATAAATTACATGACACTAATTTATGGGTTGACGGTTGAAAGTCAATAATTTCGCTCGCCTTCCCTTGGTCTATGTTGGTAGGTTAACTCTAGAAAATCTCCTCATTATCGGTAAAGGGACAAAGTTTTTGCCATTTGATGATAAGCGGTTAACAAAACCTACACTGAAAAAATGCGATTAGGCGAATATTAATGACGCTCACGATTCCTCAATTACATTTTCTCTTTAAAAATATATGTTGCTGTTGTAGTTGCTGTCGTTGAGTCTTGGGACATCACGAATACATGTCACATTTCAAACCATGTACAGATCACAACATAAAAATGTCATTTGCATGTCATCAAACTGTGAACGACATAAGCCGATATTACAGCAAGGTTCCAGAGGTTCTTCTCTAGGAAATATCGAAGAACTGTCGAACATCAACGAAACCACACGATAGCTCACGAAAGCTCACGAAAGCTCACGAAAGCTCACGAAAATGATCACAGGAATGTGCTGACAGGAATGCAAGTGCCATAAAAGCCCGTGGTTGTTATGGCAACCACAAGATAAAAACGGTCATCAACGATCAATATAGCTTGCTAGCTGGCCACAGGCAGCCCACTTGCTGGGAACACTAATGTGGCCTAAATCACAAATCTTGATTTACAATTAGAGCGCTTTTCAAATTAGTGTCGTAAAACCAGAACCAGAGTAGTTACCCCAGCCAATCACAACAAACACAAATTACCCAATGAACCAATCAGAACTCGAAGCAAACACATGCAACCGGCGCCAAGCGCGGGAAAACGCATGCGAGCAAGTTGCGATTGGTTCGAGTTTTACCTCTGATTGGTCGAGAAAGTGGCGCGAGTTTTTTTAACCAATCAAAGAGCGAAGAAAAGCAAAACCAAAACAAAACGCGAATTACTTTCGACACTCAATTGAAAACCGCTCTAAACGTCCTAAGAATAGCAAAAATAACCAAAATTATAAGAATGTGCTGGACGTGACTATCAAAACTTACGCTGTTATGGTAAACCAGTGACCGTTACGAGAGTTTTCATCAACAGTAATTTCGCTTTCAAAAGCTAGTCGTTCAGGAAAACTTCGCCTGTATTGCCAATATTGGAAAGTTGTTTAATCAAACTAACGCGGTATTCAACTTCTGATTGACGAGATAGGGGCTTGGTTTTTACTACTCCTACGGTTTCGATTTCGGTTAAGTTCAAGGGGAACAAGGAGGATGTCGTTGATGGAGTGGCCAGGTTGGTTAAAATGTTCGGAAATAGGAGTGGGGTTGATAAGCTGATTGTGATTGGTCTGATTGAGGATAGAGCAGCGATATTCACCAAAGCGTTCATTAATTGTTTAGTTAAGTTGGCGCTTTGTTTCTCAGTTTACTGTTGTTTACGTTACTTACCCGTGGGATAGGGAACTCCCAGATAAAAATGGCAGGGCTTCCCACCGGAAATTTTCAAGAATCTCGTTAGGTGGGCGTGATTCGAATGGAGTTCATTTTTATCCCAAAAAGGTACCAGTCCTAAAAGGAAGTAACTGTTACTTTACCTGCCCAGGAACCGCTTCGGTCTGCGTAAACATTTGAGAAGGGCTTTAAGTTTTCGATATTAATCAAAACACACTTCTCAAGAGAAGATAATAATAAAACATTCAAGTAGCTTTCCTGACCCAATTCCAGACCAGATTGCACAGGTACAAATCTTACCCTATTTCAGACTAAAACGACTCAAAAACCGTACTCTTTGGTGCCGCACACACCTATCTTGCTTATACTAAGGAGGTACCTCCCCGGGGACGAGCACTCCTTACATTACAAACCTCTTTCTGAGAGGGACCTTTCCAACTCAAATTTTCTTTCCACTATTTCTGAGCTCCGCTTTGATGGCTACCGCAAACTGCCGCTTATAAGCCCCCCCCCCCCCCCCCCCACCCGGTTATAGGCCCATCTACCTGTAAACAGTTTGTTACAATATTTGGAAAAGATATTACGTTTAGTAGAAAGCCTGTGGTGTACTCTACAAGATGAGGTCTATATTATGGGTGCCGCGCTGCTGGGGGGCCTGTGACGTCACCCAAGATGGCAGCCGGCCATCTCGGCCCCATCACGGATTTATACCAAAAATTAGAAATTATGAAAAAAAAAACCGGCAGAAATTGACAATTTTTGATGCTAGAGATGTACAAAATGACATAATTAAGCACTTCGCTTCTTTTTTCAACATTTTGTGCTTTTATCACCTAAAAAACGTGAAACACACATTCTTATTCTAAAGGGCTTGACCACCTGCAACTTATGACGTCATATCTCGTAACCATAGTAACCGATTCTCTTCAAACTTGTGTCACTTGTGTCAAAATTAAATGTGACTAAGGGATAAGCGTACAGCTACTGAAAACATAGCGGCAGGTATGCCCGAGGGTTAATTGCAGTGAAAACTAAAGATTTCTTTGGCGAAAACTAACCTCAGACTTTCGTAACAAGAGGGCTGATTAATTTCTATAGTTTTCGGAGGGACAAATATGTCGTTTAGAGGGCAAAAAAGGCAACTAGCTTTTTCAGAGAGCTATCAGCAGCTCGAAAATTCAGCGAATAGCATTCCGTTCTCTAAAATTTTCTGTGGCCTTAATTTTCAGCTTAAGGACGGTGCCTCCTCATACAGATGTATTTTTACAAAGGTTATGACTATGGGGGGAAAGTAGATCTTAGCAAGGGTTACTGGAATTCAAAAAGAAAAATGTGGGTAGCCACGCATTTTTCAGAGATAATTAAGCAACCATAATTCCAAAAAAGCGCTAAAATACAGAGAATGTATGGCAATTTCTTTCCAAATTTAAGCTCAATTATCTCTGAAAAATGCGTGGTTACCCCCAATTCTTTTTGGACTCTGGGAGCCCTTGTTAAGATCTGTTTTTTCCACATAGTCATAAACTGCGCAAAACTATTGTTGTATTAGTGGGCAAATTCCTTAAGAAACTTAACACGGATTCCGCTCAACGTACGAGCAATAAGTGCAAAAAATATTTACCAAAAAACTACTCATAGCACGGTAACAGTTTTAATGCTATTTGAAACATCTCACTCTAGTTCACTTGCCCAAGTGTCCCCGCGATGACATTCTCAAGCATTCTCAAGAAAATTAATTTCAAATCTCGTAAAAGTATGCTAAAAACGGGCGCCATTTTGTATTGAACTGACATGAAGCGTCTTTTTAATTGAAATATTGATAACTTCAAATCCAATTTTCTCTTGCGGGGTCAGCTTGGGAGCAAAAGTAACGATAAGTTCTTCTTATCTGTTCTCAAAATGTGACAGTGCTGCAAGTATTTTTTTGGTAACTTAATTTTTGCACTTACTGCTCGAACGTTGAGCGGAAATCGTCTTAAGATGGAATCCATCAGGAAATTGAGTAATCAGTGGACAAAAATCTTGTACCAGAACAATTTAAAGTATATCGCATTCCTTGTTATACTTTTTAAGAGCGATAGACATAATTAGTTATCTGTAATAACACCAAAGACAATTTCTTATGGGAGCCCGTGAAATTAAAATTAAACTTTCACAGGAATTGTGTAAACACAAATAAAATAGATAAATTTTTATGCGCAAGATTTCATTTTGTGAAATTTGAAATTTATTTTCTCGGGTTCCCATAAGAAATTGTCTTTGGGGTTATTACAGATAACAAATTACATCCATAGCTCTCAAAAATGTAAAAAGGAATGCGATATGCCTCAAATTATTCTGGTACAAGATTTTTGTCCACTGAAAATTAAAATTACTCAGTTTCCTAATGGATTCCATCTTAAATATCTCGACATGCGCAGAACGTATGCGCAGTAACAAAAAGGAGACACCGTCCTTAAACATGACTCCGAACAGATTAACCTGTGTTAGCTTACGCAATTATGCCTTCAAAAAGCTCTGAAGCAATCCAACGAAGTGGAAAATGATATTTCAATTCAAGTATTTCGCTAAAATTTTCTCGTTGGGTGCCCCTGTTGCATGTCTTTCTGGATACCGTATTTTCCAAAGAGGAAAATGTAAATAAGCCCCTCAGAAGTTTATTTCTTGTGTAATAAGCTTAAGATTTAAGGACAACATACACAGCTGCCAAAAAAACGAAAAAGAACCCTTTCGTAAAAAATGGCGAGCCCAAATAAACTGCTGATTCAAACAAACGCCGGGTCCACCATGCCAAGTTTGAAATAAACGCCAGGGGCGTTTAATTGCGAAAATACGGTAAACTTTACCGCATAGTTATTACCATTTTCCAGTCTCTCAGAGAACTAGACACCAGTTTCCTCTCGTTCGCTGCTGAGAGGAAATTGCTGAAGTTGTTTATCGGCGAAGCCCTCAATTATCAACATTTATTATGGAAACATAATAACTAGCACAGAAAATGTCTTATCCTTCGCAGGCTGACGTGGATAGCATGCCTCGAAGTCTTTCTGATTCGAGGCTAGATGAAGCTTTCAGTGCACACGGGCAAAGCGGGCATCGATTCGGCAGAAAGACGTTTACTCGACCGACCTACTGTCATCATTGCACTGACATGCTCTGGGGTTTAACATATCAAGGACTAATTTGCGAAGGTAAGAAAGCTAAAGATAAGGAATACCTTGACTGAAATGAGTTGATGATTTCGTGCCGTCTGTGGTCGTTGGTTTATAAGTCAAAATTAAAAATTCGGAAGTATAGATTTCATGCGAGGCCGAACGAGTTTCATGATTGCTATCACCTAAGCTTGATGACCTAGCAACATGCAAACTTGTAAGCTTTGGAAATTTATTGCTTAGCCCTCTTTATCTGTGTCATTTGAAATATGTAATTTACTGTAAAATAGAATATATTTTCCTCGCCCTTTAGCGTGTAGTGGTAAAAGTTCCGTGATTCGAATGGAAGCGATTATTCGTTTTTCGATTGGTTCCTGATTGTTCGTGCGTTCAGTGGGCTCTTCATTAAGCTTATAAGCTTATATAAACTCGGACCTCTTAAATATCCAAAGGTTTTATTAAAAGCCTTGGCAGATGCAAACACACTTGCAAATTCACATAGGGCTTTTTGTTTTCTCAAGGTAATATTTTTTTCCGGTATTTATTCAAATACCATCTGTCCTCAAACCGCGTTTATCGTTCTTACAATGCCCAGTTTTGGTGACATATTGAGACCTCTTGAGACCTTTGTTTTCTCGATTTGCGTTTATTTCCGAAAATAATTTCGAGAAAGATTTAAATTTAGTTCATCAGCAGCTAGTTAAATATATAAACACCACTGGCAAATTTCGTTTTCCTGTGTTTTGTGTCTTGCAAGGTTATGGCAGTACTTGCAAAATTGATGAGTGGTGTATTTTCAGCTTTGCTGTCACGTATAAACATGAATGGCGTCTACTCACAGGAACGAAATGTTTACGTCATATGTTAAATAACGTATTATCCTAGTGCCTTTTATTTTCGTAGGCTACAGGTTAACTGTTTTATTTCTGTGCGTGAACATACACTGAAGATGTGTGAAAAATTTTGTAGTCAAGGAGAAGCTTTATTCGAATAAAAAAGGATATAAAATTATTTGAAGCTGAATCCCAGTTAATTTGCTACTGTCATTAAAGTTAAACATAAATGAGAATTTCCAACATGGTTGTATAGGAGCCAAAAGCATATGGTGCTTCATCAAAACAAATCAGGTTTCTTTCTCAGGATCCAAAATTTTTGTAAAGCACAAGCTTTCGATTTTGTCGCAGAATCTTTATCAAGTGATGGATATGCCAACATTAATAGCACGACAACAACCAAAGAGCATTGCCAACTGCTGTGGGTGACCACCTTGGGGACACGGGGCACGCCCTTGACTTCTCTTCCTCCTTGATCATTGCAAGGAAAGAGATAAATTAGAGAAGCCATCGAAATACACTGCCAGGCACCAACAGTGAATCGAGACAATGGATATGAGCTTCCAGTGATTTACTGGGACGTTTTGTTGTCTGTTTTTTACCATCCAAAATCATGCGATAAAATGTCAAACTCCATCGTTTGATAAAAATTCCACGACGGAATTGAAAGCGTGTGCTTTGCAAAAATTTTTGGACCTTGAGAAAGAAATCTGATTTGCTCTGATTCAATACGACAGGATCAAGTGCCAATTTCTTCACCAATACATGGTGCTGTGGACATGTTCATATAATGTCCAATCATGTCTCCTATAATTATCAAAAAACAAACAAATAAACAAAAACAACCAAAACAGAATAATACATGTGTTATCACACACACATCCCAGAATTGCAGCCTTTGGGAGTAATAATATTGTGTCTTAATGAAGTGGGGATTTGTAAGTCAAGTCAATAATTTAATTAGTATGCCTCAATTTTTTGGGCTTTTAAATGTTTGACTACATAGTACATAGTGCTCTGGACATGTTCATATATAATGTCCAATCATGTCAACAATAATTATCAAAAAACAAACAAACAAACAAACAAAACAGAATAATACACCTGTTATCACGGTCCACACACGTCCCAAAATTGCAGCCTTTGGGAGTAATAATATTGTCAGTGTCTTAATGTGGTGGTGATTTGTAAGTCAAGTCAATAATTTAATTAGTGTGCCTCAATTATTTTGGCTTTTAAATTTGACAACTTCCTGACACATGTTACATTTCAGGTACTATATTACACTGAAATACAATAACCGTTGGTTGTAATTTAGTGTGGATATGTCACAAACATTTCATGGCTTGTTAAACATTTGAACTGTGAATGGAGTTAGACGAACTTTTTCATTGTAACTCAAGTCAACCAGAAACGGGTTTGATTTACATACATTTTCTAGTCAGTTAAATTTGTTTGCGTGCTAAAAATTAATGCTGGCTCTGTTTATGTACAGATGCTTTCAAACTTTGGTAATAAACTACTCATTTTCACTGCCAATGTTCTAAGAAGTAATTCCTAAAAAATTCCTTGCTATCCAAACTGCCCAAATCTGGTTCACCCCCCCTCCCCTCCAAACAAAATACCTACTAGCCAAAACTAAGCCCCAAAAACTTCTTCCCAGAGACCAATATCAAATCTTTCAAAATACCCAATGGCCAATACTGTTTAAGTAGCCCCCTACTCCACTTTTCCCAAAAACCTTATTCAAGGCAGCCAATTTGGGTTTCGATGATCAGAAGTTGCGGACCCCCAATTTTTTTTAAAGGGAGACTTGCAGACAAACATATGAATACATGCTTGCTAGCAAAACTACCACCCCTTAAATTTGACCTGAAAGTATATAAACATTTAATTGAAATTTGGGGGGGGGGTTGGATTTTCTACCAAACACTGCATTTTACACCGCATTATTTTTTGTACTGTCAGAATGGCAGTCATGATCGCGAAACCTATTGTTAACACTTTGGTCTTGTTTCTGTTTTAGTGTGTAATTTTGTGACTCATGAGCGATGTCTGCAGCTTGTAGTCACTCCTTGCATTTCAATTGCCACATCCTTAGTTAAGGTAAGTGCAGAGGTCAAGTGAGGTCAGTTTGAATAAACTAAATTTTGAAGTCCAAATAGCTTTGGGCTATGTGACCCCCCCCAGGGACAGTACTCCCATAAATTATGTAAGATATACCTGTATTATCTTAATTATTAGATGTTTCGGTGTGAAGTATCACCGTATATTTTTACGAGTTGTGCCCATTCAAGGGGGGCTCCCATGTTACTTGTCTGCATTTCAAATGCTTTACGTGGGCAATTAAAAAAGCCTACAATGAAGGTGGGTCCCCCAGAGGGGTGCTCTTGATTTCAAGTGACAGGGATGATCGTAGGATTTTTTGGGGGTTTGAAATTTTCGATTCTGGGATTTTTTGGGGTAGGAGAATTTGGCAAGTATTTTTTGTGTGTGTGTGCCTTGATTTAATTAGGGATTTTTCTGGGTATTCAATACAATCTCAAGATTCTTGGTAGTGCTGACTGCGTAGTTTGCGTTATATCATGTAATCCTTTCTGGAAATGTTCAAGGCTTGGAAATTCGGCATGAGATTTTTTTGGGGGTTAATTCTTGGTCCGGGATCTTTTGGGGTTTTGTTGGACGCCCTAGGGATTTTTTGGGTTTGGTTTTTTTGCCTGCATTCGATCATCCCCGTTACTAGAAATCCAGAATACCCTCCCCCCCCCCCCCCCCCCGGGGTGGGTCCTTACGGCTGTCATTAAGTTTTGAATCACCCGTTGCCTTCATCTTTACACTTGTAACGAACTTGACACTTTGTGAGTAAATTGCACCAACAAGAGGCAAGTTCACCCCTAGCATCATGGTCTGATGAAGCATAGAGAAATACTCAGAAATTGGTTATAGGCACTATAAGTTGTCACACAATGACACTGACGTTTTGACGTTGGTGCCTTCTTCAGGGTGAACCTCTAGTTCAAGGTGCTATGCAGTTTACTCATTATTACCATCTTAAGAAGCATACTCAACCTTAACAGTGTTATGAGTTACAGTACTTGATGACAACCCTGGGTCTTAGTTGACCACAACTGTCTTGTTGCAATTTCATTTAAAGTAATATTGCTATGTTTATTAGCCTTGTTGCTTGTCACAAATTCCTTTCAGGGCGTCTTAGATCTGAAGTCTGGTACAATGGAACCTCGATTTAATGAAGTGCCAGGGGACTGGGGAAATTGGTTTGTTATATCGGGGTACTTTTCCATACATCTTACTATTACTGGGCTGAAGAATATGGTTCATTTTACCAAGGACTTCATTATATAGCGGTTTGTTAAATCAAGGTTCCTCTGTACAGTAATCAGCATTCCCTGGTAGAAATTCTATACAGGATCCTACAGAATTTTCTAGGATCCTACAGGATCCTGTAAGTTCTCGCAGGATTGTACCCAGGATCCTAAATGGCAATAAATCCTAACCATGTTTTATAGGATCCTACTCACGACAGGATCCTGTAAAGCCTTTCAGGATCCTGCTTACAATTGTCTAGGATCCTGTTTAGGATCCTATAGGATTTGTTTAGGATCCTGTAGGCTCTTACAGGGTCTTAAACAGGATCCTACGGGATCCTAAACAAGATCCTATAGGATCCTTCAGGATCCTACTGGATCTTTTGTAGGATCTTATTGGGATTCTGGGTTAGGATCCTTGAAGATCCTGTTAGGATCCTATCAGGATCCTATTAAGATCCTGGGCAGAATTTCTACCAGGGTTTGACCAAGTACATTTAGAGCACTTTGCCTTTACAGAGAAGAAAAAGAGAGGTAGAAAAAGACAGGTATTGAGCAGATATTTATTGCTTCTCTTTTACCACTCAGGAACCTGTAGCCCATAGTTGGAGTGGCCCCTCGTTTTATCGCAGAAGATTTTGTTGCATTTGTAGGAAAAGACTCGAGGAGCATACAGCTTTTAGATGCCAAGGTGGGTCATCATGTGGCAGTTGATATGAAAATGGATATGCATGAAAACCTATAAATACATGAGTATGTGATTTAACACTAATCAGAGGAAAAAACTTTGGGCAGTGTTCTTTGAGTGAACTGTCAGAGAAGGCCCCATGCAAAAACTGAACCAGTTTGGAGTGAAAACATAAAAGGGCCTAAAAATTGACTTAAGACGGTTATGCTCTCAGCCCTTCAATTAAGGCTTGAAATTTAACACTGTTGTTAATAGTGTTTGATAGTGATTAGTCAGACAAATGCACCACTGGCGGGAAGGAAACTTAGCTCTCAGTGCAAAGTGCGCGTACTGTAAGAGGACATGTGGAAGCATGGAATGTCCAGCAAGTGTAAAATGCAGCTGGTGTGGACAGTTGGTGGGTGCCTTGTTTGTTTGCACGTACTTTTATGAGTTGGGAGTGTGCCAATGTGGGAAAGTTGAAAAGTGAACTGCTCAGTAGTTTTCATTTGAATGGTCGGACTTTGTCATGCTCAGCCCTTCAATTAAGGCTTGAAATTTAAGACTGTTGTTAATAGTGTTTGATCTGACATATAAATTTTGTAAATTTAAACATTGTTGCATGAACTTTTCTCAGTGTTTTTGCCATCACTAGAGCTTGATGGTGCAATTCTGTCCAACAACTTTCAACTTTCAACTTTATTTTCACACTGTTTAACTGTTTGTAAGTTTACTACTAGGTTTTACTCCAAGGCACCTCAGGCACTTTTTTGATTTCATTCTACATACGTTAATGTTGATTTAGCTAGCAGGTACAACTGTATATTTTAAATACCTCAATCTATCTTTGCATTCACAACTGTGCTCACAGAACCCTTCGATTTTTGGTATAGAAATTATGTTTCATTCAAACCTCACTGTCAGTAATATTCCTGGGTCTGTTGTCATAATTGTATATTACATGCTTTTCTCTTTTGCAGTTTGTGATTATTTTGCTCATGAAGAATGTAAAGAGTTTAGTGTCAGTGACTGCAAAAAATGTGCTTCCTATTCCCCTCACATACAGAAGGTACATGGTTACTTGTTAAGCAGAAAATATTAATGAATATTACATTGGTATTCCTGATTAAAAAAAACAGCACCACAGGAGAGTGCTGTTAGTTAAAAGGGCTCTGTCATGGAGCCCTTTCAAAGTACGCCGAAAACTGGCAACTGGTTTGGCACATTGATTCACACTTGACTTCCCATTGATTTAATTTATACTTGACTTAGTAACACTAATTTTACCCTTTACACCCTGAAAGGGACCATTCAATTGTTTCTCCTTACATTGACACTTGATGATGACACATATGGGTCACGAGATAAAGGAAATGATCACCAAAGATGAACTGTCCTGATTGCTAAACAAATTCCTTCATTTTGTACCATAAGAAATATATAGAAGTCATTTAGGAGAAGACCCAAGTTGATACTACAAAACATCTGTACAGGTGATCATCAGTAGTTTTTCTTTGTTGTTGATTTTTTTAAACTGTGATTGAAATTCAGTAAATGAGATTGAGAATTTGGTAATTTTAAAATATGCTTACTTGCTTAATTAATATATATTTTAACTCTTCTGGTTTGATAGCGATTAGTCAGACAAACGCACCACTGGCGGGAAGGAAACTTGGCTCCCAATGCAAAGTGCGCGTACTGTAAGAGGACATGTGGAAGCATGGAATGTCCAGCAAGTGTAAAATGCAGCTGGTGTGGACAGTCGGTGGGTGCCTTGTTTGTTTACACGTACTTTTATGAGTTGGGAGTGTGCCAATGTGGGAAAGTTGAAAAGTGAACTGCTCAGTAGCTTTCATTTGAATGGTCACACTTCAGGATTTCATCCACAGTCTCAAAAGTTAGAACCACCTTGTACAGTGTAATAAACAGCACCACAGGAAAGTACTGCTCAGTAGCTTTCATTTGAATAGTCACACTTTAGGATTTCATCCACAGACTGAAAAGGTAGAACCACCTTGTACAGCATAATCAACAGCACCACAGGAAAAGTACCTCTCAGTAGCTTTCACTTGAATGGTCAAACTTAAAAGTAAGAACCACTTTAGGGTTTCAAACAAATAACTTCATGTCAGATACCTTACTGTCCCATTTAAGAAGAGACGAAAAGAGACAGTTGGGTATTCTATTTTGATGTAATACAAAGATTCTTGAGTGTGCTAATCGAAGTTTAACGGTTTCGGAAACCTAAATGCTGGCTGAAATATGGGTAAAGAGCTTTCAGATGGTCAAGAAACAACACAAGGACAATTTTTCATCTGGTATGTAAACTTGATTGGCTATTTATTGTCATTTTTATTTTCCTGAATAATTAAAACTGGCAATCAAGGTCCATACAAATCCTTATATTTGCCACCAAAGTGGTTTATCGCAAGCCTGGGTTGCCTGTGCAAAAACCACGAGATCTTGTCCGTGGGAAAGTTAGTGACCACCCTCTATCATTTTATCACTTGGTCGCTTGTGAGAGCCCATCCTCATAAGCAACCACTTTTCTGAATTCCCGTGGTGGTCGTTTACAAGGGCTTAAATACTGCTGAGTTACTAATATTTTACTGACATTCAGTTTTGCTTTCATCAATTCCCACAGGCTCACAGCTCATGTCACTTAATGTTACCTAAAGACTGTGGATTTGGTTATCTTCACAAGCTTGTGTTACCTCCATATGCTGTTTCAATGCCAAACATCACCTTGTGGAGTTCCTGTTCCAAGACAAGAAGCAGAACTGCAACTTTGGGTACATTGATTTCAAATCTTTAATGTCACAACTTAGATTACATGATGCCCAAAAATGTGTACTTTGTCAGAGGTTGACTTCGACAATCAGAGCTTGAGGGTTAATATTCTTTCTGGATGCAAACAATAATAATGATGATGATGATGATGATGATTATGACGGTGGCGATGATGATGACGATGACGATGATGATGATGATGATGATGATGACTATGATCCTGAGTGGGGTAGTAATGTTCCTAGTCAGTTTATGCTGGCTATCCTGTGATAGCTATACTGGGTATCCTGTAGTGGACTGGTATCCCATCCAGAGAGGAATAGTGAATTGAACACTCCTGGACCAGTCACTTTATGCTGGGTATCCTGTGATGGACTAGCATCCCATCCAGGGGGAGTAGTAATACTCTTAGTTGCATTCTGTGATGAACTAGCATCCCATCCAGGGGGGGGGGGGGGGTAGTAATACTCCTATTCATTTTATGCTGGGTATCCTGTAATGGACTAGCACCCCTCCAGGGGGAGTAGTAATACTCCTAGTCACATTCTGTGATGAGCTAGCATCCCATCCGGGGTGGCGGGGGAGGGGGGGTAGTAATACTCCTAGTCGCTTTATGCTGGGCATCCTGTGATGGACTAGCATCCTATCCAGGTGGGAGTAGTATTACTCTTAGTCACTTTAAGCTGGGTAGCCTGTGAAGGACTGGCATCCCATCCAGGGGGATTAGCCACTTTATGCTGGGTACCATGTGATAGGCTAGTATACCATCCATGGGCCACCCAGCTTGGGGATTGAACACAAGACTTAAGTTTTTGTATTGCCATTTGTTTTGACTTGGCAGGTAATTCAGATGAAGATGATGGGATAGTCCCAGATGATCCACTACTGAACAACGTGGAACACCACTCCTCCTATGATTCAGGTAAACAGCAACTTTCCATGATGGATGAAAAATGTCATATCTCCAAGCGGTTCATGAAAACATACTCAATTATTGACCAAAAAATTTCTAGATTTTTTTAAAATTGTGTTGTTCCAGAAAATATCCATACATGTATCGTGATCATGTAAAGATGATGTAAAGAGAAATTTCATTTTCGTCACTGTTAGGACTTAAAGGGTTAAGATTTCCAAGTTTTACTAAATGATACAAAGAGAAGTATCAGGATGTTTCAAGTTTTACTACCAACAATTTTCAGTTTATTCATTGCTTAAACAGGAAAAGACATCAATATGTACAGTTGTGACACATTGACAGTTTATGTCTCAAGTGCAATTGCTTTCATTGGTGGAAATCCTTAGAAAACACTGCAAATTAATTATCAGCTTATTAGTAGTCCCTCTTGTTACAAATGTAATTTCCCTTTCAGATGAAACTATTTTGAAGATTTATGATGGTGAAGTTGCAGATCCCAAACTTTGTAAAAACATAGCAATTCCCAGGACAGCTCAAGTCAGTAATGTGCTTGTAAGTGAATAAAACTTGGTACTTTAAACATTTAAATCTACACTGTGGAAACAGAGGAAACAAAAGTTTTAGATTCTAACTGTAGACATTTCTGTGAATCTGGGTGAATATGCTTTTGATTTATATATTATAAAACACATGTTCTAAGCTAAACAGCCATGAGCATTGGATTTCATTAATCATTATTTAATGTAAATTTATAACCTTAATTTATCTGCAGGTCCTGAAATGCCAATTACCTGCTCTCCCTGGGAGCCTTAGGATTTGTGAAATTTTCTATTTATTGTAAACTGTGATTTTGGAACACCCAACATCACCCCCACCCCTTCTTCCTACCACCTCAATGAAGTCATCTCGGTGTGATTATTTTCAGGAGGAAGCCCTAAAAAAGTTTCACATTACTGATGATCCAAGCAATTACTACCTTGCAAGGGCTGTGGATCAAGGTAAGATGTCATGGATTTATGTTCCTGAGAGAGCTGCATCTAATTTCACCTTTCCTTGTAGTGGCAACAGATGTATCATCAAAAAGAAAAGCCGGCCAGGAGAAAAATGATTTCACCATTTTAATACCTACTTTGCATGTATTCAAACTGTATCAGGGAATACGTTTGTTATGGGTGTGACTGTCAAGGCAACGGGTGACTCAGAACTTATAATGAATGACAGCCCTGTGAAACAAGACAGTGTACTCCACCCTTCCAGAAGAAATCAGACAGACTGGTGAAAACAGATAGTGTTAGGTGAAGATCGTTCGCATCATTATTTGCCAAATACCTTATGTGTCCTAAATGAAAAGGTATGAGAGGTTTACAGGTTTCAGTGAAGGCAATCTGAAATCAGCAAGGCAAGTGCACTCTGCCCCATTGTTGTAGTCTAACAAGAATACTGCGTTTTTTTTTGTTTTAATTTTTAAGAGAATGAACGTGCACTGGATCCCGAAGAGAAGCCTCACCAGTTTACAGAGAACAATTCAACAAAACCATTGATCTTCCTCCGAATGAAGGTAGGCTTTTGCTGTTGTTGTTTTCTATTAAGTTACCTCCTTTTACCACAATATCTAAAGGCGTTTTTACACTGCAGTGTTTTGTGCAGCTAACTTGTCTCATGAAGCCTCAATCTCCCTTCAGTTGTTATTCTTGCATGAAAAGCGAATGTTACACTTGGCAGAAAGGTGCTAAAAGCTATTAATAATTCTTTTTTTCTGGGCATTGCAAGGCAATGTTACACTTTGCAATATTTTCTGCAACTTGTCTTGCATCTTTATTGCCAGAGAAGTTGCATACAAAACATTGCATGCTGTAACACCACCCTACCTCTCTCAATACTACGCTACTTTCCTAGCCTGTTATTATTATGCCAGATTAACTAATTACTCATGGTGCTGTCACAGAATTGGCACCGTTTTCTATTTTGTACCTAAATCATCCAATCTCCTTTCTTACAGAGTGCTGACAGAAGGAAAGGCTACATCAGAGTCTATCCTGGAATGATTAAGTGAGCACTATGAAAGCAAATAATTTTCACAATTGCAATCGATTGCAAAATGTTACACAGTGTTGTGTAATTTTTTCTTCGTCTCCCACTTCCTACTACCTTGGGTATCCCGCTTTTGCACCCCATCTTTTCCCGCTTTCCGTACGCTTCCCAATCCCTGTTCTTCTGTGTTCCCCTTACCCCTTGTGTTCCCATCCCTTGTGTTTACACCCCCTGTGTTCCCTCCCCCTGTATTCCCACCCCCTATGTCCCCATCCCCTGTGTTCCCACCCCCCTGGTTCCCACCCCTCCCCTTGTGTTCCAACCCCTATGTTTTCACCCCTTGTGTTCCCACCCCCTGTCTTCCCACCCCCTGTGTCCCTCCCCCTATGTTCCCACCCTCTATGTCCCTGCCCCCTGTTTTGCTACCCTTTATGTTCCTACCCCCTTTATTCCCACCCCCTGTGTTCTCTCCCCCTGTGTTCCCACCCCCTGTGTCCCTCCCCCTATGTTCCCACCCCCTATGTCCATGCCCCTTGTGTTCCTACCCCTTGTGTTCCCACCCCTTGTTTCCCACCCCCTGTGTTCCCTCCCCCTATGTTCCCACCTCCTATGTCCCTGCCCCCTGTATTCCTACCCCTTGTGTTCCCACCCCCTGTGTTCCCACCCCCTGTGTTCTCTCCCCCTATGTTCCCACTTCCTATGTCCCCACCTCCTGTGTTCCTACCCCTTGTGTTCCCACCCCCTGTGTTCCCACCCCCTGCTCTCTCCCCCTATGTTCCCACCTCCTATGTCCCTGCCCCCTGTGTTCCTACCCCTTGTGTTCCCGCCCCCTGTGTTCCCACCCCCTGTGTTCTCTCCCCCTATGTTCCCACCCCCTATGTCCCCATCCCCTGTGTTCCCACCCCCTTTGTTCCCTCTCCTCCCCTTGTGTTCCAACCCCTGTGTTCCTACACCTTGTGTTTCCACCCCCTGTGTTCCCACCCCCTGTGTTCTCTCCCCCTATGTTGCCACCCCTATGTTCCCACCCCCTGTGTCCCCACCCCCTGTGTTCCCACCCCTTGTGTTCCCACTCCTTGTGTTCCCACCCCCTATGTTCCCACCCCCTTGTGGTCCCACCCCTATGTTCACACCCCTTATGTTCCTACCCCCTGTGTTCCCACCCCTTGTGTTCCCACCCCTTGTGTTCTCACCCCCTATGTTCCCACCCCCTTGTGGTCCCACCCCTATGTTCCCACCCCTTATGTTCCTACCCCCTGTGTTCCCACCCCTTATGTTCCTACCCCCTGTGTTCCCACCCCTTGTGTTCCCACCCCCTATGTTCCCACCCGTTGTGGTCCCACCCCTATGTTCCCACCCTTATGTTCCTATCCCCTGTGTTTCCACCCCTTGTGTTCCCACCCCTTGTGTCCCCACCCCTTGTGTTCCCACCCCTTGTGTTCCCACCACTGTCCCCTCTAAACAAATAGTAATTACTATTGAATTTTGCAATTTTCATCTCCACCTCACTATTCGTTAACCAAACATTTTATACCTTGGTTCAATCCCTTCCATAGGAGCTGGTTGCCTTTGTTGTATGTAGGCTTGTGAGTTGGACTTGGAGCCAGCTGGCTCCTAGACAGAGCACCATTCCTATGGCTGAAAATCCACAAAACCCCTTCCTTCCCCCTCAAAGGGGAAGGGCTCCTGGCTGGGGAAATGAGTGTGCTAAACGTTTTTATTTTTCATCAGTGTATCTTCTGCGTTCAAGACAATACCAGTGACTGCTGTCACAACAGTAACAGATGTTATTCAGATTGCTTTAGAAAAATTTGGACTTAAGGTTTGTACTGTTTCTGAGAAGATCTGAAATGTACTCATCTGTAGATTCTTTATTTCACCTCTGTTGTGTTATCAAGCCAAATTTATAAACTTAAAGTATTAATATTAATGTGCTGGATGTTCACTGACATTCTTGTTAGAGTATACATTGGCTCACCCATTCATCTGCCTGTTCATGCCTCTGTCTTTCTGTCTGTGTACGTTTGTTTTATCTTCAGTATGTTTGTAAGTAAGCATTTTGTGTCTGTCTGTCTGTCTGTCTGTCTGTGTAAGTATTAAACAAATGATTGAGTTTTTAATCAATTAACAATGCTGAATGTCAATAGCACTTAACAGCCTTGAGACTGGCACTGGGATTCTGAGGAAAATGTTTGTGTCTGTCTGGGTGCTTTTTTGTCCTTGTGACCATATCTCCACCTACTTTATTGGCTCCCCTTCAATCGGACTGCCTGCCTGTCTGTCTGACTGTCTGCTTGTCTGGGATTAAGCTTTTGGCCGAATTTTTAAGAGCAGCATGGAAAGTGTACCCAGGGGAGAACATACCACCTAGTCAAATTTTTAAATGGTTAAAACAGTATCTGAGGCTGTATTATTTTTTATTAAACAAAATGTATTTGTTGATCAATAGGGTGCTAATCCAGATGATTACTCATTGACAGAAGTCCATTTAAATCATGGAGGTAGTACAACATTTACGTTTTCTGACTCATTTCCCTTAAACACCTTGCCTTGACCTCCTTAATTCTAAAACAGATTTCCATGCTTATGATACAAATAAACTTAAATTTAAGATTTGGGCTCATGACATTTCAAGCAAAACCACACTAATGACGTTATACCCTCCCAGTAGAACATTTTCTTTAAATGTTCTTCTTACTTGTCTGCATAGCAAGTATGGACTTTGTGACTAGAAAATAGTTGTTCTGCATCTTTCGTAAAGAGTTTACGAGTCACTGCTGCCTCTAGCAAGCGAAAGAAGTGAATTTTTTAAAATTCTGGCAACAAATGTTTTCTGATAGTTTTTTGAACTTCCACTAAAAAATGAATGACATGAAAATATTAAATAACGTGAGAAATTTATGTAGTTGCTATTAGCATTAAGAATCCTTTTTTGTTCTTACAGTTCTGAATTCTTTCAGTAAAAATTGTGCTAAACCTACACGTACAAAAGATACAAATGTTGGTAAGACTTGCAAAGTAATGATAAATCTGGAACTTAAACAAAAATAGCAGTAAAAAAATAAATAATTATTAAGTAATTAAACATTTAGGATATGGTAACAAAATAATACGCTCTGCTAAATGCTTTTCCACAGCCTTATGCTTGCCTTAAAAAATGTATCTCCCTTATTATTCTGAGAACAATACAATTATAATTTATAATTACAGTTGGGTTGTGTGAGCAATGAAAAAAACTATTATAATAAATAACTATTGAAACTATTATAATTAAGTAGGCTTTAAAATAAGCAACAACAACAACAACAACTTAATTTACTTTCACCACAATTTACAGTTTAAAACTTCATAATTATTATTTAATGATATTAACTTTAAACTGCAAGATTGTGACTGGTCACCACAAACAACTTTAAGAGCTTACCTGTCTGGATCTGTATGACCAAAGTTTATTCATTTAAACAGTTGTCAGTATCAGAAACGGGGCAAATGACTTCTTCTTTACAATAAACAACATTTTGATAGTGGTTACAAAGACCTAGCTGACATGTATCAGAATAAACCATCAAAAATTGGACAAAAAGAATTGTCATGTACACAGGTATAACTAATGAAGGGAACAGCTGTACATTGTATGTTTGTCAAATAATGGAAAAGTCTTGCCTTTGATCTCAAGATAAATTGAAATTTAAAAAATCGATTCATTCTGTGATGAATGTTAATACTGTAGAATTTGAAATGAAACTTACAGCAAACATTACGTTGAGTTTACCTATTGTTTGCTTGCTCAATGTTTAGTTCAAGAAAGAAGAATGGAATACAATGACTGTCCATGGAAAACTTTGATGGATATTAGAAAAGTAAGTTTTAGAGATTGTGGTTGATTTTTGACAACATGTTGTTGTGTACATTTTAGTAGGTAGTTTTTCAATTCTTTTTGTATTGATTTACCCAATGACTGAGTCATGTGGTCGTTTAATTCTTGCAGAAGTCTATAAGGAAAATGAAACTCACAAGATTCTATCTTCGGCAAAACCTGGAACCCCTCGGAAATGTCTGTGTATGTGTTGGAAGTCTCCCCATGGGCTTAGACTCAAGCAAATACGAAACTCTCCTTACCGATATTTTAGGAGAAAGTAAGTGTACTATGGCTCGAAGTCAGTGTTCTGTGACATGAAGTAAGTGTCCTGTGACACAAATTAAGCATACTGTGGCTCAAAGTAAGTGCACTGTAAAACAAAGTCAGTGCACTGTGACTCAAAGTCAGTGTACTGTGACTCGAAGTAAGTGTACTGTGACTCGCAGTAAGTGTACTGTGACTCAAAGTCAGTGTAGTGTGACTCGAAGTAAGTGTACTCTGACTCGCAGTAAGTGTACTCTGACTCGCAGTAAGTGTAATGTGACTCAAAGTCAGTGTACTGTGACTCAAAGTCAGTGTACTGTGACTCGCGGTAAGTGTGCTGTGACTCAAAGAAAGTGTACTGTGACTCAAAGGAAGGGTACTTTGTACTTCAGTTCTTGAGCATTTCAATGCATTCATTTTGCCACATATTAAGAGCACATTCATTTCCTTTCATTTACTTTTGTGCTGCCTTGTTTTTCACAGCTGCAGAGTTTTGTGAGGTGAAAAGTGTATATCCAAGTTATGGTGAGTCACATTGCTGCTCGCCATTTTTCTGTAAATTAATGAAAGTAAAACTTCAGATGTCACTTGAAACTAACTTTCCTGGTTTTCATTCAAAGAGAAAAAATGAATCAGTTTTTTTTTCACTTGTTTTTATTTGTGGACGTCTTCAAGAGATAGCCACCAGCTTGTAGCAGACAGATTAACCTAACCTTTTAAGCCCTGAAATAAAAATGCATATTCTCCTTACTGTTCTCCATACATTTCTTATGAAACTAGTAAGGAGAATTTATCTAAATATCAAGACATCTTCTCCTTTGTGATCACTTCCTTTATTCTCATCACTTGAATGTTTGAACAAGTAATGATGATGTAAAGAGAAATTTCATTTGTGTCACTGTTAGGGTTTAAAGGGTTATTACAGGCGATTCTGTCCAGTACTTTAGTGTTTGTAATTGATGACGCTGACTGCACGTGCAACTGTAAACGTCTGTTATTATTACTGTTAGTGTTATGATGTTACTTTATTGAACCTTGTAGGCATGGTGTTTGTGTCTTTCCCTGCTGCTGATGTAGCGGCTGATGCTGTAGATAAATTAAAAAGCTCTACCGTTGAAAGCAAGGAACTGTTTGTAAAAGTTTTGCCAAACATACATGTAAGTATTCGCAGATACAACTCAAGTATGGAGGTCCGTGTAAACAAAGTGTTCACTTCTACCATATCCCACAAGAAGCTGAAGAAGGAGATGCGAAGGACAGTATATTTTAACAGTTAGCAAGTCTTTTATAATGAATTTGAAGCACCTTCATACAGGAAACCACAAAGACGAAAAAATAAACATCGAAAAATTGGCAAGAACAAGCACAGTGTTAAAACACTGCCAGTGTTGATATTTGCTAGGAACTTGAAAACCTGCTACAAGCTTAAGAAACACATTCATTGAAAATCAGTTGCCAATTCAGAAAATTCCTAGCTATTAAACTTGTTTCTTACTGATGTGTGATTTTATTTTCGGTAATATTGTAAGTAATCCGCTATTGTCATTTTATCCCTCTCATCCCACAGCCTGAAATGTTCCCCCCTGACAGTCAGCCACTACTAGTGCTAGTGAACTCTAAAAGTGGAGGAGGGCAGGGGGCCGACATGCTATCGGCTTTCCAGCGGCTACTCAACCCACATCAAGTGTACAGTCTTACAGAAGGTGGACCTTTGCCGGGGTACGTTTTCCTAACCATTTAAGCCGTGATATGAAAATGCATATTCTCATTGCTGATCTCCATACAATTCTTATGGAACAAGTACGGAGAATATGTGTAAATATCAAGACAACTTATCCTCAGTGTTCACTTCCTTTATTCTTGTCACTTGAATGTTCAAACAAGTAGTGATCATGTAAAGGGAAATTTCATTTTCATCAGGGCTAGTTGTGTGGCTACCAATTAGATGCGAGATGAAACCGCACAAGAAACAAACACACGGATCGTCACAAAACCGCAATTGGCTTTTTTGTGGAAACAACACCCCTGACTGTACTCTTTTCATTACGGCAGTTTACCTTGCCTCTTTCGTTATAAGCGAAGTGGAAATTTGAGCTATTAGAAAAAAAGAGCGATAGGTTCAAAACTGCAAACCCTAAGCTGCTTCTAACCTCAACGGCTTTGGAACCCAGACACATGTTTACCTCTGTGGGATATGACCTAAAAAGTCACTTACCAGTAAATGGAAATGAAAAGTATTAAATGTGTAAGTTTGTATAAAAGATCTAAGTTTGAACTACAGAGACCGTCGCAGTTATGTAAGTAACTTGTGATAATAAGTTGTGAATTAGAAACCTTGGAAAAAACCCAGGCTTCAAAGGACATTTTTGCCCAGAGTTCTTCCGTCGATCAAGTGTCATAGCTGCCAGCTGTAACTGGTAGTCAAGATTTGGGAACTAAAACTGAAACTGATAAACAAGTACTGTATTGTTACACTTTAATCTTACTGTGGATGCATGTTAATGGTCATTTCTCATGTCTCGTTTTGTTTAGGATTTATTCATTTAGGTCAATTCCTGATTTTCGTGTTTTGATCTGCGGTGGTGATGGCACAGTTGGATGGGTTTTGTCGTGTTTGGATGACGTTGTTCAGGACTTGAAGTGTAAGATGCCGGCATCAGCTATTCTTCCACTGGGCACAGGTAGGTCTCGTTCTGACTATGTAGGACACGCGCGCGATCCACGCGCGTGAAACAAAATGGCGGCTGGTTCTTTGGAACAAGCTCGTTTTCTATCATCACATCACCCGCAACACACGCAAACACACATCTAGACTTGTAGCATCGCTAGGTCTTAGGGTCTACTAAGGAAAGGTAGATGCGATTCTCGGAGGGGGGCTTGTAAATTAAACTTCCCACTTCCAATAAGCGAGAAAATTGAAAGAAAAGAGAAACTTGAAAACATCCGCCTAATGTTTTCAAGTTGCAATCCATTTTCATCCAAGCGATCCGCAGCGAGACACACTTAATTATAGTTTCAGAAAACTGGTAGAAGAATTTTTAACAACAGTGAACCATTATTTTTGAGTTTCGTTTGATTCTAATATGTCTTATAGGTTTTCAAAGTCATCGTAATAAAAGGTGACAGAGCCCCTTTAAATTTCCCACTTCCAATACCCTTTATACTTCGGTATTTGCAGACACAAATGTTTCCCAGTTAGCAGCGCGAGAAACATATGTTGCAGAAGCAAATTTTGCGTCTTGGAAGCAAGGAAATGTTTCTGAATCAAGTCAAAAACATTTTCGCTTCACAGAAGCAGATTTTGCTTCCGAAACGTATGTTTCCCAGTTTAGCCATCCAAGGAAACACGTCTGGAAACAGTGTTTTCGCAACAATGTTTCCTAGTTTAGCCAGACCCTTACTCTATCATTACTGCAGATATTACCCTACATCGAGCAGTTACTGCCATCTCACATATCATGATATGCTGTCCTTTTTCTAGGTTACAACTCTCTGTTTTGACGTCACTAACACGAGTATTCACAGTGAATAGTTATTAAGAAATAAGCAGTCAGTCATCTGATGATTACACACGCTAGTAGTTAATCGTTCGATGATGGCAAACACTAATAAATATAACGAAAAAAATGTCGATATGTAATGCACAGAGTTGCTTCCTAAGGCATGCAAAGTGTGAATAATGTACCAAACCCAGATACAAAAAACCACTGAAAAACCACTTCTCATTTGTGGCCAGAAAAATATGTGGGAACGTATTCCCCATCTAATGCAGTGGCACTTCTAGACCTCTAGAAAGAGTTACTGAAATACTGGTACAAGATAGGGTAGAAGCAAACGTAAGGAGGTAATCCTGGGAAGTTAATTATTGCGTGTATTCCCCCCAGGATTACCCCCAAGTAGTTTGTTCGGGTCTCCGTAAGTTCCCTGACATACATTTGTTAACTGGGTGCTGAGGGAGAAAACATTGAGTTGTATTTTAACAGCCAGTAGTTCGTGTGTCGTAGCTGCCAACTGTAACCAGCAGCCAAGATTTTAGGAACTAAAAATGAAATAGGTCGAGTGGGGATATTAAAGGGCAATGTCATAACAGTTTTCTTGTTTTTTTGTCCAAAACTGTGCTGAATTTTTGTCTAAATTACTGCACTAGTTTTCTAAATGATTAATAAGCGTGTTTGACTGCGAATGGCGAAGATTGAAATGGATTGCTGCTGGAAGTAATTAGGGCCATTATTTCAAGTTTCCCTTTGTGTCTCGGAAAAGTCACTAAATTTTGGTATGGTTGATTCTTCGTTTGAGGAAATCACTTTCAAATCACTTTCGATTTTCAAGAAGCATTTTGTGCAGGACAAAAGGCACTCAGTTTGACACAGATTTGACCCAAAAACGCAAAAAAATCCCCTTGAAATAGTCCTTTTAAGGACGGTGCCTCCTTTTGTTACTTCGTATACGTTCTTTGCATTTTGGAATATTCGGGTTTCTTAAGGAATTTGCTCCTTAATACAACAATATTTTTGCGCGGTTTATGACTATTGGAAAACGCAGATCTTAGCAAGGGTCGTCAATCCAAAACGAAAACTGTGGTAACCGCGCATTTTTCAGAGATAATGGAGCTTAAATTTGGAAAGAAATTGCCATACATTCTTTGCATTTTAACGCTTTTTTTGAATTGTGGTTGTTTACTGATTATCTCTGAAAAATGCGTGGTTACCCAATACCCCCTTTTTGGATTCCAATAACCCTTGCTAAGATCTACTTTCCCCCCGTAGTCATAACCTTTGCAAAAATACATCTGTAGTAGGAGGCACCATCCTTAAAATATCTTTCATTTCTAGGTAATGATCTCTCCCGTGTCCTTCATTGGGGCGGAGGTTACTCTGGGGGAGAGAGTCCTGTCTCATTACTCATGGCCATTGACCAGGCAAGAGAAGACCTTCTGGATAGGTGGTGTGTCATGTTCGACTCACCAGAGGGAGTTCCCGATTCGGTGTCAAACGACAGTGCTATTGGCTCTATTGGTGGGAAAGAAGATGATCCCAGTATTTTTACTATGAATAATTATTTTGGGATTGGAATCGGCGCTGAGCTGTGCTTGGATTTTCATCTTCAAAGAGAGGAGTCACCCAGTAAATTCCACAGTAGGTGAGTTAAGTATCTATGTGCATCAATTTTGACCACTTTGGTCTGAAATAGTGTACTTTGCCTACTAAATGAAACAGGGTACAGTTTTGTCACTGGATTTTTGGCCTGAAAAAGGAGAAAGGTTTCAGGTATTAGAACTGGCTCTTGGCTTCACACGGTGACACCCCCACCAAGTTCTCCAATACCAGGAAAGGATGTCTTAGGTTACACGCTTGCATTTAGAAACTGCACAAAACTGAAAATGTACCATCTTTCGTTCTTCAATATGAAAATTGGTAATTGTGCTAAAGTTCAATGACTCTTGGTACTTGCATATCATAGAGTGATGTCATTAAACAGACCTGCAGTAGCTTAGAATAGCCCGAATTTATTGTTTGGTTGCAATCAATTTTGTACTTCCATCCTGCCAACCATTACCCCATCCTAACTCATCTCAAGGATAAACACCATAAAAATTTGTGGGCCTATAATGGTGGCCGAAACATATGGGACACTGACCAACTTTTTGGTCAAAACGCAACTAACAAAGACTCCCCCCCCCCCCCCCCTGCACAATGTTTAGAGTCAGGAGTCAAAAATGTCTCAAATATCGTGTACACTTTATGGACTTCAACATTTTTTAGGGGGAGCGGGGGACAGAGATTTCAAGATGTATTTTTAACACATTAATTATCGGTGATTATTCATTTGATCCAAAAAAGGGGAGAAAAAAGTGAAGTGTCCTAAAATCAATTGGCCGCAATTATAGATGCTAAAAACTGCCTGAACTTAACATGGTTTTTGTGGCACAGATCGACTCGAATACACCCCAGGGTTAAGTCCAGTGCTCTAATTAGTTAACTGTCAACAGTCTTTTTTTTTTGCTTTTTTCTTTCCAGACTTCATAACAAGGGAGTATACTTCAGAGCAGGACTGAAAAAAATGGTGAAAGGTTACTCAAAGACATTTGTACATGAAGTTGAAATTGAGGTGATGTTTTATTCTTGAACTTTTTTTTTAAAGTGAATGATAACGTTCTTGCAGAAGGAATACCTGTTCGCTATAATTTTGTTACAAAGCCTTTTGTGCGATGTTTTGTACAACATCTTTTCTGACATTGACGTCGGTGGTTCCATGAATTTTGTAATGTCATATATAAATGTATATAATTTTTACTGTTGAGACTTACATTGTACTTTGTCAGTGGGTGTCTCTCACCTATGTTGCACTCTATTTTAATTTTAATTCGATATCTTGTAACAAGAATTTTAGGTGAGGGTGGTGTCCTTCGTACAAGGCCAATGACAAGTATCAAACCTTTGATTTGTATGACAGAAAATCGGCCTAAGAGTATTACTACTCCCCTAGGAGGAATATTTAGTCTATTATAGGATTATCCCCAGACCATCAGTTTGTTTGCTGCTACATGTTTGTTCTCGTGGATGGAGAGAGAGACAATTATATTGGGGAGTAGTTTCTTGTCTACAGGGCAATGTCGTGGCAGACAATTGCTTAAGATATGTCGAAGTACCTCGCTCCTACATGAAGAATGCTTCTAGACCAGTGATGGGGTATGAATAAGCGTATTTCAAGGGAAGAACCAGCCACAGTTTTACCAAGTTTATCTAAGGCACGAGGACAAGAATTGAAGAAGTTCACTTTGTTGAAATCCGGCCATTTCCATCCTGGCCGTCTGCAACCAAACACACTTATCAACAGTTTCTTTGGACTGGAGTAGCCATTTTTTAACACAACTAGATCATTATTTTTCAGCTTGAATTGATTCAACTGTCCCTACACGCTTTTCATACTTCCTGATAGATGACATGGCCCCTTTAGGGAGACAATCATACACATTAAGATAGAGAGTGGTTTTCAAACCGCCATCGTATGGGTCACATATGCATTTGACGCAATAACCACCTTGCCATATTACCATTGTGCCTGCACAATTGTCAGATGTACATGATGGTTATGTTAACCCTTTCACTCCCAGAGTCAGTTATGGAGACGTTAAGGTGACTGTAACTTTTGAGTCTGTGGATGAAATCCTATGGTGTGACCATTCAAATGAAACCTCTTCATCGGTACTTTCACATGGTGCTATTTATATTTTAGTATATTACAAAATGAAAATTGTTTTTTTTTTCTGAATTTTGGTTTTTGGCACTCTTGGGATTGAAAGGGTTAGCACTTTTTGACAGCTTGTCACATATCAATCATCTGTTCTGCTCTAAATTTTAGGTTGATGGTAAAAAACTTGATTTGCCAACGCTGGAGGGAATTGTAATTCTTAACATAAGCAGGTATGGGTGATTTTGTGTGAACATTTAACATTCTTTTTCTATTGCTGCTAGTTCTGGAGTTAAATTACATTGTATTTTTGTCTCACAGTTGGGGTGCAGGAACTGATCCGTGGGGACCAGACAAAGATGATGTGAGGAAATTAACCTTTAATTTACCTTTTATTTATCTTAATTTACCTTTGATTTACCTTTAAATTGTCAGTTAATATACCCTCAGTAACTAGTCAACTGATTTCTTTTAAAAGGGAGGGAGGAGTCAGCTTTTATGTAACCTGTGGTGTAAGCGAGAAACACAACTGTTTCTTAGGGGGGGGGGGGGGGTGGAACAACATTTTGTCGGGAATACATATATGGCCTTACAACAGCATGTAATATCTCAGAAAGTGCTGATCTCCTCAACAAAACTTGTTAGGAATATATTTTAGGCAAGCCTGCTTTGTATGTGCTTGTCTAAATCCACATTTGTGTTACCAAGGTAATTGTTGCTAAGCAAACGTTTTAAGCACAGTTATTATTCTTTTTCTAATGGCTTGACTATGAAAACAGTCTTTGGATGAACACTAAAGCACGAGCAGCTTCGAGAGACACTTGCATCCTGTAGAACAGATCATCTCTTTTATAACTGGCAATGTTTTCTGACCTCGTTGTGCACGTAACTTGAATTTTAAGGGTAGATGAACGCCTGTTGTGCAGGCTACTCCTGCGGACAGTGTTTTAAAATACAACACGTAACGAGTACTGGCGAGATCAATCGAACTATTGCTAAAGTTAACAGGTACATTGTCAAAATATACACAATATGCTTTAATTTGATACCAAATTCACTATGTCTCAAGTTGGGGGGGGGGGGCGGGGGGGGGCTACGAAATTCAATTTTATGGGTCTTGGCTCATGGACTAGAGAATAGAGATTTCCGCAAATTTTCTAAAACTCATCTCTTGGAGATCCTCCTTTGAAGCTCGGTATATATTTAGGCCAGCCTTCTTTACAAATTCGCGCCTAAATAACATGATGATATCTGTTTCAAGGGGTAAAAGCAACACAAATATTTACTTAAGAATATTTTAGTGTACTTACGACTCAGTATGTGATGCAACACGCCACATAATAAAGCCCCCTCTTGTTTAATTCAACGTGATTGTTACTTTTCTAATCAGGGATATGCTGCAGCCTGTCACTGTGATGGACTTGTTGAGGTAGTTGGACTTCAAGGAGTCATGCACCTGGTAGGAAGGACTCAGACTGTTTTTCCCTTCCTGTAAACAGTTCTTTGTAATTGTAGAATTGAACGGTCAGTAACAAAATAACGGCAGCCAAAATTATCCAAAAATTCAGCGCGCGATTGAAAGCTTAGATTTTTGAATCGGCCCTTACTCGCTAAAGAGCACTCGCTCGACCACATTTCTATACGCTGTTTCACGTGAAATACTGCAAATGTACGGTTAGACGAAATTACTTATATTTTGGTGAAGGGATAATGGCGATAAGTTGACGATATTTCTATTTCGTGGTTCTTAAAAAGCCCGTAAGAGGCTGCATGCTAATATTTTTGTTGGCCAGCTCACTGAAGACCAAGCAACGCTTTTTAAACATCATGTTTGTCGAGAGTGTAATACCGTACAGACTTAGGGTAACTCTGTTTAACTATGCTAGACTTTCAGTTGTAATGGTTTTATATTAAAAGTATGAAAACCTCCATTTAGTTTTCGCAGCAGATGAACTCTGAAAGGCGATTGCGTGTCATTGGGGTAATATATTGCATGTTTAGAAGTGCCAATTTTGGTCTCAGTCACGTTTAAAAGGGAACTTTTGTTTTGAATTCGAGTACGAGATTGAGAACGACTACGACTTTTCAGTTCCAGTTTGTGGGCTATACATTATCACGTCACATAACAATCTCATTCCTCTGGCTTTCTCCTCTTCTGGTAAACAACATAAAGGAGTGAGGACTCTGGAAACACAACTGGCTTGAAACTCAAAAGTCGTTCTCGTACTCAATCGCGTACTTGTAACCCGATCTAATGGTCACTAATGTTGTTTGAAACCTATTCGGGGAATCTTGTGTATCATTAAAAAGCTTGCCGTTTTATTAGTCCACCAGTTTTCTAGTTCTTTTATGATTAAAATTTGCTGTAAAGCGTGTTAAATGAAACTGATCTTTTTACAGGGTCAAATTCAAAGTGGGATCAGGACCGGAATACGACTAGCACAGGGAGCCCAAGTAAGAAGAAAATATTGTGTTATCCTATGAATGCCCATTAGTTAATATTTATCTCTGCAATCTCTTGTCTCTTTGGATCATTAAGTACATCCAGAAAAATTTTTGATATCTCTATCCTGTTGCTTACAGGATAACATCCTCACTACTTGTTCAAACATTCGTGACAAGTGATGAGAATAAAGGATGTCATCACCAAGGATGAGATGTCTTGATATTTAGACAAATTCTCTTTACTAGTTTCCTAAGAAATGTATGGAGAACAGTAAGGAGAATATGCATTTTAATATCAGGGCTTAAAGGGTTAATATAATAATGTGATTTACAGAGAGGTCCTGCTATATGCTGAAAGAAAATGGTAATTAAAATAAAATGTAAAAATGTACGAATATATAACACTGCAAGATATCTATCCTCTGAAACAAGAAAAAGCGAGACCCCGTCACTCTCTTGCGTTCCAGAAAGCGGCACAGCTCTCTGGAACAGCATGCCCTGTAATCTTAGGGAGACAAAATCGTTACTCAATTTAAGCGATTACTTAATCTTAATTTTTAAATTTGAGAAACGGCATTCATGGAAAGCAGGTTTAGTTAACATTGTAATGTTTAAGATTAGTTGGTAATGTTTAAGATCAGTCTTTTTAGCATGTCTAGGATATGTTATACTTTGTTATTATTTATTGAATGTATTCCTGATGAATTTTACCCTGTTTAAATAAAATTGAATTGAATTGAATTGAATTACTCCAGGGAAAGGGAAGAAGAGAGACCCTGGGAACCTTTAGATTTGACATCTGGTTTGTTTGTGCTAATTGCAGATTAACATAAAACTGAAATCTGAGATGCCAGTACAGATTGATGGCGAACCCTGGATGCAGGGTCCCGGTAGTGTTATTGTACGACCTACCCTCACACAGGTAGGGTTCACTGTTATCTGCCACAAAGAATTTGCATGTTATTTGAATCCGGAATTGGCACTCTCGGTTCATTCTCATATCACCTGTGAATCAAACTAAGTTAGAAGTATGGTGGGAATGCAATTAACCCCTCCTTCGCGGAGGAATGTCATTAATTTGCAGAGAAATACATTAACGTCGATGACATCATAGACTATTGCCATTGTGGAGGAGGAAGAAGGAAAATAAAGTTTTCGAGGACGAGGCATTAACAAGCACAGTTACGCTGCCGAGAATTAATGAGACGGAAAAAGCTTTTCCAATGTATATGTGCAGTGGATATTGAATGCGGGAAGAATGGTCGCTCGCGTAATTACGTCACGTTTCAGTGATTTTGAATCACATGAATAATAATAGCCTATGACGTCATGGACGATAATGTATACCTCCCCTGGGTGTACGCTGACGAGATTCCACAGCATTTTATTCGTGTAAGATACGAGCAATATATAGCCTATGGTGTCACCGACGTTAGACGCTAGATGGGGGAGGGGTGGGTAGGGGTGTGGTAGGGGCTCACAAGTGGTTAGCTGTAAGTCCTAATAAGACTTTCTTTTCAACTGGTTTTGTTTGAAATCACTGCATTTAGTAATTATTGAAAACTGCTCTATGCCATTTTCCTGTAGGTCCTGATGTTAACAAAGAAAAAAGTGAAAGTTAAGAACCCTAGACGACCAACAAGTTCTTCAAGACCCTCATCAAATACTAGCACAAGAACTATATTTTATGAAGACTGAATAATTTTTACAGGATTACTCTAAATATTTAAATTTACATAGCAAAAAGGAATGTTATATCAATTATTATTGCAGCAGTATACACAATTACCGATTCAGTCACTTCATTTTCATCACTCATTTTATACAGCTAGTAGGATGAGAAACCCGAGGGCATATTACATTACCACTAAAATGTACTCTTGAAAAAATTAAAACCTACTGTGACGGTTGATGCCATAGAGGTGCCAAATAGCATAAATCTGAACTGTCAGCTGTCAGCTTACTGTCAGTAAACTAGACAAGTACGCCTTAGTGTACCATGATTTAATGATGCCACAAATGTTTGACCTGAATGGGTTTATTTCTAAAGGCTCTTATAACTGAACACTTTTAGAATGCCATCTTTCTTGTTTTTGTACTTCCCGTATTCAAAGTCATACTGCACCAGGACTCTTGGATAGGTGCACCAACACTCAGTTGTGTGATTTATCCAGACAGTGGTGGGTGGGGACAGCTGTCTGCGTGGACTGACGATCTTTAACACTTTTTGAATTTAATTTTACTGTACTGTTTTTTTTAAAGGAACATTATTTTTACGGATATAACCTTTTGCATGTCAAGATCACTTTTATAACATTGTTATTATTTTGTCATTTTTATTGTTTTCTTTCTGCGGTTTTTAGTTGTCATTATTGCAATTTTGTTGAGGAATACTTGCAGGAAATGCGAGGAATGCAGGTTCATTTTCCTCGACTTATTTAAATGTATTTAATACAAGACGCAATGAATTTTTAACTTCTCATTACTATGCCATGTCAAACATGCTGGTAAGGAGAGTAGTGATTAAAAGATGTAAGTCTTACCTCTTTCACTCCCAAGAGTGCCTAACATCAAAATTCAAGACGAATCCCAAATTTCATCTTCTTAAATACTTAATATAAATAGTACCATGTGAAAGTACTGTTGACAAGGTTTCATTTGAATGGTCACACCATGGGATTTCATCCACAGAGTCAAAACTTAGAACCACCTTAAATATGTCCATTACTGACTCTGGGAGTGAAAGGGTTAAAATATAGCCAACTTCCTCTTAATGGACAACTCTGTAAGAGGAGCACCTCTCTAAGACAGAACCGTCTCTAAGATGGGTAACTTAAACATGGACATCTCTCAAAGATGGACATCTATTAAAGACAGATACTTCCAAGATGGTCACCTTTAAGCCCTAAGAGTGCCAAGCATCCGATTTCTCCTTACAATATCACTACTTCATCAAACCTACAGGACGTGAGAATAAAAGAGGTGATCAGCAAAGATGAAATGTCTTGATGTTTATGCAAATTCTCCTAATTAGTACCATAACAAATATATGGAGAACGGTGAGGAGAACATGCATGTTGATATTGGGCTCAAAGGGTTAAGTAATAACTATCCTACTGGGTTGGGCATCTCCACCTCTGTAAGACGGACATCGTTCTAACATGGACATCTCTCTTAGACAAACGCCTCTAAGATGGTCACCCATTAGGTAATGAGGTGAGATTGGACATTTCTTAGATGGGCTCCCTGTTAAGTTGGACAGGTATCTCTCTTAGATGGTCACCACTTTAGGATGGGCGTCTTTCTAGAATGGACATCTCTCTAAGATTAAGACTTCTCTAAGATGAACATCTCTTTTAGCTGGACACCTGTCTAAGACGGGTACCTGTCTATGATGGACACCTATCTAAGATGGACACCTCCCTGAGATGGACGCCTCTCGAAGGTGGATTCCTCTTTAAGATGGACACCTCTCTAAGGTGGACACCTCTCTGAGATGGACACCTCTCTAAGGTGGATTCCTCTCTAAGATGGACACCTCTCTAAGATGGACACCTCTCTAAGGTGGACACCTCTCTAAGATGGACGCCTCCCTGAGATAGACGCCTCTCTAAGATGGACACCTCCCTGAGATAAACACCTATACCTATGATGGACGCCTCTTAGAAGTGGATACCTCTCTAAGATAGACACCCCTCTAAGGTGGATCCCTCTCTAAGATGGACACCTAAGATGTACACCTCTCTGAGATAAACGCCTGTATCCATGATGGACCCCTTTCAGAGGTGGATAACTCTCTAAGATGGACACATCTCTGAGATGAACACCTCTCTAAGATGGACACCCCTCGGAGTTGGACACCTATCTATGATGGGCACCTGTCTGAGGTGGACACCTAAGAGTCACTTTACACCAACTCCTTTCTGTGGGAGACACCTCACTAAGATGGACAGCTTCAAAAAAAAATTCCCTCTCTAACGACATCTCCTAAGGAAGACACCTCATTAAGACAAACACCTCTTACTACGGGACTACTTCATTTCCCTTTAACCCTTCAAGCCCTGATGTAAATATGCTCGTTCTCCTTACTGTTCTCTATACATTTCTTATGGAACTAGTAAGGAGATTTTGTCTCAATATCAAGACATCTTATCCTTGGTGATCACTTCCTTTATTCTTGTCACTTAAATGTTCGAACAAGTAGAAATAATGTAAAGAGGAATTCCATTTGGTTTACTGTTAGGGCTTAAAGGGTTAGGTTGAGCTCCTCGTTTAGATGTACACAAAGATAGTTTGTCCCTGTTGTAGACAGATAGTGGTTGCTGGTCTTAAGTGTGCCCCTGGTCATAAGAAGAAGTTGGCTTTAACCAAAAAAAATCGACCAAGGAAAATATTTTATACACGATATATACTGAAAGCAATAAAAGCATAAATGTTGTTGCTAAAACGAGTTGTTAGTTAAATAGTATTTTCATCGAATTCACTTCGTTACATTCACACGGAGTACATTATGTAAATAGGTTTTAACTGATAGCTTGAATTAGGTGAGCTTACTAGGTTATAAACCTTTTACTGTGCACAAGAGCAAGGTATCATAATAATGAAGAGTGTAAATGATCGTGTTTTTAGAAAATAAAACTCAGTAGTAACGTGTTTTTGGTTCAGCATTCAAATAACTATTGAGGCACAATGCCATTGGGGTCTGATAACTGATGGCTGTCTCACGTCTGTTAAATGAGGAGGGATTCTGTTTTTCGGGTGGGATGTGCCGCCGGCACTATGAAACCCTTATCCTTTACCGTACACCACAGTGGCGCGTGACCTATAGTGTATATATGGGAGTACCGCCCTCGGGCTATGAAGTGATTGCATCCGATCTCAAGCAACGAGGAATTATATAATTATGCATTGAATACACTGTTCTTTGACTTGAGGTGTGGCAGGACTTTGTTCGCATTGCAGTGCAGTGCTGCGTTTACTTAGCCATGATACAAATTTCCGCAACAACCACATCAGAAATTATCCACAAGATGGAGACGGCGCTGCCATTAACAAACTCGTTATTTTAGAAGAACATTTTGATTTCCAACCAGTTCAACCAAGTCAATTCAAATACGAGACAACTGTTTGCTGAGATGTGGAAGCGAGCAGGTTTTGACATTAGGTTAATAACTTTTACTCCCTCGCAGGAGGATGCTGCATTTTAACATTTCGGTACTGTTTGAAAGCAAACCAAACGAATTTTGACATACCGTATTTATTTGGCCATAAGCCGATGGAGACCCTAAACTGCTGAGTTTTCACGACGGCAATGTTTTCAGCTATTCTCATTCATATTTATGCAGCAGAATTCCGGAGTGCTTGGATTACATAACCCTGTTGTTGGAAGGTGGTTGCTTAATAATGCGCTGAATCCCCAAGGGCTATGTCGCCTTGCTTAGTTATCCTTTTTTGCCCAGATTCGGGGCATTTCGAAAGAGATACTCAAGCCGGTAACGTAACATGTAACGACGGTGACGCAGTGTGTGTTTTCGCACCCAGCTGCTCATTGCCTTGGCCACAATCTTTTCCCATAACTTAATTACACGAGACTGAGCGGCATAAGTAATGAATGAGAATGGTTTACTATTCATCTTTGACACGCGAGCTTGTTTCTAAAAAAATCAACCGTAGAAACAAAATAGCAATGCACCTGAGTAGTATAGTGTGCAAGGAATTAGCCTCCTTTTTGCGGTGGAATCTCATTATTTGCGGTGGAATACATTAACGACAAGGCGTCATAGGCTATTGTGTTCACCTCATGAATAAAATGTGGTGGATTCTCATTAGCGTATAACCGGTTTGACAGGTTTGTCAATAACGTCAGGTTCTATTTTTACCTTGTGGCGGTCATGGTTGGTATAACCGGTTTGACAGGTTTTTAGTTACTTTAGGATCAATTGTGTCATAGTATATTTTTACTGTTCTCAAGCCTATAAAAGCTTTATTTACTAGCAAGCGCCAACTCGCATCTTATTTGTGATTCAAAATCACTGAACCGTGACGTTCTTGTGCAAACTTCCATTTCTTGTGGCTTTCATTGTTATTGCCGACAAGTATTGTTCTTTACTAATAGAAAACTAATTTCGATTCACTGATTCATAACTTGTGCATCTTAATGATGGCACCAACCAACTACACACAGATTTTAAGTCAGTTTTTATTTCAAAGGCTCGACTAGTACAAAGCGAAGTCATGCCTATCTTATTAATTTCGAGGTTATCTTTGACTCAACGGTATCCTAGCTTTTCATCACGCCCTCTATTTCCTCATTTAAAATGTTATTTTCGCTCCTCCAGTTTTATTTCCCTCCTCATTCTCCATAATTCTATTTCCTCCTCATCCTCCTCCTGCTCCACAATTTTGTTCCACCACTACCACAGTCCCATTGTTCCACCACCACATTTCTATTGTTTTCTACACCACCACGTGCCATCACCTACACCTCCACCACCACCACCACCACCTTCACCACCACCACCTTCACCACCACCACCGCCTCCATCACCACCACCACCACCACCACAGTCCTATTGTTCCACCACCACATTTCTATTGTTTTCTACACCACCACGTACCATCACCTACACCTCCACCACCACCTCCATCACCACCACCGCCACCACCACCACCCAGCCACCTCCAGCACAACTAGCATCACAATTCTATTGTTTCACCTCCACCAGCACATTTAATGTGGTGGTGTGTTTGTGGCGGTGGAGAAAACAATAGAAATGTGGTAGTGGAACAATTGAATTGTGGTGCAGGAGGAGAAGGAGGGAAATAAAATTTTGAAGAATAAGGAGGGAAATAAAATTGTGGAGGAGGAAGGAAAGTAAAACTTTGAATGAGGAAAGACAGGCCGTGATGAAAAAAATAGGATACTGTTGAGTCAAATGACCTGGATTAAAAAAAAGAGATAGGAATAACTTTGCTTTGTACTAGTCGAGCCTTTAAAATGAAAACTTTGACTTAAAATCTGTGTGTAGTTGGTTTGTCATTAAAATGCACAATTTATGAATCAGTGAACGGAAGATCGTTTTCTATTAAAGAACAATACTTGTCTCGGTAACGATGAGAGCAGAAATGATAATAATAATAACAATAATAACAGTTTTCATGCACGCATTTCGCAGAACCTCAATGCGTTTACAAGCTAAGATAAGAATATAAAAACCTAAATAACAACCTTCAAAAAAATAGATAAAAAAGTGCTTAACTACTTATAACAATGAATAAAATATAAAAAAAGCTAACCATTAATTACAATGGATAAAATATAGAAATCGGTGAACTAGCCAAAAATAGCTAATTTAAAAAGAGATGTCTTTAAAAGCCTTTTAAAAGGCAGAGACTGGCTGTGCATTCCTTATCATTAGAGGTAGCGTGTTCCAAAGTCTCGGCGCGGGGATCGAAAAGGCCCGATCGCCGTATGTTGAAGTGGTCGATCTAGGAACTGTGAGCAAGCCTTGCAAAGTTGAACGTAAACTGCGTGACGGTACATAATGATTCACAAGATCTTCAATGTAAGATGGAACATATCCCTTCACAGTCTTATACGTAAGCAGGAAGATCTTAAACGAAATGTGTTCGCTAACGGGCAGCCAGTGTAGTTGTTGCAGAATAGGGCTTGTATGATCAGTGTGCTTAGCCTTAACAACTAGTCTTGCAACAGTGTTCTGAATGCGTTGTAACTTTTGAACTTCAGTAGATGGTAGACAGTACAGCAGACTATTGCAATAGTCTAGTTTAGAAGTTACAAAAGCATGTACTTAGCGCTCGGTACTACTCTGGTTAATTTATTTCCTGACTCTACCAATGTTACGGAGTGCCAGAGATGCATGACGGCAGGTGTTGTCAACGTGGCTTGTCATGGTTAGATGACGACCATAATAGTTTCCAGATTACGAGCTTTGGAAACACAGGGTATAACGTTTTGGCCAAATTTAATATTCGATGAGGGAGGATGTCGACTGAACCAAGATGTGAGATGGAGAACTTCTGTCTTAGATGGGTTACAAACCAACTTGTTAGAGAGGAAGAAAGCAAGAAATGAAGTTTGCACAAAAACGTCACGCTTCAATGATTTTTAATAAAAAATGAGATGCGAGTTGGCGCTTGTTAGTAAATTTAAAAAGCTTTCTGGGCTTAAGAACAATAAAAATGTACTATGAAATCATTCATCCAAAAATAACTTAAAACCTGTCAAACCAGTTATACCAACCATGACCGCTACAAGCTAAAAATAGAACCTGACGTATTGACAAACCTGTAAAAGCGGTTGTACGCGAATGAGAATCCACCGAATTTTATTCATGAGATGAAGACAATAGCCTATGACGTCATCGTCGTTATTGTATTCCACCGCAAATTAATGAAATTTCCCCGCAAAAAATAGGCTAATCCCATGCATACTATACTACTCACGCGGTAAATAAATGTAAACAGATAAGCAATGTTTAGTCGCTTGGCTTGAAGTGTGATGGAGAAACGGAGGAAAAAGACGAAAATTATTCATTCCTCACAGCTGACTTGGCTACAAGCCGAGGATATGAACAGGAACTTCAACCTACGGGAAAATAGATACGGTAATAAAAATTATTTCAATCCTTTTTAAAAAATGCTACTTTTGAAGCTGTTTTCCGATTTTAAATGAAAACGTTTGGGATACAGAAAACATACATTTCATGAAAGACTCCTGTTTTAACAAACAGGTAGTGGTTCCAATCTGTCCAATGAGGTGTCTTTGTATACAGTGGCTGCACTAAAAGCCGAGAAATTCAAAAAAAGGTAACGTGGGTCACGTAAACAATGCGAACTTCACAAAACCTTATCGAAAGTTTACCGTCCGTGAACTCTGAATCTTTTTGGAGATTTACTGATAGAAGTAGGAAAGGGTCAACTGCAGCATTTACGTTGGGGGCGTCAGCGGTAAGCGAGGAATTAACGGACTCAAGACCCCATTAAATTACCCAAAACCACGCAGACAACGCAAGATAAGTAAACTTTATTTGTCCGGCTTACAATGTATCACAATTCAACATCAAAAGGTGCAAATTTAATAATTTCATGGGGCATTTTCCCCGATCGCTTCAATCAAACCGAGATTAGCAAATTTACAGTTATCGTACTGTGAATATATGAGATCAAATAGCGTAGTATGACGTCACGCCACGTCTAACAGTTCAGATTGTCTGCCTGTTATATTTAACCCTTGCCGATGCATATTTATTTGGTCGGAGTTGTTGTCATGCCTAACAGGACGTTACAACGAACTAAACATCAGACAGAGAGGCGGAATAGTTAATTGTGTAGGGATGTACAATTTCGGTTGACTTTATAAATTCTTGACGCTACACCGTATTGAAAGTAAAATTCTAAGCTTTCGACTCTGCTAAAGTCTTGTTCACAGTGACTTGATCAGGTCACCTGACGTGTGTCCTGATCAGCCTCGTCCAGATCGCTGGAAGGTTGTATCTTCCCCCGTCTCTATTTAGGGTCGGCAAATCAGTGCCTCGTCGATGTGGGCATCGTGTTCTGGCTGATCAGGTCACACGTCACGTGACCTGACCAAGTCACTGTGAACAAGACTCTAGCAGAGTCGAAAGCTCAGAATTTTACTTTCAATACGGTGTAGCGTCAAAAGTTTAAAACGTCAACCGAAATCAGAGTGTAATTATTTCTTTTTATTTTTCTTGTTTGTCTTGACTTCACGTTTTGTAGAGGTAGATTCTTTAGTAGCTTTTCTATAAAGATAATACAGAACCACTACAGCCAGTACAGGCCAAAAGCCAATCTGCAGCAGCAACACTGGATCAAACAGAGACTTCCTCTTGATCGACATCAGCTCAGTGGTGAATATGAGTACAGAGTTAGCTGTGTGAGTAAAGTAACAAAATTTTAAAAACTTTTTGTTTTAAAAATCTACCACATCATCTGGTGGCACATCTGGTTGTTATTTAGTTGCAGTTAGGCATGAAGACCCCCCCTGGCTAAGGAGACAGGGAGGCCAGGGAGTGCTCCCACTTTAAACCAACACAGTAGAATTCATTACTCATAGACAGGATCAGGGTTTTCCCTAACAGCCGACAGCCGGCAGAATTAACCGGCTACTTGGGTCGTTTGTGCCGGCTACTTTTGTGATATATATATATATATATATATATATATATATATATATATATATATACATTATCTATTTTTAAAGACAAACTATTTGTTCTTTTACTGGCGCAGATATAGGAAAATGAACCTTATTCCCATTGCAGTTTATTGACTTCAAAATAATCTGGTTGGCACAGAGATACACCATTTTTTTTTTCATTACGTTGAGTTCTGGGAATTACATGTAGAAAACCACTGAAGGCATGAGTTTATACAAATAAAATTGAAAAGTTACAATTACTTTTGGAACTAACATTATTGGAAATTCGTGCTCAGAATCAAGGAAATTCCGTTTCTGGGGACTTAAAATGTAAAAATTTCTTGGGGGGGGGGGGCATACTCCCAGACCCCCCTAGAAGGGATCGCCTTCGGCACTCGATAATCACTATCCGGCTACTTAGAAAGTTTTGCCAGCTACTTGAAAAGTTGTGGACAACCCTGCAGGCTACCTCATTGCCATACCCCTATTACAGTTGATCCACGTCACGCGTGAACGGAAACCTGAGCACGTGATCCGAGTCTTCAAATAAACAAGCTACTTTCAGTGACATAACGGAGATCACAAGGGAAATATTGAAGATCTCATTGAAATTTCCGAAAATGGCTTCTACCTTTGTAGAAGCAAGGGGTTGTGACGGGACAAATCTTTGTTTTATCGAGAGACCGCGTTATTTTCTGGGTTCGCTTCTCGTCAGTGGTTCAAAAACGTTTTAGACGACTAGAAGGAGGTGAAATTATGTCAATTATTTTGCTGACGCGTGATTCCTGTTTCAACCGAACGAGAACAAACCTTGGAGCGGAACGCTTGTGTAAGAACGGTAGCTGCGAAGGAAGTGGACGAAAACCAAGATACATCTGCCGTGTCAAGCAATTACTGATGACAGTTTTTCCTAGTTGCGAGGTTGATTAAAGACAAAGCCGACGCTTCGTCCACAGTTAACCAAAGCGTAATGTGAGTTGTTTGTATGGAGCTGAAATTCGATCCAAAATGTAAATGGTCAGTATTCCGTGCAAAATACCTAAAAAGCGAAATCGGTTTGAACACCATTACCTGTTGTGTGTTTGCTGTGTTTTTGCCACTTTTCCGAGCTTCTGGAGGCCGTTTGGGGCGATTTTCTGTTTAACGGTCGATGCGACATCTGTCAAAGTAAAGCCAGTAGGTGACAAGACGTCGCTTCGACCGTTAAACAGAATATCGCCCCAAACGGCATCCAGCAGTTCGGAAAAGCGGTAAAGACACAGCAAACACACAAAGATAAGGTTTTTCAAACTCTATTTTGATTTTTAGGTATTTTCCACGGAAAACTGCCGATTATTTTCAATCGAATTTCAGCTCCATACAAACTCTCATATTACGCTTTGGTGACCTGTGCTTCGTCTATTGCATAACCTACTGCTCAACAATCTTTCGCGATTTTCCCATCCATATATCCTAGGTTTCGCTAGTTTGAACAATTCAATAGATTCTACATGCAACGTCGTCTGAAAGTTTAGAAGGATAACTTCGTCCCCCTTGACTGAACGCCTCACATGTACTGAACGTTTCATGATGTCGAATGATACAATAAACAGTGAATAAACAGCGCCAGGAGTTGCACGAGCTGCTGTGGAGATCGCTTTCGGTCCCTGTCCAGTCAAATAACGATCAACTATTCGTCTTCTCGTTTCCTTGTGGAGAGGCCTACATGGCCTGTTCTTCCGACCTAAGGCATTAACATAACCAGGTCTGAACATTTCGAAAAATCTGTGACAGATTCGAAATCTCCTTTCGATTTTCGAAATCCCTCTCTGAATCTCAAGAAACACAAGGCGAATGCCCAAATACGGAGAACGTGACTCGTCACGTTGTTTTGAATTTCAGAGTTTCCGTTCACGCGTGACCTGGATCAACTGTAAAAATGCTTTCATTATTTAAATTTATTAATTTTAACTTTTTGACAGGATGTCATGTTACCTCAAGGTATCATCTTCATCACTATCATCATCATCATCATCATCATCATCATCATCATCATCATCATCATCATCATCATCATCATCATTATCATCATCATCATCATCATCATCACCACCACTGTCATCATCATCATCATCACCACCACCACCACCATCTTCACCATCATCATCATCATCATCATCATCATCATCATCATCATCATCATCATCATTATCATCATCATCCCTTCTCTTGGGCCAGAAGGTGCATAAGGTCTTTCACACTGTCCTTTAAAACCCATGTTTATTTGAAAAATCTGCTCAAAATTGAAAAATTATGTTCATGAATGAAAATAGGGCACTTACGTGGAATGACATTTTCTACTCCACGAGAACCATATCCTAGATGAGGAGGAATTATCAACTTTCTTTTTTCACTGAAAATAAAATATACCATGGAGTGGTTGTATTTCAAAACTCTTGAGGTAATAAAAATTTAAGTGTTTTGTAAACAATTTCATGTTTTACACCAAATTATTAATAATTTTATAATTAATTATTAGAATCAGATTGAATTTGGATAAACATTTAAGGATAAAAATTAGCGACAAGAGTTTAACACAACGTTTCGATGTCTCCATGACATCATTATCAAGTGAGAAAATAAAATATAGATAAGTTAATATATACAAGATGAGGTGTTAAAAAAGTAAACAATAAGCAACATATTTGGCGTGTAATTGTGTGTGCATGATAAGTATGTCTAAATAAATAGTTTTGCGCGGATGGAGTCCGATTGCGTGTTCAGTTTTGGTTTCTTCTTCTTTATAAACAACATTTCGTAAATTAGACAGTCCAATTTTCGGGTTTACCTCGGTGTAAGAACCTGACAAGATTTTCTTTGTTTGTTAGCTTTTGTTTTGCTGTAAGGTATTGTTTAAAATGTTTTTGTTTCCTTTGTTTTACGTCATCCGCGAGTTTCACAGGTTCTTACACTGAGGTAAAGCCCAATTTTCCGCCGCATTTCTTGAGGACGGAAAAGTTGCTATTGAGGTCGCCGATGGTTTTAATGCCGTGGTCGTTCTTTAGATGCTTGCCGATTGCTGAAGAACGGTGTTCATCAATACATTGGTGTAAATGCCGGCTAGTATAGCCGACATACTCTGCATCGCACAGATCACATTGATAATTGTACACCACGCATTGTTGGTTAACTAAGGCTGGTTTGGGCTCACGCATCTTAAGGTCTTCACCAATTTTGCGGCTCCTAAAAACTGGTTGAAGAGTGTGATCGATTCTCTTGCGCAGGTCGGATAGTTGTCTTTTCACCGCATCAGCCGACTTTTGATCTTTAAATGGCAGTACTACGCGGTGAACAGTATTTTCGTTGACAGGTTGTTGAGCTGGCACATCGGGATCTCCAGACATCACTGAGGTAACATAGTGAGAGATAGTAGTTGATGTTTGCGAATCTCAAGTACCCTGAGAGCCTCATCAACTCTACTATCTCTCACTATTAATGTCACCTCAGTGATGTCTGGAGATCCCGATGTGCCAGCTCATTTTAAAACTTACCCTACACACATTCCCTTGATTCCCATCTCCCAACCTACATATGAGACAAAAGATATGAGTTTCATTTAATCTTTTTTGCCTTTTCAATTAGCATTCTCACATTTTATTTTTGTTTTCCATATACTAGCTGGCAAATCTTGATGAGGATCTCTGAGGATTTCAAATTAGGTTTATCAAGGATTCTAAATCAGATCAGATTTTTGAAGATCCTTCAGGAATGTTCAAAGATTCCCACCAGGGTGATAACCGCAAGGCATCCCCCCCACCACCCCTCCCCTGGGCTCTCCCTTTTGATGCTTGAACACCATTGCCAACTCTATGATACTGCAAAATGTCATTCACAGACAGGTAATGTCCTTGAAAAGTAAAAGTTGCTTTTGATCACAGTGTTCACATGGGCTTGCCTAATTATCTGTTCTCAGAAATGGTCTGTGAAACCTGTCTTAAGCGGACCCCATTGTCCGCTGAATCCGTATTCAGCAGACACCTCTATAAAACCAAGCGATTTTGTGACAACAAACCTCCATTAACCAGACACTTCAATTGTTTGCAGAAGGTATTTTTATGACATTATGGCATTGCTATCTGTTTCGAAGAGCATGTTCTCCAAGTAATTTAGTAATTCTACCAGGAATGGCCAGTTGTGAAAGGTTAGCGATAAAGCAAAGCCAACTATGTGGGTAAATAAAGGTGGAGATAAGAGGTCAGTAATTAACTACTGAACCTGTATAAAGAGGACACCCTGTATTTAGCGGACACTAGCAAGGGTCACAAGGGTGTCCGGTTAATACAGGTTTCACTGTAGTTAAGTTTAAAAGTTTTAATTAATTGAAACTATTATATATTTACTGGAGCATTCTGTGTTACCTTTTATGACCTTTCCTTTTCCCAGCTGAAATTCTAGAGGTTCTCTTCCTTTAGCAACAGATGAATCAAACATTTGCCCATTCTCCAGGGTACCCTAAAGTGTTGATCATTGAACTTAGTACATTTAGACAATTAAAAAATGTATATTCATAATTTGTCACAATGACCTTATAGGGTTTTTGCTCAATAATTATGTGCACTACCACCAAACCATGAAAAACAGAAACCAACTATTGAGCAAGTGAATTGAAATCCACAAAACCGTAGTGCACAAACTTGACTTTTTGACCTGTTGACCCAGTACAATGATTGAAGTACAGCAGCGAAAATGTAAACATTGCTGTGTTAAACTTCAAAGCTTGCTTGTTATTGATTTTGGAAAGCTCTATCTTAATTTTGCTTTCCACACCAAAATGACAAACCTCTGTTTTCAAAAGTCTTCATTTTGAATAGCATTAATTGCAGTAAACACCTTGGACCTTTTTCAATCCTTTCAGCCTGCCTGAGTGGACGGTTGGCAAAAATGCACACACAAAAAATGTGCTTTCAAACAAATGTGCCTTAGAGCAGGTGGGGCCTCAAGATTTGATACCCACTTAAGTTACATGTAGGTTGTGTGTGAGTTAGTGTGCTGTCTGTGTGCTATTTGAATGTTATAATGTTGGGGTGGTTATGATGATGTGATGAGGCAGTTAGAAATGTACGTACTGTATAGTGAACTGACACAATGTCTCCGTTATCAGCTTTATCCTTGCAGTCCGCAGGTTTGTACTAAAATACAATTCCCAGATTCACAGATCAGTTGAAAAATACATACAAAAGATATTAAAAGTAGTAATATCACTAATATGTTATACTGTAAGAGGACATTTCACTCAGTAATAACAATTTACAAGCATAAAACAGCACAACTTAAAATGCTAGTTAGTTAAAAAATGTTGCAAATTGTACATGTAGACCTATGGAACACCGTCAGACAGTGCCAGCACCAATATGCGAGTAGTTTTATGTCTTAAGTTCCATTTTTTACACCAATCTGAGCAATCGCCAACCTTATTTAGACCAATATTTTTCTTCTTTTTTCCCTTGGAAAGTTTGAGATACTAAGCAGGGCTCCACTACAATTCCTCATTTCTTTGAGCTTAATTGCACAAAGCTCTAAAGAACTTTCATTGACAGAAAGCCTCCAAACTAAGTTTAAAGGCTGGTTCACACTTGTGACATAAGCATAAGCATAAACATAAGCATAAGCATAAGAAAGCATAGTGTGAACCGGAGTAACATAAGCATTAAAGCATAAGCATAATGAAACAGCAGTATTTGATATCAGCAGAAATTCAAGGGAAAATAGTTCCCAATCCTGCTCTAATTACCAGTTTCAAAGTGACATCTTCTTCAAACACACTGGATTTTATGAGAAAATGGCTGAGGCTGTGCGTGCATATCCCTGCCTGTACGACAAATCGGTGGATGATTTCAGAGATGCCAATAAAAGAACTTTTGCTTGAAACGATGCCGTGCAAGATTGTGGTAGTCACCCTATTCTTTTTCTCTTTCTGGAGATTTCTCTCACCCAACAGGACCTCCATCTTTTTTCAGGTTGTCTTTGTTGATACTGCTGTCAACATCTAGGGAGCAGTATTAACATCAACAGGAGTGCTTCTTCATCTTCTTCTTCCCCCGCTATTTAGAACCTACAACTCGTCTCATTCCCCTGGGATCATGACTCTGAAGCCCAATGTGCTTGCGTATGTCGTGTTTCTTTTGCTTATGTCACAAGTGTGAACATTTTTATGCTTATGCTTATGCTTATGTTTATGTTTATGTCACAAGTGTGAACCAGCCTTAAGTTATCCAAACACAAAATACCCTTATTAAAAAAGTTTTTGGTTCATGGCAAATCAAAGCAGTTAATTAAACTTTTAATGATTTTCTCTTTTCTCACCACTGATACAACTGACAGATATGAATACTATAAGGAGAAATTATATGTTGATAATTGAAGGGTTCTAAGAAAAAGGCCAAAAAATACACTTTCATAAAAAAGGGGTTTTGGCAGCTAATTAGATGAGTTTGAAACCAAGATAATTTGACAGCAAGTACTTGCCCAGATCCCTTAGAAATTATTCTGAACTTTCACATATTGCCCATCAATAATAGTGGCTAATATTTAATTTCATAGTGTGATTTTGTTAAATTTTTTTCAATGCAAAATCTCTACTAATTCAGATATAAAAACTTTATAGTGATATATTGGAAAGAGTTCCTCTTCTTGCAGCCTCAACTCTTAAAAAATGATGGCTATTGCCCATGCAATTTAAGACACAGTATAAACAAAAACACAGAGCTCTATCAAGACATCATCAAGTTTTCTTTTCTTTTTTATGTTAATTTATGTAGCTGCTGTGATTGCACTTTCTCTTTAATAATTCATTTATGACAAAGTAAATAAACTGTCTCATCAAAGACATTTGAATAGGCACATTTTTATTTTTGATTTTAGTAATTGTCCTCAGTAATAAATTTTCATGAAGAAAAGCCAAAATTAAATCAATGCTATTCAGTGATAACTACTATCATACATAATTAAAATCTCCAACATTAATATTTACCATGCATTAGCTTAGAAATTTGAATGGATGATTTATTTCCTAAAAAGTAATCAACTTTTTATCAGAAATAAGGTACAAAATGTATCAGAGGACATTCTGATGACAATATGAAGTGATGTTTTTCTTTTCTTTTCTTTTCTTTCTTTTCTAACTAAGATAATTAAGGGCCAGAAAAACAAGATTTTAACAAGATTTTTCTTTGGCTATGGCGTTTAATACGTGGAAAAAAGATGTTTTGGCTTCTAGCAATATAATTAAGATGTCAATAAAGAACGTTTTGCGAATTTTCAATTTAAAAAGCTTTAAAATGAGGTTCTGAAAGACACTTTTTGTGACGAAAATAACGAAAAAGAACAGAATTGAGATAAGTTCCCAGACGCATATCTTAGCTTTCAGACGGAGAAGCGATTTAAATATCGAAGTTGACCGCAAAATTGCATGAGTAAGAAATTATCGCTTCTTATCAGTACACAATAAACTTCACCTCGCCAGCTCCTTGATTAAGGAAATATCGAATATTTCGTTTGCAGTGTGGAACCACTTTCGCCATTGAGACTATACTCCACCCGAACACACCCTTTTTTAAAACAGTGTACAGACAAAGTTTTCACTTTTTTCACATACTTCTGAGGCTATGAACGTGAAAGCAAATTTTGTAGTAATGAAAGAAATTAATAGCTATACTACAGCTGCATCTGCATCTGCATCTGGAGCAACTGAAGAAGCATGCTAAGAAAATCGTGATTTATGGCGGGAGATCTCCTGGAGAGAAACGTTGTAAGTTCACTTTCGTATCTTGTTTCGAAAGAACAGTCTCTGAAATTCTGAATAAACAAAAATAAGATTCTACCTACAATAGCACAAGAATCTAGGCAATCGGAAAACAAGCGTTTATAGTTCAGTTCTTTACACTGGGAGCGCGTCTGAACAAAACAGTTCATTAAAAAAAAATACCTCTACGATTGTCTCCAGATCTTTCTTTTTCTTTGCTTCAGAGATGCACCCACAGGAAAGCAAAAGAAAAAGGCAACAGAGGAGCAACGTGGTGATCTGTTCCATTGAAAATCATTTATCCAATTTACAATATCTTGCTTGAATGAATAAGATCTTTATCTTTGTTTTGCCTATCAGGCAAATCAAAGCAGGCGCACCATGGACCGTGATCATGAAGATATTCAGAGACATGGGCTCTAGAAACCACAGGCCCACTTTGCCACAGTAAAATATAATCTCCCGGGGAGTAATCTATCGCTTTCCTTGAACAAATGAGTAAATGAGGTAAGTGAAAGTTGGTACAATCACGCGATATTGCTTCTTATCTTTCTGTGGTGTTTTGTTTACTGTCATATATTTAATTTAATTTTTCACTTCGATTCTTACAATAACCTTGGGTTTCCTGTGCGAGATGTTGCGAGCAAATGTGAGGAGTCTGGGGGAAAAAAACAAGATGGCGGACGACGGAGCGGGCGATGACGATAACATAGATATGCTTTCGCATCCAGAAGTAATGTCTCTCTTTAATGAAAAACTCGCAGAGATAATGAGCGATCCTTTGCTTATTGGACTGCCCAGTGGACCCACACTTGATGAGGTGAACTCACAGATTGCTTTGGAACACGGCAGAGCAATTGTGGTGAACGTTCGCCAACAAGATGAGAAGAACACGGTTTTACGTAAGGATCGGAGTTTTATGTTGTTAGAAACGGGGGAAATTAGCTAGAACTGTGTTGGGGACAGTGTTTTGACTGGAAAGACGGAGTGTTATGTATCATTTATGGGAAGGATCCAGACAAGAGCAGTGTGGATGAAAAATCAAAATTTAGCTCGCTTTAATTTGTGATTATTTTTCGATTTCTAAAGCACGAAATGTGAAATTGCTGGAATAAGTTTTCCCCACAGGCCCATACTTCATAAATACTTCACAAGTCTTATTCATAATTGCTGCTCGTTTATGAGAAATAGTATGAAAATAGTTAAATGCATAATTGACGTAGGGAGCTGTGCGGAAATTTTACCAAGGCTAGAAGCAAACCCAGACAGAGTGGGGGGGGGGGGGTAGAAAGGATATAAGATTTAGGGGTACTCGACGTTGAATGTTTTGTGTGTTTTTGTCATCAGCTGTTGTTGTTATCCAAAATGCGACCGTGTATGACTTGAAAAAAGCAATCCAAAGACACATCTCACTGAAGTTGTCAAGAGAAGGAGGCCCAAATATTGTCTCTTGGTAAGGAGTTATTGGGGAATGAATTGTTGAGATTCCACTGTATTATGGGATACATTTGGAGTGAGTGTGACCACATGTTAACCAGCATGTCATGTCATGCTCCTATTGTTTTTTTTCTTGGTCTTAATAGGAAGCATGTTTGGAAAACATACTGGCTGTCATTTGAAGGACAAAAGCTAACAGAGGATCACCAGCCTCTTATGCAGTAAGTTGACACTGGTTGACCTGTTTTTAAAATGGTTATGGACTCTTAGTCCAAAGGAACTCAGCATATTGATCACAAACTTGGAGATGTTTTCTGTTTGTTTAATGCCTCAGTTTTGTTCCAGGAAATCTGCCATATCTGTTGCTCATTTTTCTGTTTGTTTGATTGATCATTTGTTAGTTTGTTTGTGTATTTCTATTCCTTCCATCCTATTTTCCTTCCTTCCTTCCTTCCTTCCTTCCTCCCACCCTCACTCCTTCCTTCCTTCCTTCCTTTCTTCCCTCCCTCCCTCCCTCCGTCCCTCCCTCCCTCCTTCCTTCCTTCCTTCCTTCCTTCCTTCCTCAATCTATCCATTTATCTGGGCAGGTCCACAGGCAAGTGTTTGGTGTTTGGTCCGTCATTCATTCAGTCATTTAGTCAGCCATCCAGTCATTGGTTCATCCACAAGTTTTTTTATTTGTTGATTCTTTCAGTTTGTTGATCATTTATCTATTGTGTTTGCTCATTTTGCAGCTATGGCATTCAAAATAAGGATGAGGTAATGTTTGTCAAGAGATTAAGAAGAAAATAAAATGACTACAGCTTTGCTCACAAAAAGTATATGGATGTCATGAAGAGGAGAGCAGGTTCTGGTTAAAATGTTCATAGGTGCTGTGCTACAGCTCCTTTCCAGACACCTGCAAGCTACTAAAAGCAAATTCCACACAACCTTCAATGGCAGCCTATCGCACCTTCCTGAGGAATACAAATTCAAACACTATGAAAATCTGGTGGAATGCTGGGTACATAACATACTTCTGCAGGACCATCATAAAAAGAAAAATTCTTGTTAGGTCAAACTGCAAAAAAAGTTCTTTTCTTTTGCTTTGAGAAGAGGAAGAAAGTGAATAAGAAAAAGACAGTGGTGATGATGATGATGATGATGACAGCAAGACTAAACAGTAACAATACTGAACTGAGGAAAAATAAGATCATATTGTGATATTCTGTAAGGGTTAAGATGAATTTGGCAAGGCATGGAAAGATTTGCAAACCGTAACGTATAACTGAAATCCCCAGTTGGATCTGGACAAATAAAAGGAAGAGAAGTTCCTCAGGCTGAAATATGCAATTCTTTGATTCTCTTTGAGGAAGGCCTAATGCTTGAAACATCAGCATTTGATTTGTCCACTCAGTTGATATTAATAAAAAATGTTTGAATGAAGGGTTCTCTTATCAGTTGGTATTAAAATGTGTTGTTCCAGAAAATATCGATACTCCTCCCACGGAGGGTTTTTGGGTTTGAACCCCTACACCCCTTTGGAAATTCCAGTTTAGCTTCATACCTTCCTTTTAAATTTTGGTCTTAAACACCCCATCCCCCTCAGAATTTCCAATGACCCTCCTTGGGGAGGGTATGGATATTTTCTGGAACCACACAATGCAGACTGCAGACCCAAGTCAACTGGGACTGGATTTAGCCTATTTAGCCCTAGGTTAAATTTAAGTTACCGGTATGTATTATGCCCATATAAGATGACATTAGAACTGTGAAATCAGAGAATTAACTCTGCAGTGTAAATTAAGTGCTGAGGGAAAAACCACTTAATTTCCTACTGAGCCTTGCCCTTAGACTAGTAAGGAAACATGGTCCACACAAGGTAAAGAAAAATCTTTGACTTCGGTGGGTGTGGATCTAGGCCCCTGGATTTGATCACCAATGGTCTTCCATCTGAGCTATAAGGCCAAATGGGAGAAGGTCTTGGGTAATTTACATGGCAACTCACGACAATAAGATGTAAAGGGTATATGAAAATATTGTGCTGCACAGAACTACATGGTTATAGGAATGTAAAATCAGAATTAACTCCAGTCAGGAAATGTGGTCCATGTGAGGTAAAGAAAAAAAAAACGTTTGACCTGGGTGATACACAAACCCACAACCCCCCAGATTTCATCACCAATGCTCTACTGACTATTAAAGCTATGAGATGAGACATGAGCAAGTTGTGAGTAATTTACAGGGTAATCTGCAGCAATGAGATTAAGCCTAATTTTGGCATATAGAGGGAGTGAAACACTCATTGTATCTTTTAACCCTTTAAGTGCTAACAGTGATGAAAATAAAATTTCTCTTTACATTTTCAATACTTGCTCAAACATTCAAGTGATAAGAATAAAGGAACTGATCACCAAGGAGGGGAGGGGGAGGGGGGAGGTTCAAAGTAAAAAACCATCCTTGAGGGAGGTATGGATATTTTCTGGAACCACACAATACATATTTTCAGGAGCCCAGATGTCTTCTTTTCACCAAAAGTTTGGTGATGACTTATTAAAGTTAACCTTGCTAAAAAAATTAAATGATAATAACAATAATATTCTCACTTTCCCTCCCCTCCATGACGATGTTCTGTCATCCAACCTCGTTTCCAGGACAAGGGCGGTGTCCGTCTGTTTGGTGGACGAGTTGTCCTGGGATCCAAAAGTGTAAAATTGCTGATCTCGCGGGAAAAACAACTCGTGGTGGCAAAATTTCGAACAAAATTTGCACAGATCAGAACTTTTTGTGATGGAAAAAGACATTTTCGTTCGTTGTTGCTTCAATGAATGCCAATTTCCTCTAATATCAAGTTCAGATGGAAGGGTAGAGGTTCGAACTACAATTCCAAAGGGTGGATTCTCGAAACTGCAAAAGTCGAAGGTAAAATGGAAAAGCAACGGGGACGCGGTATTTCATCGCGATTGCTGGGACACACTGGTTAAAACATCTCGTGTGAGGAATAAAAAGCGAGCTCCGTTTGTATTCAGTGAAGCTGAGAAGTCTTTGGTGAAAGAAGCATTGAAAACTGCGGAATTCCACGACTCCCTTGATACTGTTAACAGCGAAGCTTCCAGAATTGCTGATCTCATTAAGAATGCTAAACATTGTGTTGCATTCACGGGTGCTGGCATTTCTACTTCTGCTGGCATCGGAGATTATCGAGGAAAAGCCGGCAAGTGGACGGAGGAAGATAGGTAAAAATATCCTGATTTTTAGTTTGAAAGTTCGTTCTAGCCAAATATTCTCCCGCCGAGTTGGGGTTAGGAAAAGGGGTGTTGTGTGTTGGTGATTTTTGGTAGAGTCTGCCAGGGGGGAGGGAGGGGTACTCGGGTCTTAATTTTGGACGAGGAGTTAAAATAGTGCCCAGTTGATAGGGGGTGGGTTGGTAGTTTTTGTCAGTATATTGTGGGTATCAAATTACAGCAAGTCCACACTACCTAAATGTGGGTGGCTCTGGCCATGGGTCTTCACAGGTGCTTTGCTGGGAAATTATTTGTTTTCTTGTGACATTATGTTAGGATTTCTCTTGCATTCAATCTTATGTATTCAAGAATAGTTACTTCCAGTTACTCATATCAGCCTCCCATACACCTCGGCAAATGCTTTTCAAGATATTTTGTGTTAACAAAGTAACACTGATTTTGCCAACTTTTTTCTTTTTGGGGGTCTTGCATACCCTGGGTGCCAGATGCTTTTCTTGCATACTTGAAGATGCACAAACTTTGGATGTCATACAGTACTGCTCAATGATTGAGGTGGGGGCATGGTGATGTAGTGGTTAATGCAATGGATTTCAGATCTGAGGTTTGGTGGTTCGAGGCCCAGTCCCCACCATTATGTTGTTCCCTTACACAAGAAACTTTACCCCACATTGTCCCTCTCCACCCAGGTGTATAAATGGATACCAGCGACATACTGCTGGGGGTAACCCTGCGATGGACTAGCATCCCATCCAGGAGAGAGTAGCAATGCTCTCAGTTGCTTCATGCCATAGAAACCGGGTTAAGCTCTAGCTGTGTGGGCCTCCTTGGCTTGTGTACCTTACTGCTCATTGATTGTCCTCTGGCCAATGACTGTTCCATAGAAGCATACAAGAGAAATCCCTGGTACCCAAGGTAGCTGTGGTGCTGTCAGTGAAAAAAGTCATTTTCTGAAGTCAGTGGACCAGTGTCCCACTACAGATAAAATGAGGACAATGATTTTTTCACTCCTTTTTGCAGAGAGTCTGTCAGTACTGATGTAGCATTGCCATCCCAAGGAGCTATGAAAGAGCCAATACAAAAGAAACCTAGAGTTGAAGACAGTGATTTTGCACCAGTTTCAAATGATGGCTGTACTGATGATGTTGATGATGACGATGATGAAGATGAAGATGACGATGATGGTGGTGTTCCTTATGAAAAATTACGACCCACATACACACATGAAGCACTTTGCAAGCTTGTTCAGATGGGTTTGGTCAAACACATCATCAGTCAAAATGGAGACGGACTCCACGGCCTCTCTGGTATTCCAGAGAAGAAACTTTCTGAACTACATGGTAATGTCTTTGTTGAAAAATGCGAAAAGTGTGGAACTCGTTATGAGAGGCCATTCTATGTGCTTGATGACCATGCAAGTTTGTATTATGAAGAGCTAGATGACTTTGGCTCCACAACTTTGAAAAAGCCAAGACATGCCAAACAGTGTGAGTTGTGTGGACTGTGTCACAGAACAGGACGCAGGTGCAAGAAGCAAAAGGTAAAAAACTCAGCTGCATATGGTAGTTTCCTAACTTGAAGGTGGTTTGGCAACAAATATATTATCAGCCTTGACATTTACATTTAGAACACTACTGGCAAATGACTGATCTGGTTGAATGAAAGACTTACTGAGTATGGATTTTGACTATTTTTGGTTTAAATGGGGTATGTTTTGCTTTGCCCTATTGGTCTGGAAGAGGGTATAGAATTTTGCTGTTTTAGCCAGAAAAGTGTGATAGCTTTAGGGCTTAGGTGTGAAAAGGGGATTTGAAAAACCTTACATTTGGGATATTACCAGCAAGTCAAGGTAGGGCTGAAGAAGCTGGCTTCTCAGGGGAAGTGAAAGGTAAAGACGCATGTGAGCCAAGGAGGGCCGCTTGGCCAGAGCTTAACCTTGTTTCTGTTGCATGAAGCAACTGAGAGTATTGCTACCCCCCCCCCCCCTGGACAGGATGCTGGTCCATCCCAGGGTTACCCCCAGCAGTATGAGGGAAGTAGCTAGTTATGAACTAAAAGAAATTCTGTTTTGTTTGTTGTGCTTCAGTCAATTTCAAACTCCAAGTAGCCAGCCATCTTCACTGTAGCGGCCAGACATAAAAGCTGGCTGCTGGCTACTAATGGTAGACCTGATAAGGATTACAAGTAGGGGGTGGCACACCCCATTGATAACACATGGTATCCACCATTGCCCTTGCCCCCCACCCCCACCCCCCCCCCCCAAAGGGGAGGTACCACCCTATATAAGCTATACATGTACAGCTATGTGCTGCCCAAAGGATAAAATTAATATTATTGTTTTTGAGCCATTTTGATTTGGAAATGGATCACGGATTTTTGCCATTTTGGTCTGAAGTTGGGTTTGCTTTTATCTTCTTGTCTGAAACTGGGCATGGTTTTCAAGAGAACCACAAATGCATAAAAATATTTTTTTTGAAATATGTTTTTTCAGAAAAAGAGAGAACAAGAAGTAACTAAAAGTATCCATATGTAATTATTAGGGAGGATTTTCTGCTTCAGGTACACAAAAGAAAACTAAGGCTAGGTCTGAAAATGAGTCTGGATTTAAGAGGCCATGCCAGAAAGCAGGACTGGCAGTTTTGATCTGAAGTAGCATTAGAGTTTGAAGGACCAGGTGACACACCCCCACGGAAAAAATCAGAGGAGTGTCCCCCCCCCCCCCTTTTGGCCTTGACCGTGGTCTCACTTGGGTTTGCAGTCACAGGAAATCACCAAATCAAATACTCGCTGTTTAGCGTTTTGTGGCTCAACACCTACTTAAGTGGCAGTATCAGTTACAGACCTTGCTTAATCCTGTCCGCACATACCAAAAATCAAAATAACTGTCTTAAAGAGTATTATTTGTGTTTCTGGACAGATAATTTAAGGTAAGGACTGTGAGTGAAATTATTCACCTAATGTACTTCCCCACACGTCCACAGGGCTGCAAAGGACAGCTTATTGACACCATCATCAATTTTCGTGACAACCTTGAAGAGGAGATATTCAGTACCGCACAAGAGCATGCCCAGAGGTGTGATTTGATGCTGTGCCTGGGTACAACTATGACTGTTACTCCCGCAAATGAGCTGGTGGAGATGGGACAGCAGCCGCTGAGGATTGTTGTGTGCAACAGGTTAGATGACATCTTTGTTTGATTTTTCCAAATGTCACAGCTAATCTATGAACTAAAAAGTTTCTACTTTATTTTATAAACTTTTGATCATGTAATGCATTTGCTAGCTGGTTGTATACTGACATTTGATATCAGCTTATGCAAACGTGGGTATACATCGATAGAAGATATGTTTACATGAAATACAAAATGATTGCTTTAAGGTTGACAAAACCTCATGCAAACACTCACTGCGTAGAAGGGGTCCCTTCTTCTACTCAGAGATAGTCAAGCGAGAAAACATTGCAAATACGTGCCAAAGTAGGCTGTGGCGTAGAAACTTGATGTGCATGTGGTGAGCTAGAAAAGAGACACAGGCAAACCCACAGTGTTTGAATTATGCATTGTTCTCACAATGCAGAAATTCCGATTGGCTCTTTCTTGCAGATATGTCAACACTGCTTGGACTTGTCAACACTTCAAATAATGTAAATGTGGTTTTAGTTTACAGACATATTGACAAATAACAAGCTTGAAATAGATTCACTAATAAGCTTTAAAACTGAAGTGTTTGTATAAGGTTATTTTTATGCACAAAGCAACCATTTACTACTTCATTTGTAATAAAGTAGACTATGAGCAGTCTCTCTTTCTGCTCAGGGATGGTTGAGGGAAACGAACAAGCAAGCGGGCGTGAAAATCGTCCGCGTCATTGAAACGTGACGTACGTGTCGAGCCGCTAGCGATTCAACACGCGCGCCACGTTTCAACACGGCAGGCGATTTCACGCTCACTCACTTCTCGTATTCCTCGACTATCCCTGAGCGGAAAGAGAGACTGCTCGTAGTCTATAATAAAGAGTCAATTCAGTTAAACAAACATGACATCCCACATTTATGTACCCTCTTCTAAAATGGATAAGCGTCCTGTCAGAGCATGATGACTGAGCAAGAGTTTGTAATCTGCAAACTTGGCGTGATACTGACACCTTGAATTATTCCTTGACACTTTTGTAGGCAAAAAACAGATGTGGACAAATTGTGTGTTCTTAAGGATTCAAGTGGACAACAACTAGGTTCCAGGGTGTTTGGAGACTGTGACATTCTCATCTCAAAAGTAATGCGGCATTTGATGACCCATGATGCTTTGCAGAACTGGGAGCAACAAAGAGATGCCCACATGAAGGAGTATGATATGAAACGGACAGAGAGCTGATTAGCTTATAGCTAAAGAGGCACAGCCACACAGACAAAACCTTGCAAAATTTGAGATAAATATGTTAATGGCTGTAGAGCCACAGTAGCTAGAACCCCACATTTTCCAATCTCAGCTGTCATGAATTCCCTGCCATCTTAAAATGAAACCCATATCCCTGGGTTACTGTTCCCAGTTATTTTCTACTCACTACCTCGAACTCCTATAATTTCCTCTTGAACACATTTTTTGAGCAGCTAATGTCAAGCAAGTATGTAGAAAACCAATGAACCATGTCGAACCTAACTTGGACTTAACTAACTCAGACTGCTTAATATTTAATCAGTCCAGTTTGCCTGAAAGAAAATGGATAGTTTAATGCTTTCATTTCTTTTACACTTAATAAACATAACTGTACACATGACAATGCACAAGTGAAATTAGTTTGCAATGCTTGCAAGTGAAAATGCTTATATTCAGGCTCATTCATTAAAAACTCAAGTGTCAATGAAATAACTGGAGATAGAAGCAATTTTCTAACTAAACGTTTTTCTTACTATTACTAGCAACAGTACAATCAAAAGCTATCTTCTAATTTCAGTTTACTATGATCTTAATGGCATAAACCAAATATATTTTATTGATAATTTACAGTGTATGCAATTGTGCATTAAATAGTAAACAATGACATATAAATTATTGCATCTGGAGTAACAATTTCGTGAAGCAAGATATTGGTCTTGTAAGGGGAGTAGATGTCTATACTACCACATTATTTATACTCCTATTTATTACCTTATAATCTAGTATTTCAAGGAATTTTAACAATAAAAGATTGAAACTTTGCAACAGTTTATTCTCTGCTAGCAGAGTCCTCTTCAATCTTCCTACTGTAGATACCGGTAAGTTGACTCTTCCTGACTTATCTAGTAAGATCGAAGGGATTTCTGCTTGCATGGTAGATTTTATACTGCAATTAAATAAAAAATGATATCATTACTTCTTGTGTTTATTTGTCCAAACATAACTCCTTTCATTCCAGGCTGGAAAAACAGTTTACTATCCTATCTGGTTGAATTTGAATGGGAATGTGAACCCATTTAAGTGAATTAAAAATAAACTAGATCCACTCTTTGAACAAGTGGGCCCACATTTTGGGGCACCACGCAGCTCTGAGAATGCCTCAAAGGATGGGCTTAGGAAACAATAAACTATGGCGACAAACAAATAACAGAAACAAGGATGCCAGCCCTGAAAACAATAGAGCTGCAACATAACAAGGTCCAAGGAAATTGGAGGTTCTAAAGAGCTGTGTAATACTTTTGGTTTATTACACCATTCTGTAGTGACTCTCCTCTGCCACTATCTCCTTTTCTGTTGCACATTTTTCATTAACCGGCCGTCGCCATGTTTATAAAATGAACACGGTTTTTCGTGAAAGCAAGTTGGCTTAACATACGATGAAAGTGCTGTAAAGCTTGTGGCACGGGTACTCAAGAGCGGTACTGTCTTATATAAAACGCATGCGCATATTAGTCTTCTGAATGTTACCTTCCTATGTTTTTGTCTTTTAATTTACAGTATTTAAGATATGAACGGCGAAGGGTTGTTAAGTTTGGGGTTTTTTTGTATTTGGCTTGTATAACGCATGTGCAATTGAGTAAAGGAGCTAATAGGATTGAATGTGAAATTGGCTGTGTTGTCTGATCTAGTTAGTACTTATGGTGAAAATTTTTTCAGCGCAGGAGTTTTTTTTATTGGGATTGACATTTTGAGGGGTGCAAAAATGTGGGAGTCAGAAGGATTTGCTTTGAAAGTTGCGTTTTGTATAGGAGCAGTGTAATATTGTGCTGCGTGAGAGGCAGTTTCCCTTGGCGTTTTATGGGGGGGGGGGGGGTGGTTTGTGAAGTGGATTGTAAGGTTTCTGATTGGCTAACTTGTATTTCGCAGCGGACAAAAAGGACAGTTGCGTTTTGCTGGCATGGGCTAGGAAGAGAAGGAATTGGTACTAGTATGATGATGCAATATTAGTTGATTGCCCCATCAGTACATGATAGTTCTTGTGAATGGAGAGAGATGAGTGTTTATTTGAGGCGAGAAGTTGATACGAAGGAATTGTCATTAATAAGGAGATCAATTAATAAGGCAGGTGTTACGAGTCTTTTTGCATTGAAAGAACGAAAATATCTGAATATTATCGACGGATTTGTGTAGTTTGCGTGTGGTGTTCGCTAAAGGCTACAAGCAGTCTCTCTTTCCGTTCAGAGATAGTGAAGGAAAAGAAAAACAAGCAAGTGAGCGCGAAATCGATTGCGGCTCGACAGGCGCTTTAGCTTTCAAAGACGTGGGCGACTTTTGTCCCCGCTCGCTTGTTCACTTTTGCAAGGGGATTCCCGGGTTAGCAAACTGGATTTAAACATCACGTCATGAGATATGCCTTGATGTGCCCCATACTCTGACGATCTGCTCGAGCTGGTGTTTATCAAGCGTTATATTTTGATTCTACTGCTATGTTCACTGTTTGTATTTAAAGGGGCTATGTCACACTATTTTAGTATCTTTTTAAAAAGCTCAAAAGTGTCTTCGCATCAATTGAATTCCAAAAATAATGGTCTAGCTTTGTTACTAAAGACTATCTTACGACAATGAAACTGTTTCCTGTCGTCTGTTGCTGCCGATGGCAAAGATGGAAAGGGATTGAAACTTGAAAAAATTGGGCCAATTTTTTCAAGTTTTCATCTACTATGTCTTTAAAAATTACCAAAAATATTACTATGGTTAGCTCTCCTTGAAAAAATTCATTTGATATCTTCCTCATAGTTTTAGAGGAGTATTTTGTGTACGAGTAAGGGCACTAACTAATGAATTGAGCACGGAATTGACCCAAAATGGCAAAACCCCGTGACATGACCCCTTTAAGGTCTAGGCACAACAGTAAATACTTCGTCGTCCCGGTGTGAGCATTCTCAGTTGTGGACGAATTCATATCGACATTCAACGTTTGAGTGAATTTGCGTTTTTCAGCACAAATAAAAGCGATAAGAAAGATAAGCTGAGTCATCAGAGTTTAAACATTACGTCATCCAGTAACGTTATAGTCAAAATATTGTGTCACACAATCACACTTTTCGACACGCCAGTTCATATAAATAGAGGATCACGCTAACATTTGTGAAACCTAGGGGTGGGGAGGGTCAGAATGGCTGGTTAAAATGCCCAATGGGCTTTCTTGTTTATTATAACCTGCAATCAGGCATTCTTTTCTTTTTTAATGGGCTTTTGTCCTCGCACTCCCCCCCCCCCGCCGTACAAAAAAAAAATGCCTGATCGCAGGTTACATCTATCACTGCTACTTTACACTTGCCCACAAATACAGTTTAACTCACCCCTTTTTGTCCCATGGTGTTGTTCCAGAAAGTATCCATACCCCCCACTCAAAGAACACATTTTTCGTTAAGTCCCCCACCCCACTATTCCAGTTTAGCTTCATATTTTTCCTTTAAAAAATGGTTTTTGGTTCTCCCCTTCCCTCGGAATTTCCTATGACCTTCTTTGGGATGAGTACAGATATTTCCTGAAACTCAACACTGCCCCCCCCCCCCCCCCAATTGCAACTAAACAGATAATAACCCTTTTTGAGCTGATGAGTTTCTTCATATTAATTTCTGTTTTACCACGTATTTACATAAGTGGCAAAAAATGTTATAACTGAGAGGATGGGCTTGTTGGTGCAGACAGAGGCTTGTCTTCCCACAGAATTTTGCCATCACATGCACAGAATTTCTTGGAGTTCTGGAAGAGACCAGCTGATCTTGCAATTATTCCACAAGTTAATCTGCAAGGAAGAAATACATGAAGAAAACGTTTATGGCAGTTGTTTAAATGCAAGTTACATTCAGCAGTACTTGTCTGTAAAAATGTGCATTTTTTATGCTATACAAGGTGGCTGAAAAATTTAAAGACAAAGTTACTGCAAAGAGGCAAAGATCATCCTTGACCTGCCCAGCTTCTCCTCTTCAACGCCAGCCCTTGAAGCACTTGGCTGGCAAACCCTTGCAAAACACAGGCTTCTCCATCGTTGTGGTCTTATTTATAAGTATGTTAATGGATTGATTGATTTTAATTTTGATATTCCAAGGAATTTTAACATCCATTCGTATAACACTCGAAACAAGAACAATCTTTACCTTCCTAGAGTCCGAAGAAATTATGGCAAACAACACGTTTTTTATCAAGGACTTGCCAAATGGAACATTTTAGATGAGTCTGTGAGGAATGCTAACTCACTTTTAATTTTTAAACAGAGTGTTCAGGACCTTGTTTTTAGCTAAGTTTTAAAACTATTTTAAACATGTTTTTGTAATTTTTATTTCCTTATTATTTGCAGGGCCCCACTGAAAAACATCTGGTGATGTGGGCACCCTAGATTATTATTATTATTATTATTAAGACAATTATTAAGACAATTTCCTGGATTCGTGCAAGAACTTCCTTTGCTCTTTTGAGATCAGCGCTAATCTGCCTTCGTGGATCACGAACAGTTAAGAGGGTCTCATGGGACTTAAAGAACTCTGACATTGAAATTGAAGCAACCGAGGGAGCCATTAGATAGGGACTTTTGATTGATTTTATTATTTATTCCGAGTTTCACGAATGAGCGCCACTAGGATATATATACTTTTAACTATTGGAATATTTTATTACCTTTTCATAAATCATTAGTATTTTTTTAACCTATTGATTGATTTGTAATGCAGATTATCATTATTATCAACAATAAGAAGAAGAATTAAGAATTTTTTTTTTTTTTGTATAAAAATTATTATTATTATTATTATTATTATTATTATTATTATTATTATTATTATTATTATTATTATTTACTGAATACAATCATGTGGTGTGGCCATTGAAAACTATTCAGCCATACTTTCTTCTGTTAACACTTTTATGCTGTACAAGACTGTTCTATGGTATGTTTGAGTGTGTGGGTTAAATCCCAGTTTTATAGTGTGATGCACTGTATTTCTAATGAAAGCTACTGAGCACTACTTTCCCTTGGAACTGCTTTGCAAAGTGGCTCTAACTTGTGAGTCCAAGTGGGATCTACTGAGGAGTACTTTACTGTGGTGCTGTTTACTATGCTGTGCAAGTGTGACTATTCAAATAAAAGTCACTGAGCAGTACTTTGCTGTGGTGCTGTTTATTCTCTAAATTTGTTACGTTGTATAAGGATAGTTGTATAAAGATAGTGGAGCACGAGCGAAAAATAAAGCGAGCGAAAGAGCGGGAAAAAACGAAGGGAGACTGGGGGAGAGGATGAGGGAATGCCTGTGAAATTAATTTTAAAAAGCCCATGCAGCCCACTTTAGACCGCCGACAGTGGCAGAGAAACATGAACCCAGGGTCAGGTCAAAAGAAAAAAAAACTTATGTAATTACGCTCACCGAAATAGGTTTCACCCAAGTTTGAAGCGTTGGGAAAGAACTGGTGATGCTTTAGGAAATCTGACATGCCGAATGAACATTGCAAAATTTTCTGCGATACGGAAACGCAAATGTCATCTCCACTACTGGACCAATAAAGGTAACGAGAATCACAGATGACTTTATATTATACACATCGGTTTATCAAATTGATGAATAGAAAGCTTTTCACTCTGTGACGGAATGACCTTCCTCGTCTTCATCGATTGCGATGGGTAAGATATGTTTGTTGTTGTTCTTTTCTCCATTCCTTCGACAGCAGGCTTTCAGGACTTTCATAAACAATCTAGCCGATCCATTTTTCCTGCTTCTTCTTCGTCTTCTTCTACGTCTACTCCGATAACCAGCGCTAAAATTCCCATGCTTTGAAGCTGTTCTACTTGGTCTTTCATGATTGCGACAAGCGGAGTGACCCCAGGGGGGGTACTCCAACTTTCAAGTGACAGGGATGATCGAATGGGGGCAAAAACCAAAACCCAAAAAAATCCCTTGGACTTCCAACGGAACCCAAAAAAATCCCTGAAACAAAATTTAACCCCCAAAAAATCTCATACCGAATTTCCGAGCCTCAAAAAATTCCAGAAAGGATTAAATGATATAACACGAAAAAGACCCACTAGAAATTGAATGTTTGTGTTAGTTTATGTTCATCATACCAGCTGATTTTGTCTTTTCCTCATCTGGTAGTCATTCTAACAACACTAGGGACACCCATGCCAAAAAGATCTTCTGTTTCAACAATAACGTTATGAATGACAACTCTAAACAAGACCACCCAGGCAGGAACAAGTTTGGTTGTACTTTATTCCCAGAACTACGCAGGCACTACCCGGCACGAATCTTCAGATTGTTTTTGAATACCCAAAAAAATCCCTACTTAAATCAAGTGAACCAAAAAAATTCTTGCCAAATTTTCCTGCCCAAAAAAATCCCGGAATCAAAAATTCCAAACCTAAAAAAATCCTTCGATCATCCCCGTCACTTGAAATCCGGAGTACCCCCCCCTGGGGGAGTGACCACAATTATCTTAGAAACAGCGTTTCTTTGCAATGCATTGATTAACCTTGGAAAAAGTTGAAAGATCAAGCTATTTCCAAATCCTGTTGGAAGAATGGCGATGAGACCTCTTCCCAGAAACACGTTTTGAAGACAATCTTTTTATTCCATTTGTAAAGTATCCACATTTGTTAAATAGTTAAGCGCTTGCCGTAAACAGATATTTAACCGTGCGTGACTCGATGGAGGATGACCTGCGCACAGGCACGCCATATCACATTTCTTGTCTGCGTCAACAACCCTCTGGTGTTGACAGGAGGTGTCAAATTTGGCCAATCAGAGGGTATACCAGATTCTGGTATACCGTCATGAGCTTTTTAAAATTAATTTCACAGACGTTCCCTCGTCCTCTTCCCCAGTCTCCCCTCATTTTTTCCTGCTCTTTCGCTCGCGCTCCACTATCTGAACGCCTGGAAGACAGGCTAATTAAATTAAATTAAATTAATTAGCCTGAACGACAGGCTAATTAAATTAAGCAGTCTTCTACTGATGCTCCTTGCCTTTTAGTTTTGGGATTTTTATTTTATAGATGAACAAGCTAACAAGCAATCACACCTTGAAATACAAACTGATACTAAAAAATCAACTCTCTTACCCTGGCCCTGAATTCCCATTTATTCTTGACAATACATTGCTGCCACGCCCTAAATCATCTTCTTCACTGTGAACAACGAGTGACCGGCCAATTACATCCCAAACCTAGCAAGAGTCAATTATAAATGTATAGATTATTTACTAGTGCAGTATCCTGACCTTAATTTATTCATTTGAATATATTGCACAGCCAGCACCAGGAGATTGGGGGGGGGGGGGTACTTTGTGACAGACATAAGGAACCAGAGCTATGTCTTAAGTCAATATTTTAAATAACTTGTGTGTACATGGTCAGCTACATGTAGTGTGAGGTTATTGAACAGACAAACTGACAAACTGTGAGGTATAGTGCAACCTCATTGTCATCTCAAAAGTAATGTGGCATTTGATGACCGATGATGCTTTGCAGAACTGGAAGCAAGAAAGAGATGCCCGCATGAAGGAGTATGATATGAAAAGGAAAAAGAGCTGATTGGCTTATAGCTAAAGAGGCACATTTACACAGACAAAGCTTTGCAAAATTTGTAATAAATTTATTAATGGATGTTCAGCAGCTAGAACCCCACATTTTCCAATCCGCAGCTGTCATGAATTCCCTACCATCTTAAAATGGAACCCATTTCCCTGATTGGTTTATAGTTAAAGAGGCACATTTACACGGACAAAACCTTGCAAAATGTGTGATAAATATATTAATGGATGTACAGTAGCTAGAACCCCACATTTTCCAATCTCAGCTGCCATGAATTCCCTGCCATCTCGATTTAACGAAGTGCCAAGGGACTGGAGAAATTGGTTCGTTATATCGAGGGTTCGTTATATCCAGGTTCTTTTCCATACATTACACTATTACTGGGCTGAAAATTATTGTTCGTTATACTGAGGACTTCATTGTATGGAGGTTCGTTGAGGTACCACTGTATGTTAAAGTTGAAACATTCTTGGGAACCTCCAAGTTCATGCATGTAAATTAATATTCTTAGTAGACAATCTGCTTTTCTGAACTGTTTCCAAAGGTCCAGACCTGGCATCTGTTTAAATTGACAGCATTGGTTCCACCCCTTTTCCACCATAACCAAACAAAAAAATTAAAGAATGCTTTTCTTCTAGTTAAAAGACATCTGACTCAGTATTACATTAATTTTCTTTTATCTTCCCTAAAAAACTGGATGGCAGTACCTTAACATTTTTGTCCTCCAGTCGAAAAGACGCTCTGCCATTCTTGTCTGCTAGGATGTTACCTAAGTCACCAACATGCTGCAAGATTTAAATCATGAATGTATTACAATATGTATTAAAATGAAGTTATATGAAATTCAGTGCAGTATCCTGTTTTAAATTGTACAAATTACAAGGTCTCTGTCTCAAAAATCCAGCAAATCTAATGTAAATTGACTATCACAGAAAACATACCCTCTCGCTGTCTCTTGGTGCACCATGTCTACAGTTTCGGGGGTTGTAATGATCACCAGTGCTTGAAGAAAAGAAAACAGTTTTAACATCTATATTGTCCTCACTATTCTCCTTATATTTCTTATGTTATTAGTTGGAAGAATTTGATCAAAAATCAAGACATTTGATCACTGGTGATCATTTCCTTTATTCTCATGACCTGTATGTTTGATCAAGTAGTAATACTGTAAGGAGAAATTAGATGCTTGTCACTGAATTTAAGTCATACACAAACTCATACCCAGTGAGGCAGGCAGTACTGTGTTTGTTTAAGTTCACACATGATGAGATGGAGAGGGAGTGTGTTATTCCAGAAAATATCCATACTCCCCCCAAGGATGGCTTTTTTGGTTTGAATCCCCCATCCCCCTGGAAATTCCAGTTTTGGCTCATACTTTCCTTTAAAAAGTTTGGCCTTTAAGACCACACCCCTCCCCCTCAGAATTTCCAATGACCCTCTGTGGTGGGGGTATGGATATCATTGCACCCACAATGATCAATTATGTTTCTTATGACAGTCACTTTATTTCCTTTCCTGTTTTAATCATTAATTAACCATTAAGCCCCAATAGTGATCAGCACCAAATTTCTCCTCATCATATCAATGTATTATCACACATACAGATCATGAGAATTTGGCAAATGATCACTAAACATGAATTGTCTTGATGTTCAAACAAGTTCTCCCAAGTAGTAATCAATAAAATCTATGAAGACCACTAAGGAGAATTTGTATAATGATGTTGGGGCTTAAAGGGTTAATTAAGTATTCAACTATGAACACTTTTAATCCATACCTCAGGCATCCCTGTGACAGATCTCCCAGTTCATGAATGTTGAGTCCATGAAGCCCAGGTGTGAGTCCATCAACTGTCCCATCGATCACACACAAATCCTCAGATACCTAGAAAAAATACAGTAAAGTGTAGAAGCAGCTACCTCTTACCCTGCGAGCAGAGTCTCCTTCAATCTTCCTTGAAAAATCAGGAAGATTTTTCTAGGAAGATCAAAGGAGACTCTGCTCGTAGGATAGCTAGCTCTTGAAGAGGGGCCAAAATTTGCTTCCATTCTGAAACATTTTTCTCCCTGCTTCCACCTTTTTACTTCCTGGCCACCTCCTTGACAATGGTCTGGACCTTCACCTACAATGTGCCATAATAACTTCTGATAGATAGGAAAGATGCACTCAGGCCACAAACATCCCACCCAGGCATTAGGCCACAGGCATCCTACTCAGTCAGGAGTTAAACTCTGGTTGTTGTTAGTTTACAACCAAGCTCACTTATTTTAGGAAATGCACTTGAAAATCTTGGCGGTGGAGACCCAGTAACTTTTGCAGGCCAGCAAGAGGAATGGAGCAAAGAAAAGTGAACACTAACATGAAAAACCTACAACAACCCCACGGACAACAAAATGGGGTGCTACTCCATCACAGAATTACTCCCAGTGGCTCACTGGAATATTACACAATCTATACATCTGGGTCTACAATGACAAAGTGGAAGTTTCGGTTCAACATGATGCAACTTCAGATACCAAGCAGTGAAATACAGAAAACTCTTGACTAAAAAAGAAAGGTTTTTCCTGTTTACATCCGGCTATCTTGTGCAGTCAGAGTTGCCAATAAGGGTTGGGGGCCGGCAATTTTCCCCAGCTATTACAGTTTTGAGCCCCAGCTCTATGACAGACAAGCAAGACACAGACACTAATGTAGCTATTTTCCTCATTTACTTTTTCAATTTCCTTAGGTCCTTAAAAAAAATAAGTGACAGCCCTGTAATGTACTCATACTGGATTTTTAAACAATTTTTTTTTCAATTCATTTTTTAAGACAGACGGTAGTATTCTGGACAATAAACAGAATTTTGCCACTTGATTTTACATTTATTATTTTTTGTCAATTTTATTGCACTGATTTTATAATTCACCTGAACAAACCTGGCGACCCCTAAAACACTCCCACTTCGCATCTCAGCCACTGCAGCTCCCAAGTGCGACACTTGTGCACCTACAGAATAAAATTTTAATATGTTATTTGACAAATTAAGACGGAATCCATCAAGAAATTGAGTAATCAGTGGACAAAAACCTTGTACCAGAATAATTTAAAGTTTATCGCAGCCTCTTTTACACTTTTTAAGAGCTATAGACGTAATTAGTTATCTGTAATAACACCAAAGACAATTTCTTAGGAGAGCCCATGAAATTAAATTACTTTCAAATTTCACAGAAATTGTGTAAACACGGGTGAAATAGGTAAATTTTTATGCGTAAGATTTCATTTTGTGAAATTTGAAATTTATTTTCTCGGGCTCCCATAAGAAATTGTCTTTGGTGTTATTACAGATAACAAATTACATCCATAGCTCTCAAAAAATGTAAAAAAAGAATGTGATATGCTTTAAATTATTCTGGTACAAGATTTTTGTCCACTGAAAATTAAAATTACTCAGTTTCCTAATGGATTCCGTCTTAAAACCTTTTCCAAGGGAAGATGATCAGAAGCCACTTGCTCTCTGCCACCTTCCTACTCACATGTTTCCATATTTAACATTGTTTCCTTTATGATTTTCTCACGGGGAAAGGAAGGATCACAAGTCACTCAAAGCAATTGTGTCCAGTAGTCTCAGTGATTTCCAGTACGCAAAAGGTCTCTGGGACTTCTCAACTGCTGGCCAATTGCCCAATGGCACATGATTTGAGTTGAGGACACATACATGTATGTTAACCCTTGAAGCCCTGACATAAAAATGCATGATAATATTCTCCTTTCTGTTCTCCAGACTTTTCTTATGAAACTAGTGAGAAGAATTTGTCTAAATATCAAGACATCCTATCCTTGGTGATCACTTTCTTTATCCCCATCACTTGAATGTTTGAACAAGTAGTGATAATGTGAAGATACTTTTCATTTTTGTCACTGTTAGGGCTTAAAAGTTAAGCAAGGAAAGGTAGCACAAGTTAATTATAAACTCTCCTTACACAAATAAACATGGTCTGAACAACAAGTGCCTTATTAGTAAGTAATTACCGTAGAGACAAGAAAGACCCTGTGATTTTATTTTCCTGTAAACTGAGAGAAGGCCAGAATGCAGGTTGAGTGTTGAGTTGGCCAAACACAGTAGCTGGCAAAAGCTGTCATACCTTGCCTCTGGTAAAGCTGATGAAACAAAATAAAAAATATAGAAAAACCTGTTTTACCTGGAGCACCAAGTCCACGTAAAATAGCCATCCGTCCTGAGTTTTCTATCAGTTCTTGCACTTGCCCTGTTGACAGTGCTGATTCTACGATGACTTGCTCAGTTTCCAAGTTTACTGTGAATGACTTGATTCCTAGTAAAAAGCACATAAATATTATTAGAAACACAGTACTATATACTGCATCGCATCAAAAATTTTGTTTTGTAGTAGTACACAATAAAACAGACGTATATGGTGGGCACGGGGCTTCCTGGCCTGCTAAAAGACTACTAGGGAAGTCCAGCATGAATGAAGTGGCAAACAATTGTCTATAGGCCTACAGCAAAACTGCCAACTGCCAGCACATTTTGACAGGATGGGTACTGTAATAGGTACAAGAAATAACCATGTAATTTAATCCAGATATTGGAGAGGCCAATCAAGATGTGGAGTAAATTCTGCTGTACATATCATACTGTTTACTTATTAATGCCGCAGTTCCCACAATGTACCATTTAGAAATAGACGAAACAAACACAACACACTATTATGGCGTAAAAGGAGGGACACTGCTCTGCTATCGGCGTGACGTTCGACTGCCCCGCATGACAAAGCGTGACTAAAGCCCAACCTATCTCCCCAGCGGCATGATCCGTGCTGGATCGGACCAGTAGGACCAAAATCCTCACGTGACCTAAAAGCCTACCCCAGTAACTCTCCACAGCACTATGAGCTGAAAACCTCCAGCCAGCATCGTGCTACTTAATGGAACGAGTGTAGGTAGTTCATAAATAGCTCAAACCAATATATCTTTACAGCACATGAGCCGACACTGCCGGCATTTGCTGAATTTGAAAAATAATATTGGCAAATTTCAGAGGTAAAACCTAGCACAATTGAACTAGTACGAAATAGCAAAGCTTAGGGGAAGTCGCTGTGAGACTTAACTGATAGCGAGATACGAGAGGTGAACCACATTTATTAATTTTACAGTCACAATAACAACATGTACAAAGGGAGGGAGGGACGGGAAATAACAAATTTGTTTTACAAAATACAGTATACAGGAAGCAAGGCAGCTAAGCAAATGAAGGATATGGCTTAAAATAACCTTTTTATAGCTAGACACAAATCTGATGCAGTGCCAATGGAAAATGGCATACCATAGCATTACAGAAACCCTTGGTGTGTACAACGAGACATGAATGGATGTATTTATTACTTTCAACCATACAGAACGAATGTTTCAAGCATACCAGACAATTGTTGAAACATAAGTTGCAAAATAGACTTTTGTACCAGTCTGTACCATTGTACTTACCAGACAACAAAGGCATACGGCTCGGGCTTGGCACGAGTTGCACACAGACAATAACAAACCAAGGGGCTCTGGTGCGTCACGCTCCATTAACTGCGATTTACGGTTCCTCTATAAATCTTTATAAAAAGCAAGCTCACCTTCCACTCCCTGAAGAGAATTGTTGATTGCATTTACACATTTCTGACAGGTCATTTGTACAGCAAACTCCATCTGGTGATGAAATACAATGAAAATTCACAACATGATGATCTTATCTCTTTGGGAATCTATGGCAAATTCTTCAGTTCAAGTTAAGAAATATATATCTTGGAAGGACACATTTTCCCATCTAAATGTTACAATTTGAAACAACTTTCAATACTAAGAGTTTTTATTTTACAAAATGTCAGTGGCCATCAGGTGGTACCTCAGTAGCTAGGTAAAGATTGTTTTTGTCACACCCACTTGTGAAGCAAGATTCTGTATTTTGGAAGGTTTTTTTACAAACAACCCTGACACTTTTTACAGGGACATTTCTGCCAACATCCCCTCTTTCTCCACTACTACTGGACCTGGAGGTTGTCTTTGTGTTGTTTTGCTGGCCAAGACTCCTCTTTTGTATAGTAGTGGGTGACCAATAAGGAAGGGGGAAGAGGAGATAGGGGTGCCTGTCTGGGGTGGGCCAGTTCCAGCCGAGTTGTATCATTTTTTTTCTTTTGTATAAGGGAGCGGTCATTATTTAGAGCAGGGGAGCGGGTGGATGACATTTGGGAGGGGTAATGGATTTTTGGGAAGTGCTGGAGGAGGGGTTATGGAATATTCAAAGAGAAAAAAGGAAGGGTTACTAGAGATCAACGAACACTTTATTCATTCATTCCAAGGAATATGGCTTTATTGTTCTAGTTTCGCACTAGGAATCGCCTTTGCCAGGTGGTGGCCAGTTTTCCAGACCTAGTAAGAATAACCTGATCAAATAGTTCTGGTTGATCTTCACTCTCTTCTATCTCTCTGTCCCCTGACTCGTCATCCTTGTCTGATTCATCCACGCATTCTCTTTGTTTGTAACTGGCACAAGCGACAGCGTTTGTGTGAGCTGCTGAAGAATTGTTCCTAAGAACATGACTTATTATGCACTTTACTTTATGGCATCCTTTAATGCTCTTTCCGGTAAGAAGATTGTGTTTGTCCAGATATTTGTCTAGTTCGAATACTTTCAATTTGCTGATTTCTCCTCCCAGAACTAATTGTCACGAGTCATATTCCCCGAATGTCTTCTGCCTAAGCTGCTGATTCTTTATTCCTCTCTGAGGAGCTGTCATCTGTAAACTTTGTTTAAGTTTAAGATCATTTAGATGCATTGCCACAACAATTGGCTTTTGAAGTGAGGGATTTCTTGCACATCTGAAAAGTATAATAATTAACCCATTGACACCTGAAGCGCCCAAAACCGCCCGTGCATGACAACCCCTGAATCTGCCCGAAACCGCCCAGGTAAAACCACGTGTTTGAAAAAGCCTCTACCCTCCCCTCCTTAAGGATTTGGTTCCCCTATTGTTCTATTGTTAAAGGATTAGGCTGCTTTGAAGTGGATAGTTTCCGAGTACAAAGCGATGAAACGTTTAGCCAATTCGACAAGACTTGAAGACCGCGTGGAGTCAAATTTTGCGAGCAGAAATCAAGACTTGTGAATCTTTCCTTTGAACAATTAGACAAGGTAATGAACCTCTTTCAGTGTAAATTTTATTTCCTATGATGTGCTGTTTAACTCACTGGTTCAGCAAACTATTAAATTTAACCATCAGATCAGAAATGACTGTGCTTCTTGCGCTGTATTTTTTGTGTACGAATTGAAAGCCGTTGCGCTTATTTCTGTTGTGCCATCTGTGTTTTAAAGCATGCTTTCCCTGTTCGATTCGTGACTTTTTTCTTCAGTTTGCATCAAATTTTCTTTTCTGAAGATTCTTTTTATTTCCACAAGCATATTTGTTCAATTCTCACAACGAAAGTAGATCTAAACATGCGAACAGTTTTTTGCATAAGCTTCCATTTTGACCCTGAAACCTGATCCTTTTGTGGCAGTGATCTTGTCTCAAATTTTTCTTTGTTTCATGTTAAAATGTCGCTGCTACAGAAATAAATCAAAAGTGGCTTTCTTTGCAATGTCAAATGAATAGAATCTGTTTAAAAAGTTTATGGAATTATGCTGTGATTCCCGGTAGGAGTATTTTGAACGGTAAAGGAACAGCATAGGAATACGTGTCTCTGAGCACGTGTTTGCTTTTTGTACCAAGCACCTGCATTTCAGAGCGTTTTGCAGATTTTTTACCAAGTTAAACTTCTCTATTTTCCCTCTGGTGTTGAAAAAGTGGTTGGAATAAAAGTTCTGATTAATAATAATTGTGCAATATATCGGGAATGGACATGGCTTTTCTCATGAGAATGATAACTGCAAAGTTTACTATCTTTGCGATTTTGACTGCAAATGGCGCGCGGTTGAAAAAATTCCTTATCTTGTTTTTGAGCTGAATTTGACAATAAATTTTCGATCCTGACAAATCCTTGTAATTAAAAAATAACCAACTAACTATCCATGGGGAAATAAAACATAACAACAAAAGCTGAGAATTTGTCTTTATCTACTGCGCATTGTGTTAATTTTTTCAAGTCATTTATTTCGACTGAATGCTGAAAAATGTTCAGGAAATTGGGGGTGGTCGCGCGTAAATTTCCTCAGGAGTCAATGGGTTAACTTGTACTTTGTCCTGACCTTCAGGTTGTTTACTAAGTTTGAGACAGGTGCTTGCCTAAATGGCTTGTTCATGACAGTCACTGTGTTTTATTTGCCCCAATTCAAGCTCTAATGGCCCATTAAAAGTATTTTTGGTTAAAGGAGGGGTTATGATTTTTCTCACCCACTTTAAGGAGGGGTCACAGAAAGTTACTATCTACTAAAGGAGGGGTTATAGACTTATGCTGTTTGGGGTTAAAAATTCATCCACCCCCTCCCTTGCTCTAAAAATGACAGCTCCCTAAAGGCGCGGACATGCGATGCATCATTGTGCGCAACATTGTTGCACCCAATGTTGCAGATGATGGACATATGGTGCAACAGTTGATGTTGCCGAAGTAGGAGCCAATTCTACTTCTACAACTGTTGCATGCAACGTTGTGCGCACAATTTCAAGGGTGGACACACAGGTGGACGCAATGTTGCGCACAAGGGTGGACACAAGGGTGGACGCAATGTTGCGCGCAATGTTGTACCATGTGTCTGGGCCTTGAGATTGCCGTGTTGAGCTGAGGAAGCAGGGTTGTCCAGGGTTTTGGGTATACTACAGTAAGCTTAATTTCACCATGAAAAGATATTTGGTATAATACTATTGGCTGGTGATGACAGGGCAAAAAGGTCATGAAGATGGTTATCCTGACCAAAGAAGGTTGCATCGGTGTTGGGTAATTTGGTATACTGGCTAATTTGGCATTCTGTGGTATTCTGGAGAGAATCGCTATCCCAACTCCTACCCTCGGTATACTGGAGGCAAATAAGATTTGCCTTGTGTAGGAACTTTAAAAAGGAAAATATAAAGAGCAAAGAAAGTCAATTACAAGGATCAAATAACAGATGTTAATTTCTTTAAAAAAGCGTGATAAAATGCTTAAACTCGACATATCATACCTTCGTGACTGTGGGGCTCGTGGTGGACGCCATTTTGGACTAAAGACAGATGAGGCAAGACTGGGTCGAGTATTGGCCTCGCCCTGGGGAAGAGGTCACTTACAAAGCCCGGGAAAAAAGAACATGGCGGAAATTGCGAAGGAAAGCGTCGAGAAACTTCATCCTTTGGTAATATTTTACGACAGCGAAGCTGCTTACGGAAATGTTTACCACGGAGATATCATTGAAATTGCTGCCAAGTGCCATCCTGATGTAGTGAAAGGCTCTTTTCAGAGTCTGATAAACACAAAACAGCCTTTGTGTGCGTTTGGTAAGTGAACTTCTTATCATAGTTATGCAAGGTTCAAAATCCACACCGTAAGCAAATTTCTGACTTTTCTGACACTGTGGTATTTTTGGGACTAGGGGTTTACTTTTTATGGTAAACTTAAGTTTCTCAAACCCATGGAACACAAGGAAACGGTAATTTTCACAGAAAATCGAAAGTGCGTTGTCTGGCGTGGTTGCTGGCAACAATCAAAGACTGGAGTTATGCGTTGCGTCACGACGTTTTAAATTCTTTACATTGTCTTTACCGTTTGTCACAAAGTAGTATGTTTAGCGAGTTCTGGACTGGCTCAGCAAGTTATGCTTGTCTAAAGACCCGAAAGCAAGTTATTTAGCACAATTTTTGTTTTGAAATTTTCCTAAACGCGCGTTTGTACGTAGGCATTTCCGGCATGTAAATTTGGTAACGCGAAAGCACAAGGCTTTGTTTTGTCTCTGCTGGTAAAGTCTGTTTAGGAGCAAAGTAAAGAAATCGCGTTAATTCATTGCATCGTTTACGCATCTTTTCTCCTTGGTCCGCTTGATGAATTCCATTATTTTGAAAGAAAGTTAATTTTTCCATAAACGAACTAATTGTAGCTGGAACTTTATTAGAGTAAGCTACATTGTTTCATGAACGGCAAAGTTATGCAATTATCAATGGAGACAATCTGTTTTCTTGTAAATTTATGACGAAATTCCATCATATTGAGTCAATGCCAAAAAACACCTCTTCTTTTAAAAAATTTATTTTGTTTCTTTTGTGAGATATTCCTTGGGAAATAACCAAAGAATTTTTAATTATTTTACCAAGTTATTATTATCAAAATATCCTTTCAATAGTTGGCAAAATCTCATTTCCAGCCATAAGTTGGCCCCAGTTTCACTACTGAAAAGTACAGTGACTGATGTGTCTCTTAGCCACCATTTTCACCTTGTGCATTTAGTAAAGAGTGTGAAAAATTTATTTCAGTCATGTGCCAATATTATTTGTCCTTGGAGAGAGGCTGCTTTTTCATAGCCTAATTCATGCAGATCTTTCTTTTATTTCACCTGACATATAATTGTGTTAGCTTTTTATTACAATTTAGTGCTGGTATTAAAGCGTTTAATCTTCAAGGAGCTACTAATGTAATATGTGGCTTGGACACAATATTGGAAGAAATTTTAAGTGGAAATATAATTAATACTCTCTGTTTAAGAGAAAAGTAAACATCACTGATAACATTGTTAAGTGATGGAAGAATGCTGCAATATTAAAGAACAAAAGAGAAGTGATTTGTGCACTTTGCAAGTTATCAGTAGTAGAGAACATAAAATTGAACCTGCAAACATTTCATTTATGAAAGATTTTGCCTAAGATGTTTTGCAATGACCTTCGCGGGTGTCCTCCCGTGTCCTCTGGGAAAAAATTCGTATGCGGGCCATTTCAAAGAAAAACTTGGCAAACTATATATCGTTGGAGAGGTTAATAAATGTAGATTTCGGGGAAAAAATATGAATTGCCGGTTTTTTGATTTCGCAGAAGAAAATTGCAATACTGACTGCGAAAGTGACCAGTGGTCATTCAATCAGATAAAATAATGAATTAACAGGGTATAGAAATTCAGCAGATTTGTGTGAAATTTGGCCTCAACATTCCTTAGATGTTGTGAAGCCAAAGTGTGTCGGGGATTTCTGAAGTTTCTAATATTTCTCCCATGGCGATCTTGCATATTCTTTGCTTCTTGAACTTGATAGATTAATTAAAAGATAGCCAGTCAGAATATCGAAAAAATGCTCACACACTTTTGATGATTGATCCTTTGTGATAAACGCTGTGCAGTTATTTTGCCAATGCGCTTGGATTTGATACCCTATTAATTCAATTGAATGACACATGGTGATTTTCGCGGTTGTTTGCGATTTTCTTTTGTGGAATTGAAGAAACCGCCAATTCATATATTTTTTTTGTCAAAATCTACATTTATTAACCTTTCCAACGATATATAGTTTGCCATGTTTTCCTTTAAAATAGCACGCATACGAATTTTTTCCCAGAGGACACCCATGAAGGTCCGGAGTAACCTTAAAGGGTTAAAGTCATCTCAGACGACCTGACAACTGTTCATGTGGAATGCTGCGTACCTGCCCACTGTTTGCATGCATGTTAGATTGTGTTTTAAGGGTATTAAATTTTGTCCTAGAATTGCAATGTATGGCCTTTAACATTTAACCTTTCAATCTTTCAATTATGGTAATAAATATTATTGTCTGCGCTGCTTTGAAATTTACAGCAATCAGGGAATGTTGCATATCAGAGGAAGACCTCAGAAACAAGCCATTGTTTAAAGAAGTTCTAATGAAGTTTCTCTCTTGGATTGACGACATGGTTAAACTGGCAAAGAAGAGACACGGGAAGCCATTTGTCCCAGGTAAGGTGGCACTACCAAGATCTGGGTAGTGGATGTCATCAGTATGGAATTTCTGCACTTGTTTCTCAGACGTCGTTTTGCAGGGGCTCAAGTGGAGACCTCGTAAAATGTCGGCTGTTTTCTCAGGCCACGATTTGTCTTCAAATTAGTTTCTTGAAATCCAAAACATAGACTAGGAGGGGAAGTGATCTGATCTTGTGTCATTCTGAGTTCATACTTGTGTCATGATCATGACAGTACAACTGTAGTTCATTCTGAAAATAGTCACATATGGTTGCCTACCAACGTTGCAATCTTTGTTGATGATGCGTTAAGTTTTGTTTTGTGTACTAAAAATTCAGCATTTTCAATCAAAGAGGTTCTTGGTTATCTAGACTACTGTCAAGAGTCCCAGCAAATCCAGATAATTGAAAGTTAAGCATTATTACCTCTTCCCGTCAGTGGAAAATAAATGTTAGTCCATCACAGGGTTTTTATATTGAATACAGTATTTTCTGCACTTAATCAAACTTTTTGTTTTCAGTGTTGTGTGCACATCATGGATATCAATTTGACTTCTTAATTATGTTGAGTAACATGGAGAGGTCTGGACTGCATCACACCCTTCTGACACAACACAACATTCATTTTGCAGATAGCTTGTTATTCTGTAGTGAGGTTGGTAATTTATTAGTTTGAATTTCTAATACCATATTTTCTCAATTATATGCCGGCGGCATTTATTTCAAACTTGGCATGGACTTGTTTGAATCAGCAGATTATTTGAGCCTGCCATTTTTTAAGAAAGAGTTATTATTCATTTTTCTTGGCAGCCATGTATCTTGCCCTTAAGTCGTAAGTTTATTATACAATAAATAAAAGTCTGAGGGGTACTTTTGCATGTCTTGAATTAAAAATTGAAGGGCTCAGCAGAAGAAAGGTGAAAGAAATGTTTTTGGCCTATTTATTGTAAACAGTCCCCAAATGTGCCTAATTTTGGTATTTTAAAAAATGATCTCTCATAGGTTAAATTGCTATTACTGGTAATGTCCCAAAAGAAGTGGCATTGTTTATGTGCTGTGGTAAAATCCTCAAAATTTTGCCTTAATGAAACAACAAATTAAACATGGATGAATGTTTAAAATTCATTAACTGTCTGCAATGTAGAAAAACAGGTCAAGTTTACAGCAGTTTCTTCTCTTGCTTTCCGGGACGAAGTTGGCACTTACGTGGTATTGCTCCTCATGCATCAACTCCTTGAGTTTTTTCCATAAAATTGTAGTTGAATGTAATCAAAAATTGTCATTGAATGCTACTGAAAATATCTGGCACTTTTATTTCAGGTTAACTTGATGTGTCACTGAATTCCTTTTTCTAATCTTTTTAGCTGAAGGACAAAGGGGAAAAGTTGTTGGCCAACACAAAGCTTTCACTTGATGGACTGTATAAGAAATTTTACCCAAGGAAAAGCATCAAAGGTAATTATTTCTTTGGATTAAAAATCACATCAACAATCCAGCAATACATTGTACTTTATTGTTTAAGTGGTGTTTAAATTTCATTGCTTACTTATTGGACATTTTGACATGAAAGACTGGTCTTCTTCACTTAACTCATTCCCGTGTTGAGTCAAAGCTCCTACCAACTCAAACAAAATGCTGCGTGACTCTCCCCTGCTCCCTCTTTGAACTGTTGAACTGGACCCAGGGGTGAGTTGCATAAAACATAATGCCTGATATGCAACTGCTATCGTCAGACGTTGAAATACATGTAGTGACTTTGACTGGAGTAAACGTCTGATGTTAGATGTTACATCGGACGTTTGGTTTTATGCAACTTGCCCCAGTTGTTCAAATCAGGATTAAGCTAAACCAATATTAGCGTTAAAGATTCCTGTTAATATTTTTTACCCTGCATTTTGACTTTTGTTACTTTCAAATGGCTGGTTAAAATTAACTGTGACAACTCTTTTTAAACAAGAGAAGCTGGAACCTTGGTTAACTTTAAGCCTGGGTTAATGTTAACCAGCTTTTCATCAACTTGAGCAAGGAGCAAGTTAAGTTTTCAGACCATGTTCTGCATTGAACTGAGTTTGTCTGAACAAGATTTAAGCACAATTTCATTGCAATGTCAGCACCAACCAGACCATCTTGAGAAAGATGGCCTTACCTGCCTTCAAGCTTTGAAAGATTGGTCACCAGTTATGTGGCATTTGATAACCACTGAGGTTCCTGGTTCTCATACCCCTAACCAACAGTGGTCACTAAGCAAACCATTCAAGATTTGGATTAGAATGACAATATTTTTATCTTCTATCTCAGAAACGTTCACCCCTCTTTTCAAAAATTACGCATTGTTTTCTCTTTTTCAGGATTCTTCTGAGGTTAAAAATAATTTTGAATCGACGTTTTGGCTAGTTTCACTGGCCTTCTTCAGGAAAATTAAGAAAGTGAAAGTCAACAATGGAGGACTGATGTTCTTGCTTTGTAACCACACCTTGAGACACTTTGTGACAGTTATGTGAAACATCAAAAACCCATCCTAAATACCTTTTTTGACAGTCAAAAAGACTTTTTTCTTCCATGCATTGACAGTATATCGCAGCCATGTGATTTTCTGGCTGTGTCTTTAAGTGTATTTTTGCGCGCATTTTTGATGTTTCACATAACTGTCACAAAGTGTCTTAAGGCGTGGTTATGAAGGAAGAACATCAGTCCGCCATATTGACTTTTACCATAAAGTTCTGAAAATAACAACCCTCATTACTTTTGGATTTAGCAGCCTTTTTCTATCGCTACTTTCGGAGGGTCGCTACTTTTGGGGGGTCGCTACTTCCGGGTAGCTAAAATGTGTACCGTACATGGGCCATTCGAAGTAAATAAAATCGAGACAAAATATACACATTTTTTATTTGGAGAAACGTATTACATGTTATTGTTTTGAATAACAATTCAAAAGAATCAGTCTTTGAATAATCTACATTAGCAGCAGTCAGTTCCCATTAATACCGGTAACATTAAATCGTATTGTGAGCTGTTCAAATCTTTCCTCAGCTGTTGTAATCCTGTTTTGACTTTCACTGCATATGCACGTGGAATTTCTATTCCACTGCCTTGCACCCAAACACTTCCGGGGTAACGGGTATTCAGAGACGAAAGGAATACTTTTTGAAAACAAATGTAATGTACTTTGAGAGTTATGTATTGTCCTTTGAATAGGAATGTCAAAGATCATTATCATCATTAAAAATAAACCTCGGATCAGTTTGGTATAGCTTGTTGTATCTATCATGTCCGTTATTTCTTGCTAAAAAGGGAAATTACTTTTGGAGGGCCGTTAAATTCGGGGGTCGCTACTTTTGGGATTGCTAACACCTGCGAAATTTTATCGCTAATTTCAGAGGGTCGCTACTTTCAGGGGGGGCATTCCTTTTTGGAACTTTATGGTATTTTCATAATGTTCCTGAAGGAGGCCAGTTAGACTTGCTGAAACGTCGATTAAAAATCATTTTTAACCTCAAAAGAATCCTGAGAAAGAGAAGACAATTTGTAACAATATTCTTACCTTGTCATTTCAGACAGGCACAGAGCCATGGGTGATGTAGAAGCAATGATCAGCATCTTTGCCCATACCCCACTAAGAAAGCTGCTTCATCACATGAAATATTCGTCAACAAAAGACAGGTTTGTCTCCTTGAACAAGAGGTTCAAAAGGGGCCTGGTCATTGTCTCTTGAGTTGTCAATCAATTACAAAGCATATTACAGTAAATTGACAAACAGTGTCTCTGGTCAGACTCAGTCTTACAGTTAGTGTAGTACGAAATGATCATGGCCATCGTGGTCAATGATGTCAACTTAAGCAGCTGATAAAAGAGCAACTTGAAATAATTCAGGCTTGAACGAGATTCAAACTCTTGACCTCATGAACTCATGACTAGTGCAGGGCTCTAACCAACTGAGCTATCAAGCCAACTGGGAGCTGGACATTTGTGAATTTGTACTAATCCCATAGGTGGTACATGAATGAGAGTGAATATATGGTATGCTCATATATGTGAGCCTGAATTTTTTTCAGGTTGTTCTTTTATCAGCTGCTTAAGTTGATATCTTTAACTGCAATGATCATCATATTTCATCTGCAGTTCACATATTTGAGTATTTTGTATATTCACTCTCAGTTAGTGTAATTCAGTCTATAAGTCCTGGGATTTAACATCGTCAAAGCATGGTTCATCAGTAAGTGTGGCTGTAGTTACATTTCAGTGTTTCTTAAGTTTTATCCTTTTAATACGTGATATAAAAATGTATATACTCCTTACTGTTCTCCATAACTTTTTATGGAACTAGTAAGGAACATTTGGGCTAAATATCAAGACATCTTATCCTTGGTGATCACTTCCTTTATTCTCATCACTTGAATGTTTAAACAAATAGTAATAATGTAAAGAGAAATTTAGTTTTCATCACGGTTAAAGGGTTAACAGAACTGGTGCTTGGTTTGGTGTTATTCTTCTCAGGCCTGCTACTGTATCAAGCGAGGCTTTTACCGAGGTTAAATCTCTAAGAATATATATTTAATTTTGGTTATGATTTAAATGCCTGCTGGGTTTCAATTAACGACTATAACACAACAAAACACCAAGTGTGCCTGTGCCCAATGAGTGCCTCTTCCAGGGTTTCTTCTGGAGTGCTTTATTTCATGATTAAATGTATTGGTGCTACATGTATATTGGTACTATTGCATTGATCATGACACATAAACTTTTGTTATGGAAAACTATGCTCCTATTACAATGGTGTTTGACATTTAAATTTAAGATTATATCTTATTGTAGTATCTTGCTGTTTATTGTAGATTGGAGTATTACATTTCACAAAGTGGAGTAAAACAGCAACAGGCCATTTTGGAAGGTTAGTGTCCAAGTCTTAAGCTCTTTAAGCCCCAGTATCCACAGGTATATTCTCCTCACTTTTCTCTATTTTTTTCTTATGTTACCAGTTGGAAGAATTTGATTAAACAGGAACACATTTCATGTCTGGTGATCATTTCGTTTATTCTCATGACCGGTATTTTTGATCAACTAGTGATATTGTAAGGAGAAATTAGATGCTTGTCACTCATGGGGCTGAAACGGTTTAGCGGTTTGGATCCTAGGAACTCATACATTACTTTAGCATTCTCCATTACATGTAGGTCTTTTGTCAGCCACTGGTTTTCTGTATTTATGTGGCCAACAAGTCGAGCACGAGCAAATTTTGGTCAGCCATTGTCCAGTGACCTGAGGGGTTACAGGTTTCTTAAGGAACACTGTAACTTCTATTTTCATTTCCAGTATATTGTCAAGCAGATATATGTATCTGTGACAACACATGCATATGAAATAATTTATCTGTTGAATAATCTGTCAACTGTGATTTTCCTGGTGACATTGGTCTTGATAGCCTGTTTGGAAGTCTACTAAAGTTGTTGGGGTTTAAAAAGGCAGTGAAGTTATCCAAGGTAACTCACCAAATAGGTGGCTGGTAGCTCATTGAAAAAACCTACAAATAGTTAAGAGGATAATTAATTCCTACTGTTTTGATCTGTTGTAGAGAACTTCTGCAAACTGGATGCATGTAGCAAGAATATGGCAATCAAGAAACTGCTGAGGGAAGGAATAACGTATAACTCTCTAAGAACAATCTTTGAAGAGTGTTGCTCTTTCCTTGATTTCTATGAGGCAATGAAAAGTTACGGAATCGAACGCAAAGTGTCGAAGGTCATGGCGTTGCATTTCAGTGGAAAGGGGCTACACAATCAAGGTGCCAGAGAATATTCTAAGCTCCACGAAGAGAAACTAGCTTCTTCTAACTCAACACAAGAGTCAACAGAAGATCGGCCAAAGGGGGATTGCCCTCTTCCGCACAAGCATTCTGAATGTAAAAATGATCCAGAGGTGTCTACTCAAAAAAACATTCCAGATTCCAAGTCGTACAAGGCTGTGGAAGGTGGCGAGGATTGGGAAAGTGAAGTGGCGATGGCCGAGCCTCGTAAAAACTTCACCCTAAAGTGTACCACTGCCACACCCTTAAGCCTTGATGTTGGTGACTTTTCGTCTGCTCGGTCAGGAAAAACCAAAGCGAAGGAAAGTCCGAAAGAAGAGCACCAAGATCCATCTGCATCCAATAGTTCCACGTCCAAGGTTGTCCATTCCAGTTCTGAGGCAAGTGAAGATCATAAAGTTGAAATCACTGGCAAGCAGCCCCGTGGCATGGCCACAGAAGCTGAAGAAAAGGGAGGAACGCTTCGTTCAAGGCCCAATGTTTCGTCACACTGGAATGGAAAAGGAGGTGGAAGATCAAACAAACCTGTGAACGAAAGCAAGTGGGAAAACAGGACGAAGAATGAAGCTGTGATTTCAAAAAAGGGAACTAAAAGAGACTTTGTCAAGGAGAAGAGACCAAAATCAACCGATAAGGCTAAAGAACGTTCAGGTGATAAGGAAAATCTTGCAACTGCTGATAACAGACCTGCAAGGAAAGCAGGATCATTGAGCAAGAAGGAACGGCAGTTTCAAAGCTCATCTTGCGATCAGAGTCGTTTGAAAGATGGAGATTCGTCTGTGAAGAAGCAAAACAAGTCACAACCGGTTGTCACTCCTGACCTGCATGGCGACTCGGCTGCAAGTGAGGTGGCTCAAAACTTCACCAGCGTTTTCATAGGCGACATTGCCATTCTCGTTCCTGTTGAATACAGTGGACAAGGTTGTGATTCTGATTTACGTGACTTAAATGAATCTGGTTCAGATGCCCAGGATCAAGCTGAAAACGCCACTGCTGTGCATTGTGAGGAAGAAGGGGATACACTGCCAGCACGTATAGAATCGTCTTCAGAAGATGCCGTAAAACCTGATCAGATCGAGTCTTGTCCTCAATCTGAATCTCATGGATGTCATTCACAATCAGTGCATGGAGTTCTTGAAACAAGTCCTCAGGATCAGACTGATAATGATGATGTCACCAAGTGTAAGGAAGTTGTTGACACAGAAAAAGCTGATTCTTCAACGTCTGAGAAATTGATGGACAATCTAGACTTGTGTTCAGAGAATGCCAGTCGTCCAACAGCAGTCCACGAGGGAACGGCAATTTTTGGTGATAACAGTAGTGAGAATGCCCTCCATCTTGATAGCAACATCCCAAAAGGTAACGATGCAGTGAAAGCAGACGTGGAAGAGTCCAACCAGGACGAGGTAACACTTAATTGTGATGTGATGAGTGATACTGTTCAGGTTCCAGTGCTATCAGTGAAAAGTGAATCAGTTCACGATGAGACAGTGGTGGAAGAAAGCAATGGCACAGTTATCCCATGGGACGAGTTGCAGCAAGTGTCACATTCTTCTTTGCCAAAGGATGCATCAGATCAGCCAACTCCTGAGAGATTTGTCATGAGTGAAGGATTAACCTGCCATGTTATGAACACTGATGATGTTTGTCACACTCGTCATGATTTACAAGCTGAACTGTCATCAGAAAGTAGCAGTACCAGTGGCGAGTCATCCATGGATGCTTTTTCACGTCAACCACCTCTTGGTGCTGAGCGAGGATTTACTCCTGACACCGTGCTACAGCAGCCAGATCAGTCAGCGTGGGTAGGAAGCGTAAGTGATGGCTTCTATCCAATGCCTTTAGCTCCGGGTGTGAACTATCCTCAGGGAACCCTTCCTTCATATGGTAATCCATACGGGACATTCCATCAAGCACAGCAGGCCCTGCCTCTTTTGAAACCATACTACCCCTCGTTTGGTTATCCTAATCAAATGCGGCCTACCGTTCCACCCCATATGATGCAGCCCTATCACCAAGTCTGCATGCCACCGTACCTGCAGTACAGAAATCAAATGATGTTTTCCAACACAGTACCATCAGTTGCTGGATTTCCGTCAGGTGCAGTGCCTCCATCACAGTTCCGACCGCAGATGTACCAGGTTTGGCAAGGCCCTACAGGCTTCACTAGTCCCCCTGTGCCATTTTATGGCAACCCGTACCAGCAAACACAAGAAACAACAGGTACGATACTAGGTGTTGATAGTACACACCCCAGTACTAGATTGTCTGAAGTCAGCCCGGCTGTTGAGACTGCAAACCCTTTGATGGACTCAAGTGGCTTACCAGTCAATAGCTTGAGAGAAGAATCGGGTTCTGAATCACCGTCGACCACTTCCAGTGACAGTCCATTTGAATTAATGAATGGATTGGCAAAACGTATTGCCTTTCATCCAGTGCACGACAATTCTATCCTTGTCAAGGAATCGTCTTCCACACAAATGGAAAACGATTTAAGTTATTCCGAATTACATGAGAATCAGAATGAAACTGAACAAGAGTTAAAAGAAAAAGTTGAGTTCGATAATATGTCAGAAAGCGGGAACTTTCACCAAGTCTTTAGCCTAACCCAGCTGTGTATCAGAGATTTGCCTGAAAATGATAAAGTCGACTTAACCGAACTAACAAACAATAGCTCGAAGGGGTCTATCAAACACTCCGAGGACCCTGTTCATAAACAGATCACTATTTTGTCTCGTGAGGAGAGTGCAGTGGTCGTAGGAAGACGGTTGTCGCCGGATGGTAGTAGTATGGAGGGCGTTTGTTTTGATGCCAATTCTGCACAGAATATCGGCAGATCTTTGAAGGAAAGCAGTGCATCTGAAAATACTTTGCAAAATTCGTCGCAAGGTAACAGCGAGGTCAAAGTTAGAGATGTCTCGAAAGAATCACCAAAACCTCGGCGAGTCAAAGGAAGTCGGGGCAGAAGAAATAAGCAAACACAGGCAAGTTCTGGTGTAGCTTTATCACGGGAAGAACGCAAGCCATCGAATAAACTATCAACTAATACCATTCCTGGAATAAGTCCAGATGCAGTTTCAGAACCTACTTCCTCCAAAAATATCCATGACTCTCGTGAGCAGGGAGATCATAATCTTGAAGGATCCTCTGACAAAAAGAAAACGAATGACACTCAAAGGACAATAAGGGTCAATTTTACAAAACCTTTGGTGCTGGAGTCACCTCATTTGGGCAGTCGGTGCGAGGAAAGATCGCAAAGGCATACAGAGAAAAGGGCCCCTCTTGAGGACCCAGAACCAGTTCAGGCTCCTAAAGTGGACAGTCGGTACCAGGACAGATCACAGAAGCATACAGAGAAAAGGACCTCTCTAACGGGCCCAAAACAGGCCCATGTCCGGGGAAACTCCAGGAAAAGAGTATTCAACAACAGGGCAAGGAAACCACATACAGAGAGACAACCTCCGAGATACGTATCAAAGGAACAAGGAACAGATACGAGAACAGACACAAATAACAACTCCGGTGACAGAAATTAGCACTCCGTTGTGTCAGCGTGCTGTCAGAAGGTGTCATCCACCGAGCTGCTACTTTCTTGGTACTTCCCACCAAAGTACATTTCCTTGTTAACAATAATACATGCAGCGGCAACCGCAACGTTGTTACTTCTTAAGATGACTAAGGAAAAAGTACGTGATATTTAAGAGAGCACTTTCACACTGTACAGTATTCTTGGATAGAGAAATAGTATGTTGTTCGTTTGTTTGTTTGCTTCACTTCTGAAACGTTCTAGTCTTGTTGAGTCTTTTAATCCGACTAGTGCAAATACTAGTTTCTGATTGGCTGTATAAAGTTTTGATTTCACCGGAGTGGTGGATATGTGAGGCCAGGCTGAAGGTCTGTCCACCTGATTTTTAAGTCAGATATCAAGGACTTATTATTCCAGGGCTGACAGAGAGCTGAACTCCTCCCTTTTCGTCCCCGTTAGTTCCAATTTCCGCCTGTTAGAATATCACGTAATTTTTAAGATTTTGTCCGTTGTCTGTCATCCCTTGCCATCCCACGAATGTATGTATTTCCATGCGCATTGTTTCCCTTCGCGCACCTCTATTGCCTTTGCTTAGGGGCAACACTGCTACATAAATGAATTATATTTGTAATACTTATTCTTGCACGAATTTCATACCCACGAGTTCATCCCGGTTTCTTTTCGTTTGCACGATGCTGGTCCAAAATAGGTTATATGTGCGATTCATACCGTTGCCTTTTCATCCCGAAGGCTGTACCGGAACGAGATTCTCAACCCGGTGAGAACTCATACCGGTGTCGTGTAAACGCGGCATGATCGTTCGTTTTAAGTTTCTTTCGGCTTTTATAGTTTCTTTCCAGTATCAAATACTTATCCCCGTGAGTTTGGAATATGTGAACGTGCGACAAAATCTTGGGTGTTTCGTGGTGTTACGGGAACCATTGTTGGTTAGCTATTGTGTTGAAGTCTGCTTATTGTTTAGTGTCTTTTCGATCTTTCGTTTTACGTCATTTGGTGATCACACCATAGCAACATCCAGAAACTGCCCAATTATTTCATTCTATACCACAGTGAAGTTTGTATCGTCTTATGCGACGTCTCTTTCTCACTGCATTCTGTTTTAATATATAGACAAGAGTGCTTTAGTGGAAATTAGGGTTTACCTCGGTGTAAGAACCTGACAAGATTTTCTTTGTTTGTTAGCTTTTGCTTTGCTGTACGGTATTGTTTAAAATGTTTTTGTTTCCTTTGTTTTACGTCATCCGTGAGTTTCACAGGTTCTTACACCGAGGTAAAGCCGGAAATTAGACCACTCGTAAAGTTCATACGAAACTACATCCGGGACTCGAGTGTTGTATTTTCCATATCCTCACTAGTGACGTTATTTCCCCTTTTACACTTTGTTTGTGCAAAACTACCCTTGTCTATATAATAAAAAACAAAATTACACGGTGGCTTGAAGATATGAATTTTATTTTCCCGTGGTAAAAAACAACATTTTACGAACGAGCGCAGCGAGTGAGTAAAATATTGTTTCTACCGCTCGAAAAAAAAACATATATTCGCGCCGCCGTGTAATATCCTCTATATGGTCCAATTAGTGAATCAAATAAGCCAATGCTAGCCAAATATTTTTGTCAGTAAGACCACTCTTTCTGGTTTTAGAGTTTTAAGGGTAATATTTATTTCTGTGACGTGATTATTCCTAGTTGTATCTTCCGAGAGAAAGCAAAACGGCAATTTTAAAGAACAAAATATTTATTAATTTTATTTAGGTGAAAAATATTAACGTATTGAAATTCAAATCTGAAAAATGTATGAGATGTTAATTTTGTTGCAGTTACATTTTTTTTGATACATACAAGAGACCACGCTTGTTTCTGAAATGTTGACTATTGTATTTGTAACTTACTCAAATAAAGTTCATGTTTCACAAGAAAACTAAAATATGTCCATTTCTCTGTGCATTATAAAGTGACTTTCAATATACTTCTAACTTCTGGTACATGTACGAAAATTAATCAACGTTCCATGGTTCTACTGGGCGAGTTTGAAGATACGTTCATACCCAGAGACATCTCTTTTCGTTTACTTTTAAAAGACTAGTTTCAATAAAGCTCTTTCACACAGGAAATTAGAATAATCATTTCAAATGGACATTCATGCTGAAGTTAAAAACATTCATTGAGCTATAGAATATACGTTAGAGAAACGAGAATGAACCAAAATATGACGGACGTATTTAAAGTGCATCGATAAAAAAACACTCAACAGAAATCTTGACGAACAAATCACTGTGGCCATTAGAGAGGACGAAAACCACAGAGTTATCTTAGAGAAAAATTGATCAGATGACTATAGTGTAAAACTTAAAACTCGATTAAGGCAAAAGGCGTTCATCGATCAGCCAGACATTTTTCAGCTGCGATACCTGTGGAAGATACCACAGGTACACTAAATCATGGCGACTTAACTGTATAACTCGAACGCTGTCTTCATTCGTCTACGACTCTTACAGATGTTAGGCCGCCAAATTTAAGTCTAACATGTATGTGGTATCTTCTATAGGTAGCCACAAACTTATCAAAGCATGACTATTTTTACTTGTGGAGGACACCACGCTTATGCAATGGCGGCCAGATCACTACAACGTTTGCACAAAACAGCAGCTACTTTCAATTCAATTGCACACTTCTCGGGAGAACCAACAACCAATCACAATAGGCTAGTTTCAAGATCACAAGACCGCTGAAAACAAAAAACAAAAGACGCATCTCTAAAGGATTGGTTTTAATCTCAATTAAAATGTTCACAGATACTAGTGAACGGTACTGTAAACAACTCTGGGTACTGTTTTGTGTAGCATTCACCAATTGTCAGCTGGTAGTTGTGCATATTTTACCTCAGATTGAAACTAACGCTGTAAAAAAAGCTCGAAAATGGGCCAATCGATAGTCGATCTTCCACAAAAATCTGTGAATTTGAAAGAAGTGGTTACTGTATTGTGCTTTGCGCTGTAATGTGACATAGTTGGAAATCTCAGCTAAACGTCAGAGAATTGCTTCATTCGTGCCCCAATTTGGATGTTTTCAGCCGGTTTCTTCGGTTATGTGATGTGCAGTCGCCATGTTACTCCTGATATACGGTATCTTCCACCGATGACAAATAGCTCTAATTCCATTATGGGTTGTTTCAGTGATTTCTTCATAATAGCTACTGATAATAAACCTGAATGAGACTTGATTCTAATGGCCGAAGTTTAAAATTAAAGAAAAGCAGACGAGAAAAATTAAAAAGCTAAAAACGCACAGTGGTCAAAATTTGGAAAAGTTGAATCAAGATTCTTTATCAACAAAAATAGTTTCTAGTTTCCACTCAAGCCGGGATCACTTCAAATCATTCCCTAAGGCCAGCGTTAGCCGTTCAGCATTAAGTTTTCTACTTTAAGAATTTTTTCTTATGAATAATTAAAATTATGAATATTAAAAATATATAAAAAATTTAAGGTTACAAAAGAACTTTTCCCTTGACAAAAACTTTCAAAATCTTGCCGCAAATCCACCCTGTGAACAGATTTTTTCTTTTCTTTACTTTCTGCTTCTTTGGCTTTCCTTCATCTTTCGTTGTGTTTTCCGTGTTGCCCTCTTCTTTCTTTTGCATATCATAGTGTTCTCTTTCTTTGACTTCTTTCTTGACAGGACCGCAGTCACCGCCCTTAAAAATGTCCTTTGTCTCTTCCTTCTTTTCCAGTTCATCAAAATCAAAATCGTTCTTAATCTCTGAACTATGCTGAACATCACTGAGATCAACACCATCGTCACAAACATTGTCATCCTCACCAGAAAAACAGCCAAATCTATCGAACCCATCAACATTGACACCGACAAAATCGCCTCCATCCTCAAAACCATCGTTGACATCAAAATCGTTCTCAGTCTCCAAACCATTCTTAACGTCCTGAAATCCATCACCACAAACATCATTGTCCTTATCATATAAATAATCAAAACCATCAAAGCCTACAAAATCGTCATCGTCCAAATTAACACGACTATCATCCTTGAAATCAACTTCGTTCTCAACCGCCTTACAACTTTCCGTATCGTCATCAAAACTATCACCCTGAACATCTTTATTGTCGCCATGCAATAAAAGAAACCCATCACATCCAACTAAACCATCATCCTCCAAATCACAGGAAACATCACCCTTAACAGCAACGTCATTCTCAACTGCCTTAACACCATTGTTAACGTCATCAAAACTATCACCGTCATACAAAAGCTTAAACCCATCACATCCAACTAAACTATCATGGCCCAAATCACCACAGCCATCCTTACAATCATCATATTCATCGCAGCAAACGTCAGTACCTTCACCGAACAAACAACGAACACCATCATATACTTCCAAAGAATCACTGCTAAAATCTCCACAACCCCCAAAATCATCCTTCACATTCTCATCCTCAAAAACTCTCTCAACATCAGCGTCAAAACCATTACCACAAACATTCCTATTCTCATCACACAACCAATCCAAGCCATCAAAAGCGACAGAGCTATTATCATCAGAATCATCAGGATCTTGTTGTGACAATTCTTCATCATCAGCGTCATAATCTTCTTCTGCTGTGCTTTTTTCTTCATCACCTTTTTCATCTTCATCCTCCTTACTGGAATCCCTGCCGTCCTCACAGCCCTCGTCATCCTCGTAGTCCTCATCGTTCTCAGAATCAATGACGTTCTCGCAACCCTCGCCGCCCTCACAATCCTCGCCGTCTTCGCAATCCTCGTCATCCCGTCGATTTTCGTCACCAACAGAATCCTCTTCTTCTGAAGATGATTCGAAAGGCGACACGTTTTGGCCCTCTGTGAAGTTCCACGTTGTTCTTTGAGTTGACCTTGTTCTTATTCTCTCCAGAGCACGGACGAACTTCTTGAAGTTAGCCTTGACTAGAATGTGCAGTTGATGCGGATCTTGTAGAATGTTGTTATTTACCCAGCATTCCACCGCGTTTTGATAGTATTTAAATTTGTATCCTTCAGGCAGGTGGAATGTGGTCCCGGTGAAATTTAAATAAAATTCAGAGTCGGTTAGAAGCTTCTGTTTACGAGGAATGAGGCCAGCAACAGTTTGATTGTGAACGTAGAATTGATTTCCTTTTTGAGCGATGTAAAGTATTCTGGTCAGGCGTACTCCGACGATAGTCTCTTCTCTTATTTTAACGATCTTTGTAATTTTCAAACGTTGTCTCTTGGATTGTAGCACGCCGAAAATCACCGTATAACGTTGGTTTTCAGTCTCCACTGTTTGCCTTACTTCCTGTGCTTCCCAGTCCATGTGATTGTTTTCCTCGCTCTCCCCGTAGTGATGTTCAAACCGACTGATTTCTTGGTTGAATTCTTCTACCGTAGCCATTTTACTGCTATAAGAAACACTGATTAAAGCTTTCCACGCTTCTTCAAAGCTGAATAAAGAAAACTTGCCTACCTTTGTTTCGTAATGCATTCGAAATGCGTCACTGAGTTGTCAAATAGCGCGCGCAAGTGGTATTCTCGATTTTTTAGCAACTGAAAGCTTTTTAAGACGAGCTTGGAACACTTAAGGATGTCATTAAGATGCTAGAAGATGAGATACGTAAATAAAGTTATTAATATTATTATTATTATTATTATTATTATTGTTATTATTATTATTATTATTATTATTATTATTATTATTATATGAACACTTGAGGATGTCATTAAGATGCTAGAAGATGAGATACGTAAATAAAGTTATTAATATTATTAATATTATTATTATTGTTATATTATTATTATTATTATTATTATTATTATTATTATTATTATTATTATTATTATTATAGAGATGTGGAGTTCTGTTATAACTAGATTATTAGATAAAAAATCAAGACAGTCCCAGATAGTTTATACTTCCACTTCTTTTTATTCCTCACGCATCCGACAGGCACGAAAAACAGAATTCTCCGTCTGTTTATGAAAATGAACAGACTGATACAATTGTTTGATACAAGCATGAGAATTCTTGGTTCAGTTGCATAAAACCTAACGCTGGAAGTAACTGCTAACGTCAGACGTTGAAAGAGTGATTTTGACTGGAGTGAACATCTGACGTTAGCAGTTACGCACGACGTTAAGTTTTACACAACTCGCCTTTAAGGTACTCAGGCACTGAGCTTTATATGAGCCCTAAAGAAGCCCTGCCAAAATCTTTCGACCCCAGAAAAGTTTACCAGAAAATTTCTAACCTAAAAAAAGTCCCACTTCGCTTATTTCGCACCCAACTCTTGCCCGCCATTAATATGCCTGAGTACTCCCCTTCCCCACCCCCCCCCCCGGACATTTAACCATGTATTCATCCTGCCACGTATTTGTATTGTAATAAGAATCCAAGTAAATACACTATTTTAAATATTACTATTACGTTGTAAAGCGCCATGAGCCCTTGGATGTGGCGCTATAGAAATGCTTTTTATTATTATTATTATTATTATTATTATTATTATTATTATTATTATTATTATTATATTAGCACTGGCCCTAAAGAAGACCAGTTGTACTAGTTGAAATATTGGCCTGATTAAAAGTGTCCTTTTGCCGTTGTGCTAGCCTTGCAATCAAAATAGTTATTCACACGTTACAGTTTTGTCTGTTACGAGCATCTCAACAAAGCGAGATCCGGCAATAAGAACTACCGGCTGAGTTTATTTTGCGTTGTGTGGTTCCTTGCATTCAGAGGTCTTATAATCCAATTAAGCTCGTGCGTCTGGCAATTTGCAGTTTGCAAAAAGTGTGTTTCCCTGTTGACCATTGAATGAAAAGAACTTTATTATTATTATTTGTAACCTGCGATCAAACAGGCGCTCTTTTTTTACTTTTCTTTTCCTTTTTCGAAACGACACAGTTCCGTCGAAGAAAGAGAAAGGAAATCACCGAGCCCTTAAAAAAGGGAGCGGGTTAGCGAGTTTCCTTGCGTCCGCATCCTCTCCCTGCTCGTCCCTTTTCAATGTGAATGCTCATCGCTGTTCTCCTTCCCTTTTCAATACGGATCCTCTCGCTGCTTGTCCCTTTTCATTCACTTGAAGAAATCACCAAGCCGAAGCGAGCCGGAGCGAGCGAGCAAGTTTTCTTGTGCCTTCATCTTTTTGCTGCTCGAATTGCCTTCAATAGCTTGATCGATCCCCAATTGCTTGTCCCCTCGCGTGACCCTTCGCGTGATTTGCTCGCCCACTGGATTATCCAGAGAGAAGCTACACAAATTTGTTTTCTGATGAGCAGTAAAGGCTCTGTCATACAATGCAACTTTGTCTAACTTCTGGGCACTTAATATGTGCGGGTTTCCCTGTGTCCGCATTGTACCTTAGCTTGATCGATCATCGACCGCGCGACCCCACGCGTGCCCTTTCGCGTGATTTGCTCGCCGGTGCTTAGTGTGTGATTTGTGGGGAGCAGGGATGGCTCAGTGGTGAGCGCACTTGCCTCCCACCAATGTGGCCCGGTTCGACTCCCGGTCCCGGTGTCATATGTGGGTTGAGATTGTTGTTGGTTCTCGTTCCTGCTCCGAGAGTTTTTTCTCTCCTCAAAAACCAACACCTCCAAATTCCAATTCGATCTTCAGTCTCCCCGATTAGTAGTGCACTTGTGTACGGCTATAAGATTGGGAATACAATAAAGCTATTTGATTTTGATTTTGATTTTGCCCACTCGATTATCCAGAGAGGAACTGCTCGCAGTCTACAGTTTAATAATAATAATTATAATGATGATGATGATGATGGTGATGATGATGATGATGATGATGATGATGATGATGATGATGATGATGATGATGATGATGATGATGATGATAATAATCCAAAGAGCAACGCGAACAGTGAGGGAACTGGATATTTGTCAAATGTGGTCTGCTGTTTCTCTCCAAAAAGGGGGCCTTGTAAAATCCATGGCTGCAAAAGAAGTTTTTTTTTTCGGGCAGTTGGTACGAGGAAAGATCTCAAAGGCATGCAGAAAAAAGGACCCCTCTTAAGGACCCAGAACCAGCTCAGGCTCCTAAAGTGGACAGTCGCTACCAGGACAGAACACATAGGCATACAGAGAAAAGGACTTCTCTAATGGGCCCAAAACAGGCCCATGTCTGGGGAAACTCCAGGAAAAGAGTATTCAACAACAGGGCAAGGAAACCACATATAGAAAAACAACCTCCGAGATACGTATCAAAGGAACAAGGAACAGATACGAGAACAGACACAAATAACAACTCCGGTGATAGAAATTAATACTCTTTTGAGTCAGCGTGCTGTCAAGAGGTGTCATCCATCGAGCTGCCACTTTCTCGGTACTTCCCACCAAATTACAATAATACATGAAGCGGCAACCACAACATCGTTTGTTACTACTTAAGATGACATTAAGGGTAAAGTACGTGATATTTAAGAAAGTGCTTTCACATTGTGATAGTATTCTCGGACGGAGAAATAGTATGTTGTTCGTTTGTTTGTTTGCTTCACTTCTGAAACGTTCTAGTCTTGTTGAGTCTTTTAATCCGACTAGTGCAAATACTAGTTTCTGATTGGCTGTATAAAGTTTTGATTTCACAGGAGTGGTGGATATGTGAGGCCAGGCTGAAGGTCTGTCCACCTGATTTTTAAGTTAGATATCATGGACTTGTTATTCCAGGGCTGAGAGGGAGCTGAACGCCTCCCTTTTCGTCCCCGTTAGTTCCAATTTCCGCCTGTTAGAATATCACACAATTTTAAAGATTTTTTTCGTTGTCAACCATTCCCTGCCATCTAACGAATGTATGTATTTCCATGCCCATTGTTCCCCTTCGCGTACTTCTATTGCCTTTGCTTAGGGGCAACACTGCTACATGAATGAATTATATTTGTAATACTTATTCTTGCATGAATTTCATCCCGACGAGTTCATCTCGGTTTCTTTTCGTTTGCATGATACTGGTCCAAAATATGTTATAGGTGCTAGTCAGCACCGTTGCCTTTTCATCCCGAAGGCTGTACCGGAACGAGATTCCCAACCTGATAAGAACTCATACCGGTGTCATGTAAACGCGGCATGATCGTTCGTTTTAAGTTTCTTTCGGCTTTAATAATTTCTTTCCAGGATCAAACGCGTATCCCCGTGAGTCTGGAATATGTGAACGTGCGACACAATGTTGGGTGTTTCTTGGTATTACGGACACCATTGTTGGTTAGCTATTGGGTTGAAGTTTGATTATTGTTTATTGTCTTTTCAATCTTTCGTTTTACGTCATTTGGTGATCGCAACACCAGCAACATCAAGAAACTGCTCTATTAATTCATTTCATACCACAGTGAAGTTTGTATCTTCTTATGCGACGTCTCTTTCTCACTGCATTCTGTTTTAATATGTAGACAAGAGTGTTTGTGGAAATTAAATCACTCGTAAAGTTCATACGAAACTACATCCGGGACTCGAGTGGCGTATTTATGACGTCATTTCCCCCTTTTACACTGTTGTTTGTGCATAACTACTCTTGTCCATATAATAAAGAAAAAAACTACACGGTGGCTTGAAGGTATGCATTTTATTTTCTCTTGGCAAAAAGACAATATTTTACTCATTCGCTGCGCTTAATTGTTCGTAAAATTTGTTTCTACCACTCGAAAAAAAAAATCATATATTCGTGCCGCCGTGTAATATCCTCCATATCTTCGCGTCGCCGTGTGATATCCTCTCTATAGGCTCCAAATGATCAATCGAATAAGCCAATGCTAGCCAAATGTTTTTGTCAGTGAGACTACTCTTTCTGGTTTTAGAGTTTTAAGGGTAATATTTATTTCTGTGACATGATTATCTCAAGTTGTATCTTCCGAGATAGAGCGAAACGGCAATTTTAAAGAACAAAATATTTATTAATTTTATTTAGGTGAAAAATGTTATGGTGATGAAATTCAAATCTGAAAAATGAGATGTTAATTTTGTTGCAGTTACATTTTTGTGATACATACAAGAGACCACGCTTGTTTCTGAAATGTTGACTATTGTATTTGTAACTTACTCAAATAAAGTTCATGTTTCACAAGAAAACTAAAATATGTCCATTTCTCTGTGCATTATAGAGTGACTTTCAATTTGTACTTCTAACCTCTGGTACATGTAGGGCAATTAATCAACATTTCATGGTTCTCCTGGTCGAGTTTGAAGATATATTCATACCCAGAGACATGTCTCTTTAAGTTTACTTTAAAAAAAAACTGGTTTCAATAAAGTTCTTTTACACAGAAAATTAGAATAATCATTTCAAATGGACATTCATGCTTAAATTAGAAACATACATTGAATAGAGTATACGTTAGCGAAACGATAATGAAAAATATGACAGACGTATTTAAAGTGCATCCATAAAAAAGTCAACAGAAATCTTGAAGAACAACTCACTGTGGCCATTAGAGAGAACAAAAACCACAGAGTTATCTTAGAGTAAAATTAATCAGATGACTATAGTGTAAAATGTAAAACTCGATTAAGACAAAAGGCGATCGATTAGCCAGACATTTTTCAGCTGCGATACCTGTGGAAGATACACTAAATCATGGTGACTGAACTACATAACTCGAACGCTGCCTTCATTCGCCTTCGACTCTCACCGAAGTTCGGCCGCCAAATTTAAGTCTAACATGCATGTGGTATCTTCTGTAGGTAGCCACAAAGTTATCAAAGCATGATTACTCTTACTTGTGGAGGACACCACGCTTATACAATGGTGGCCAGATCACTACAGCGCTTGCGCAAAACAGTAGCCACTTTCAATTTAATTGCACACTTCTTGGGAGAACCAACAACCAATCAAAATAGGCTAGTTTCAAGATCACAAGACCGCGGAAAACAAAAAAACACTAAAGACGCATTTCTACAGGGTTGGTCTTAATCTCAAGAAAAATGTTTACAAATACCAGTGAAAGGTCCGCTATTTACAACTCTGGGTACTGTTTTATATAGTATTCACCCCTTTTCAGCTGGCAGAGGGGGATCCAGGGGAGGGATTGAGGGGGTTGCAACCCCCCCCCCCCCTTTGAGCAGCATTTTTTTTTTGTTATTTAGTTTAATTTCCCTCTAAAGGCGTTTTAGAGGGAAAAATCGGAAACATTATTTTTTTGGGGGAGGGGCATGGCTCCGGACCCCTTAAGAGCTCGTGCCAGAGGCACGGGGCCGTAACTCGCCTTCCACACCATTGGCGTTAAAGGTTACTACAAGAGTGTACAACCCCCCCTTTCAGAAATTCCTGGATCCGCCCGTGGCTGGTAGTTGTGCATATTCTACCTCAGACTGAGACTAACCCTTCAAAATAAGCTCGAAACTGGGCCAATGGATAGTCGATCTTCCACAAAAATTTGTGAATTTGAAAGAAGTGGCTACCGTATTGAGCTTTGCGCTTTAATGCGACATTGTTGAAAATTTCAGCTTAGCGCCAGAGACTTCCTTCATTCGTGCCCGTACTCGGATACGTTTAGCCGGTTCCTTCGGTTATGTGATGTGCAGTGGCCATGTTAGTCCTGGTATGCGGTATCTTCCACAGATGTCACATAACTCTAATTGCATAATGGGTCTTTTCAGTGATTTCTTCATAACAACTATATTGATAATAAACCTGAATCAGACTTGATGCTAATGGCCGCGGCTTAAAATTAAAGAAAAGCAGACAGTGAGAGAAATTAAAAAGCTAAAAACGCACGGCGGTCAAAATTGAGAAAAGTTGAATCAAGATTGTATAACAACAAAAATAGTTTCTAGCTCCACTCAAGGATTACTTCAAATCATTCACTAAGGCCAGCTTTAGTCGTTCAAAATTAAGTTTCCTACTTTAAGAATTTTTTCTTATGAATAATAAAAATAATGAATATTAAAAATATATATATATATAAAATTTAAAGTTACAAAAGAACTTTTCCCTTGACAAAAACTTTCAAAATTTTGCCGCAAATCCACCCTGTGAACACATTTTTTCGTTTCTTTACTTTCTGCTTCCTTGGCTTTCCTTCATCTTTCCTTGTGTTTCCATTTACCTCTTCTTTCTTTTGCATATCATAGTGTTCTCTTTCTTCGACCTCTTTTCTGACAGGACCACAGTCACTGCCCTTAAAAATGTCCTTTGTCTCTTCTTTCTTTTCCAGTTCATCAAAATCAAAATCGTTCTTAACTTCCGGACTATGCTGAACATCACTGAGATCAACACCATCATCACAAACATTGCTATCCTCACCAGTAAAACAACCAAATCTATCAAACCCATCAACATTGACACTGACAAAATCGCCTCCATCCTCAAAATTATCTTTGACATCAAAATCGTTCTCAGCTTCCAAACCATTCTTAACGTCCTCAAATCCATCTCCACAAATTTCATTGTCCTTATCGTATAAATACTCGAAACCATCAAAGCCTACAAAATCGTCATCGTCCAAATTAACACGACCATCATCCTCGAAATCAACGTCATTCTCAACCGCCTCGTACCTCTCGTTATCGTCATCAAAACTATCACCCTGAACATCTTTATCGTCGCCATACAATAAAAGAAACCCATCACATCCAACTAAACCATCATCCTCCGAATCGCAGGAAACATCATCCTTAACAGCAACGTCATTCTCAACTGCCTCAACACCATTGTTAAGGTCATCAAAACTATCACGGTCATACAAAAGCTTAAACCCATCACATCCAACTAAACTATCATGGCCCAAATCACCACAGCCATCCCTAAAATCATCATATTCATCGCAACAAACGTCATTACCTTCACCGAACAAACAACGAACACCATCATATACTTCCAAAGAATCACTGCTAAAATCTCCACAACCCCCAAAATCATCCTTCACATTCTCATCCTCAAAAATTCTCTCAACATCAGCGTCAAAACCATTACCACAAACATTCCTATTCTCATCACACAACCAATCCAAGCCATCAAAAGCGACAGAGCTATTATCGTCAGAATCATCAGGATCTTGTTGTGACAATTCTTCATCATCAGCGTCATAATCTTCTTCTGCTGTGCTTTTTTCTTCATCACCTTTTTCATCTTCATCCTCCTTACCGGAATCACTGCCGTCCTCACAGCCCTCGTCATCCTCGTAGTTCTCATCGTTCTCAGAATCAATGACGTCCTCGCAACCCTCGCCGCCCTCACAATCCTCGCCGCCCTCACAATCCTCGCCGTCCTCGCAATCTTCGTTATCCCGACGATTTTCGTCATCAACAGAATCCTCTTCTTCTGAAGATGATTCGAAAGGTGAAACGTTTTGGCCCTCTGTGAAGTTCCACGTTGTTCTTGCGGTTGGCCTTGTTCTTGTTCTCTCCAGAGCACGGACGAACTTCTTGAAGTTAGCCTTGACTAGAATGAGCAATTGATGCGGATCTTGTAGAATGTTGTTATGGACCCAGCATTCCACCGCGTTTTGATAGTATTTAAATTTGTATCCTTCAGGCAGGTGGAATGGGGTCCCCTTGAAATTTAAATAAAATTCAGAGTCGGTCAAAAGTTTGTGTTTACGAGGAATGAGGCCAGCAACAGTTTGATTGTGAACGAAGAATTGATTTCCTTTTTGAGCGATATAAAGTATTCTAGTCAGGCGTACTCCGACAACAGTCTCTTCTCTTATTTTAACGATCTTTGTAATTTTCAAACGTTGTCTCTTGGATTGTAGCACACCGAAAATCACCGTATAACGTTGGTTTTCAGTCTCCACTGTTTGCCTTACTTCCTGTGCTTCCCAGTCCATGTGATTGTTTTCCTCGCTCTCCCCGTAGTGATGTTCAAACCGACTGATTTCTTGGTTGAATTCTTTTGCCGTAGCCATTTTACTACTATAAGACACACTGATTAAAGCTTTCCACGCTTCTTCAAAGCCGAATAACGAAAACTTGCCTACCTTTGTTTCGTGATGCATTCGAAATGCGTCACTGAGTTGTAAATAGCGCGCGCAAGTTGTATGCTCGAATTTTCAGCAACTGAAAGCTTATTTTTAAGACGAGCTTGGAATGCTTGAGGATGTCATTAAGACAGAGATGTGGAGTTCTATCATAACTAGATTATTAGATAAAAAAGCCAACACAGTCCAAGATAGTTTATACTTCCACTTCTCTTTATTCCTCACGCATCCGACATAAACGAAGAACGGAATTCTCCGTCTGTTTATGAAAATGAACAGACTGATACAATTGTTTGATATATAAGCTAAGAATTCTTGGTTGCGTTGCAAAAAACCTAACCCTGGAAGTAACTGCTAACGTCAGACGTCAAATTGACTGGAGTAATCGTCTGACATTAGCAGTTTCGCCAGACGTTAAGTTGTATACAACTTGCCCTTGGGGTAAGAAAGTCTCCAACCCCCAAAAAGTCCCAGTTCGCTTATTTCGCACCCAACTCCTCCCCGTCGATAATGTACCTGCCCCCGCCCGGGGCATTTAACCACGTATTTATCCTGTCACGTATCTGTAACGAGAATCTAGGTAATTAAACTATTTTGATTGCAAGGCTGGCAGACCTGGCACTACAGCAAAGGACACTTTTCGTCAGGCCAATAATTCAACTAGTGATAATAATAAGCCGTTATATCCTTCAGTTTAGCACTGGCCCTAAAGAAGACTAGTTGTACTAGTTGAAATATTGGCCTGATTTAAGTGTCCTTTTGCCATAGTTCCAGCGTTCCTATCAAAATAGTTTATTCTCACGTTTCAGTGACGTCTTGAACGAGGGTGTCTCGAAAACACAGACCTCGAAAACCAAGACCCCAGACCCCAGACCTCGAAAACACAGACCTCGAAAACCCAGACCTCGAAAACGCAGACCTCGAAAACACAGACCTCGAAAACGCAGACTTCGAAAACACAGACCTACTAAAAACCACTTACGTGTCAAAAATACTGTAAACAATGACAGCCTTTGCTAGCGAGCGAATTATGGCTGAAATAAAAAATTATAAATCCCCTAGTTTGTCGTGGGTGTTACGAAAACTAAGATATATTAAAATCAGAAAAACCATTGAAATAACTATTGTAGACGTACAATGAGCACCAGTAACTGTCATTTATAGCTGTCATGATATGTGAGACACTTCGCGCGTGGTGGTCATCACTCCTTTCGGCTCTTGGCTTTGTTTTTCTACGCAATCATCTTGTTATCGTTAAATATGGTCTGAGTTCTGTTATTTAGGAATTTTCAAATAAAGAAACCTTTCCTTTGCGAACCCACATTGATTTTTTTTCAAATTCATTTATTTCAATTTGTTTTTATCGAATGCCGATTTCCGTTACCTGATTACCGTTGCGTGACATCTGGTCATCGATTTTATAATTATTATCTGTTATGATAGGTCAGTGAGTTTCAATCGCTTTCGGGTGCCTTTGTATTTTGTACTTTGACTGATCCACTTCTGTTTAGACCCGATTAATACATTTCATTTTCATATCGACTTTTGGATATCGAGGTAATTGGCAACAAACAGTTTCTAAACAAAAGAAATAGAAACGACAAACAGGGGATTTATAAACATTGTTTACAGTATTTTTGACACGTTAGTGGTTTCTGTGTTTTCGAGGTCTGCGTTTTCGAGGTCTGCATTTTCGAGGTCTGTGTTTTCGAGGTCTGGGTTTTCGAGGTCTGTGTTTTCGAGCCACGCGCGAAGTGTCTCACATATCATGACAGCTATAAATGACAGTTACTGGTGCTCATTGTACGTCTACAATAGTTATTTCAATGGTTTTTCTGATTTTAATATATCTTAGTTTTCGTAACACCCACGACAAACTAGGGGATTTATAATTTTTTATTTCAGCCATAATTCGCTCGCTAGCAAAGGCTGTCATTGTTTACAGTATTTTTGACACGTTGGTGGTTTTTAGTAGGTCTGTGTTTTCGAAGTCTGCGTTTTCGAGGTCTGTGTTTTCGAGGTCTGCGTTTTCGAGGTCTGGGGTCTGGGGTCTTGGTTTTCGAGGTCTGTGTTTTCGAGACACCCCTTGAACGAGCATCTACTCGCCCGATTACTCCCTGAATTGTACTCCACTCCGTCCAATTACCATGACTACTAATTTTTTCTGCATTCATACGTTGTACACTGGAGATGATAATAATAATAATAATAATAATAATAATAATAATAATAATAATAATAATAATAATAATACAACAGGGACCGTGAGGGAACTGGAGATTTGTCCCCAGGTCACTCAAATGTGGTCTGCGGTTTCTCTCCAAAACAAAACGTGTCCTTGTAAAAACGATGGCTGCAAAAGAAGTTGTTGTTTTTGTTCTTTTCTGCTTTATTCCTCCAAATCTGAGCGACAAAGTGCTTTCACTCACAGATGTAGACTTTGACGACAGAGTGTTTGGCTCCTCCACGCACTTTGTAATGTTTTATGGGCCTTGGTAAGTTGTTGTAGAGATTTCGTAGTCGTATACTGTATACAGTACCGCAATGAGGTTTATGGTCTTTTATAGCAAACTCCAAGGCTAAATTTTGCGGGAAAATTTGTATTGAGTTATCGACTTAATTTTGCTTTCTCACACTTAAGCTGCATTTTTATAGAAGATGTATTTAAAGGAGAAATAAGCATTTTCTATTTTACTGTACTATAAATAATACAGCTCTGTACCAGTTGCACTGGTACAGAGTTCATTGTTCCAAGCATTTTTGGCTTTTCTGTAGACCTCCTCAGCTCATGTGTTAGCAGAAGAACTAAGCTTGTGTGTAAGTTAAGTCATATTGAGTGATGGAAGCAAATAAAGTTGAAAGGTGAAATTTTTCTTAAGTTAAATATATTCAGTGAGACTTAACTCCTATGTTTTTTGTCACCATCAGGTGCGACCACTGCAAGAGCTTCATGCCAAAATGGAATCTTTTAGCTGACCACTACAGTAAAATTCCTCACAGTGAACATGTAACAATAGCTAAGGTAACAAAAGACCAAATATAATTCTTTGGAGTGTTATGTGAAGTGTTTGACGTGTTTTTGGCAATTCAAGTTGTTGCTCTTTCAATTAAGCTTATGTTAATTTAAGCATTAAAATGAAACTTTAATAAGAATTTTAATTATTTATTTGTTTGCCTGTTCAGTGTTTTCTTTCAAATTTAAATACTGTATTTTTGGCCAAATTCTTTTTGCTCTTCTAGGACAGAAAAACTACTGATCAAAAAGAGACCCAGTGATAAGAGAACAAGTCTTTAATTCCAATATCATTGCAAAATGCACCACATCAGTGAGTGACGTAAAAACACTGCTATCAGCTAAACAACATGGTCATTCAAAATTTATAACTACTTATTTGTAAATGATTTTTATCTTCAGGTAGATTGTACGAAAGAGACACCACTCTGTGCGAGACAAAATATTCGTGCATATCCAACGTAAGCAAATTTACTTGCCAATGGTTAGCTTGAAGATGGGTAGCCTCCATTGCAGATGTTTTTAGGGCTGACGTCACACAATCCATTCCTCCTTTATGCATGTCTGCTAACAGAGCCAGCAAAAACGTTTGAACCAATTACAGCCCATTTACAGGTTTTTGTAAAATGAAATTTGACCTTGTTGTCACCAAAGTTGAATTCTATTATGTTACTTCACACAGTGGTTTTCTTGTACGGTTTGTGCCCAGGGGGAGTACTCTTAGATTTCAAGTGACGGGGATGATCAAAGGATTTTTTTGGGTTTGAAATATTTTTTGATTCTGGGATTTTTTGGATAGGAGAATTTGGCAAGTGTTTTTTTGTATGTGTTTGTGGCTTGATTTAAGTAGGGATTTTTTGGGTATTCAATCTCAAGATTCTTGGTAGTGCTGACTGTGTAGTTCATGTTATAACATGTAATCCTTTTTGGAAATTTATAAGGCTTGGAAATTCAGCATGGGATTTTTTGTGGGGTTAATTTTTGGTGCAGGGATTGTTTGGGGTTTTGTTGGAAGCCCTATGGATTTTTTTGGGTTTTGATTTTTGCCCCCCCCCCCCCCCGATTCGATCTTCCCTGTCACTAGAAATCCAGAATACATCCCCCCCTGGGGGTTTGTGTTTATCTCCAAATATTGAACCAAGGCAATAACTCAATAAAGTATATCATGTGTAAGCTTTAAAACAAACTGTTAAGATACATTTGAAATAACTTCATATGAATTTGAAGTTAAAATGATTTTCTTTCAAGAGAATGTTATTTTGTCCAAAACTTGTAAGTGACCTTAATGCTTGGTGTAAATTACAAGATGGTCATGATTGTTTATTTGGGTTAGCTGCATAGCGAGCCAGAACACATAAGATAGCTCAGTGTTAAGCAGACATTCCACAGGGAGGAGCACATTACAAGCCCAAAGAATGTCTGCACTGGAGGGTAAAAAATAGGTTTCATAATGTTTCACTTTAATCTTCCTGACACTGCCCTGGTGTCAATTTACAAAAATAAAGTTTGGAGCATTCTGACTAATTCTAATCAACTAATTTATTCTTGTTTTTTGCGTTGCCATCTTCTTACCAATAGTGTAGCTTCACCACTCTCCATATAAATAAAGTGCAACCCACAATTCCTTGATTTTCTCTGATGAGGGGCTAACGTTGGAAACTTCAGCTTTCCATCTCTTTACGGTGGCCAATTCACCTCAACATCGACTTGGTTGATAAATCCAAAATTTTGTGTTTCACGTCCCCACTGACAGTTTCTTTAGAAACTAACCCCCTTGCTTGTTTGTTTAATATGATCAATGTCACACAAAAGAGATGCCCTGGTCTTTGAAAGTGGAGAGGCAGTGTGGCTGAGTGGTTAGGGCATCAGACTTGTAATCTGGTGGTCCCTGCTTCAAGTCCTGTTCTTACTGCTCATCGCCATCATCATCACCTCTCTCTGTGTCAGAAGGTGCATAAGGCCATGCAGTGTTCTTACCAGACTGCAGCATTGCGGTATTGCTGCACTCTTTCAGGAAATGCCCCACTAGAATTAGCCTTAGGCCTCCCAAGGGCACAAAGAAAGGGGAAACAACGCCTTATGCAACATACGCACATTTCTTTTTAAGGGGGGAATATACCTGAATTTTGAGGAAATAGGATAAGATTTAAGAAAGAAATAAAAGGGGATTAAATTTTTGTACACACTCCCAGACAGGCCAACCCCATGCAAGAGCACTTGGGGTTGTTTGTGACCTGTTTTAGTATCTGTCAATTAATTATTAACTTTAAAATTTAATTTTAACTCACCTTTAATTCTGAACAATTTTCAATTTTCTTCAAATTCATCAATTTTCCACCCCCTTCTCCTTCTTTACATTTAATTTAAGAATTGCAAAAAAATTTGCTCAGATTTATGGGAACTCGCACTATGATCCTCCGATAGCATTTTTGGATTGAGTGAAATCTCCTGGAGATAATTAAGAAAAAAAGGCTAAAACGTTTGGTGAAAAGGTATCCATGTATAATCCCCCCTAAATATAAACCAAAATTTTATTGGTTATGGCATCTTCATTCAGACATTGAACATTTATTACTTAAGAAAGTATGAGGTATTTACTCTGGCTCAGAGCTGTGAGTAAAACATTAAGTTAATTGTATCTAAATTGTGACCCGCTTTTCTCCCTTATGACTCCCTGTTAGCTTCTCTATGGGTCTTGTGGACCCCGAAGTAGAAAATCCTGGTAAGAACACTGGCCCTGTGTTGACTGCTGTTTGGTCAACGTCTTTTCTTGGTTGTCCTGAGTTTGACCCCTTCCCCTCACTTGTGAATAACCAACTGGTCTCCCTCATGCCAGTTGTGGCAAAGTCTTGGGTATGTGAAACCTGAAATTATGTGAAACTAGGTTTGTAATCCCATACCAGAATAGACTTAGGCATTGACTATTAGTGAAGTAAAAAAAAAAAATGAGAACCAGCTGTATTTCAGGGTCCGTACAGGTCCTGGAAATCCTGGAAAGTCCTGGAATTTTATTCTGGAATTCTCCAGGACTGGAAAGTCCTGGAGAAAAATTAATGCAGGTCCTGGAAATCTGAGTCATCATCGACTCAGTTGATAAATCCAAAATTTTGTGTTCCACGTCCCCACTGACGCAGCACCACAGTTTCTTTAGAAACTAACCCCCTTGCTTGTTTGTTTAATATGATCAATGTCACACAAAAGGGATGCCTTGGTCTTTGAAAGTGTAGAGGCAGTGTGGCTGAGTGGTTGGGGCATCATCAGGTCCCTGCTTCAAGTCCTGTTCTTACTGCTCATCGCCATCATCATCACCTCTCTCTGTGTCAGAAGGTGCATAAGGCCATGCAGTGTTCTTACCAGACTGCAGCAAGTCCTGGAATTTTATTCTGGAATTCTCTAGGACTGGAAAGTCCTGGAAAAAATTAATGCAGGACCTGGAAAGTCCTGGAAATCTATAAAATCTTGCAATAAAGTTTTCTTTAAAAACAACTTTCTGCAGGATTATTATTGGATTTCTATTTCGTAAGGGTCTATTGCTTCAATTACTGTGCATTTGGGAGCCCTGGAAAAATGTATTTGAGTCCTAAAAAGTCCTGGAAAAGCCTGGAAATTTGCTTCTGACAAAGGGCACAAACCCTGGTATTTACAACATGATTGTGTATGGACCTACAAGTTTGGGGGACCATGTAACTGAAAGTAATATGTCAAACAAACACAACAGACTTTTAAGAATCCCAACTTGCAAGAGGTGGGCCAGTTGGCTATTTAAATATAAAGCTCGGAGGAGTTGAATTTGGGACTACCAGAGACAAGTCCAGGTATTGGTAGGAAGTAGGGTTTGAACCCGAGGCCTTGGATTACAAATTCCAATCCCTATACAACTAGGCTACACTTTCCTCTGGCAAGGAAAAGGAACAGAAGCCTTTATCGTTTACAGTAGCAGGAATTTTTATTTTTTTGCACAGGTTAAGGCTGTATTACGATCATGGTGAAGTCAAGAGATACAATGGTAAAAGACGAGTAAATGACCTCAAGGCCTTTGTTGAGAAATTTGTTGTGACATCTGAGGTAAATTGACATAAAACTCTTACTACATATAATTTATGTTGGGAATTTTTTTGTTATTATTTATTTTGCTTTTTTTCTGTAGTGTATTGTCATTAAATGATTCCAACTTAAAATTGATAATACGAGTGACAGCAAAGGGAGAACTACGCTCTTCCCAAAAATGCTCAAAATCTTACCCAATTATATGCTTAAAATAATGTTTGTACCTTGTACAGTACCACTCAAATGTAATTTGACAGTCTCTTTCAAGTCGAAGATCGAGAATCGATTCTCGAAACTCGATTCACGCGAGAATCGAGTACCAAGAATCGAGTATGGAGAATCGAGTCGAGAATTGAGAAAATAATGAGCTTGCCGCTTCAGTGATTCCTCGATTGAATAAATCGAACAAAAGAATCACAATTCAGGCCAATTCAAAGAATGCAAGCTAAGAATGATGTAGTGTAAACAGAAGACAGTTCGTCTGTTATTGCTGCTTGAAATAACACATTGATGCTCCACACATCATGAAAACCAAAGATAATACTTTTTATGTTTGCGGTGATGACATGTATGTGTAATATGCACTTACTGTCGGTGTTTCTAGTTATCTCCGATATAATCAGCCTACTCTTTTCAAATTCCAGAACATGCATATAGAAGGTAATTTGTATTACAACTGTTAGTGCCAATGAAAAAAAGATCTTGAGAAAGTACCAAGATGGTGACCAGTGAATTTAAGCCTGACTATGCCATTGCAGAAATTTGGAGAAAAATCTAGAGATAGCCCTCAAGAAAACTACCTTTGATTTATAATTCCAATAGGTTCCCCTTTTGGTTAGTACTTTTACCTTTGAATGTACAAGGAGGGGTGGATGCCACCCCCTCCCCCCCCCCCCCCCCCCGTGAGGTCTTTCTTGAATTTTTCCAGGACAATTTTTCATCTGCACCTTCTGTTTTCCGTAGCTGTACATATTTCCCTTAGATACATTTTGACAGAAGTTTGGTGAGAATCAGTTGCTATGGTTATGAGATATGACATCATTATAGTAACAGGTGGTCAAACCATTTTTGAATAAAAATGTATTTATAGGTGAAAAAAGCACATTTTTTACAAAAAAAAAAGCAGCAAAGTGTTTAATTATGTGACATACTACATGTCTACCAGTCAAAATGTTTAACTTCTGCCGTTTTTTGATAATTTCTAACTATGGGTAAAATCGACCTTGGCAGTGGTCTTAGATGATTTAACAGGCTTCAGGAAATGCCACAATCTATAATATATACCGCACCTTGTAGAGCACATAACAGGCTCTTCTACGAAGGTAAAGTGTTTTCAAAATATCGTAAGACAGCAAAAACCCAGGGGGATCCATCACCCCCACCCCCCACCCCCATGTCTACTAGTCAAAATGTTTAGCTTCTGCCGTTTTTTGATAATTTCTAACTATGGGTAAAATCGACCTTGGCAGTGGTCTTAGATGATTTAACAGGCTTCAGGAAATGCCACAATCTATAATATATACCTCACCTTGTAGAGCACATAACAGGCTCTTCTACGAAGGTAAAGTGTTTTCAAAATATCGTAAGACAGCAAAAACCCAGGGGGATCAATCACCCCCACCCCCCACCCCCTTATACCACAGTGGAGGTGTGACCTTGCTTGTATGTCCGAGGGTTATGTACAATTCCTTAATTTCTAATGTAATACAATTTTTTAAGCAATTGCAAATTACAACCAGTATGCAATGCTCAATTGACAAACACTTGATGAATGCTAGTATGCAACCCTCAATCCATCAACACTTGATGAATTACTGGCCAAAACAAGTGCCATGAATTCCGGGCTTTGTTGTGCTGCTCTTCTTTTGAGCTCTCCTGTTGAGCTGTTCTTCCCTTGTCTTTTTGAATTTTAGAAAAATGAGAAAGATGTAGCAGAAACAAGTGAACCAGACAATGGCCTGTACACATTGACATCAGAGACCTTTGACAAACATGTGGAAATGGGTCTGCATTTTATAAAGTTTTATGCCCCATGGTAAGCAAGCAGTTGTAAAACATTTTTCTTTAAAATGATGGCCTCACATCCAATTTATCAAAAATTATCAACTGACAGGTAGTCATTTGTGTGGCTGCGTAAATTTTCTAGGTTTTTCTCTTGTGTTTTTATAGGTCTGAGTTGTCATATTTATGAAATTTCCACTGTATTTTGCTTTGACTCATACTCAGTGGCCTATTACTTCCTCTCATAAAGTTAAACAGAAAAGCTGCACTCAGGGAACTGTTCCTGGATCCAGAGATGCAGTAGACCTTCACTGAAAAAATATCTTAATAGTAGTATAGACAATGAAAAATTACTGGCACAGGAAAAAATAGATTTGTGTCATTCCATGTTACCAAAACCATTGAAACCTTTGTAACATTCAACATTTTATGGACTTCCTGAAGAAGGACAGCTTGCTGTCTGAAACATTGTAACATCGCATCTCTATTTTCCTGTACCACTGGTTTTTTCATTGTTTATTACTTCCTCATCTGTTTTCAAGGACAAGCTTATTATTTTTGGCCAGAATCATCACTTGAACATTAATATTTTTTCATAAATCCCTTCATTTGTTTCCGTGACAGGTGCAGTCATTGTCGCAAGCTTGCACCCACATGGAAAGCATTAGCTGAGTATCACAAAGACAATGTGGACATCACAGTTGCTAAGGTACAATCACTGATCAAACTGGTAGTGAACTCTTTGGAGTTAGGGTGGAGTGTGCTGGCTGGAGATCGAAACTGTAACATCACATGTATATCAGAGGTTGTGCTAATTGTTTAACCCTTCAAGCCCTAGCAGTGACGAAAATGAAATTTCTCTTTTCATTATTACTACTTGTTTAAACATTCAGGTGATGAGAATAAAGAAAGTAATCGCCAAGAGTAAGGTTTCTTGATATTTAGACAAATTCTTCTTACTAGTTCCATAAGAAACGTATGGAGAACAGTAAGGAGAATATGCATTTTTATATCAGGGCTTAAAGGGTTAATATGTGGATCCTCACTGCACACCAGGAGGCAGCATGGCCTTGGACAGCACTGGACTTCAATTCTGTAGGCCCTGCATTTTAGTCCTGCGCTGATCCCAGGGGGTCCCCCTCAGGGCTCTGACGACTAGCTGGAGCTGTTTACTGTACTAGTGAAACTTCTTGGTTGCACTTGTTAGTAGGTAGCCAACTGTTCTTGCGTCCTATCAGTAGGGGTTCTTAACCATATGAATTTGCAGTTTGAATCATTTGTTTATATAACTGAAGTTTGATACTTGGTCCCTCTAGCAACTTCTGCTAGAAATGCTGACCAAGGGTAAATAAAGGAAATTTTTGTATTTTATTTTTATTTTTACACACAGTTTCAGTTGCAGTGTTATACAACTTCATGCATTGAGCACACAAGCTGTGCCTAAAGAAGTGTAGCCAAATTTTAAGCACTGATCAGTGGGCATTTTAATAATTTTATTGGCTGACAGTGTCAATAAGTCCAACTGGTTTTAACTGTAAATAATTATATAACTAATATGATAGCCAGAATACTACTTTGAAGGAATACTACTGAAGGAATACTACTTTGAAGGAAAACCTCTTGACACGTCAATAAAGTTTATTAATTAATTAATTAATTAATTAATCTATGTATGAAATTGATGATGTATACTTGTTCATGTACTTTTGATTGTCTGCAGATTGATTGCACAACTGAGGGCAAAAAGTGTACAGAACACAATATCCACGCATTTCCTTCACTCAAACTGTTCAAAGATGGAAGAGAGGTTGGTTGAGAGCCGTAAAATCAATCCTCTAGTTAACAGTGTTCTTAACTCTTGTCAAGTGTGTACTGCACAGTACATTGCCATATTTTATGGAGAATCTATGAAGTATAATTATCCAGCTGTTGATCAAAACAAGAAAAAAGGGGGAAGGGAACGGCATTATAAAAGGGTATGGAAGCAGGAAATTTAGAACTCCTGTTTCCCCCTCCCCCCTCCCCCTCTCCCCTCCCCCCTGCCCCCTGCCCCCTGCCCCCTGCCCCCTCCCCCCTGCCCCCACCGAAAGTAAAGGGTACAGAAATTTGGCAACGTCAACCCCCTGTCCCCTCTCCTTTGGGGTAAAAGCTCGTGCTCAACATACAGTAGAGAGGTGAAGATAATGCTAATGCAATATTTAAGGACAATGTCTCGTTTTGTTACTGCACATACGTTCCGTGCATCTCTTCTAATTAAACAATAGAGTTCTTCTGTTGAAGGCACTACCGTGTGATAGGTTGCCCGAGGAAAATGTTGAAATGTGAAGTTTGAACATCAAATTTCCGCGGGAACCTACCGCGGGAACCTCGATTTCAACCAATGGGAGCATGCCAAAATTTAGTGTTGCACTATACTGTCAGACAGTAAAACAGACTTGGGGCTGGACATCTAAGAAGTTGGAGTAACTTGCCCCTGAACTGAGGCAAAGTATGTAACATAATTGAAATTTGTTGACATAGGTGGACAGTTATGAAGGTTCTCGCTCACTTGATGATTTGAAGAACTATTTGACGCTGAAGATCTCTGAGTACAGCCTGTTAAGTAGTGCGACTACTGAGAATAGCGAGTCCGCTGAGGAGATACCATCTGACACTGCAGACTCAGATATGCAGGTAAGAGTACAGCCAGACCTTCACAGCGGTCAAACATACGACGCGTGCGCAGTTCCCGCCATAACTTTCAGAAAAAATACAGACAAATGTTGAACGTTTCACTTTAACCGGATAACTTACCGCCCGTTTCCAAAAGCTTAAGCTTTTTACGCTGTGTGTGTGTTCAAAATGAAGTAACTGTCTTCCCCGAGTTTTATCTGTGCGAAATTCGGTTTGTCATTTTCATACGAAAACTTAACTTGTAAACTTAACGCTGGAACTGATTCAAACTGCAAGGCTCTGAAAAACCGGAAGTGATGCTAGTTTTTGCATTTGACCGCTGTGAAGACCTCAGTATTCCAGTTTCCAGTTCTACAAGACGGCTGCATAAAAATGCTGAAGACGTATTTTTAGCAGGAAAGTGCTGAATTCTAAATTAGCACAGTACACAGAGTTGCAAATAGTTCATCTTCTCGCTGGTATTTGTGAGTACAATATTTTACTTCAGATTGAGACTTACCCTGTACAAATGCCTTTTTTATCCAGTGGCCTTTAACCCTTCAATCCCTAACAGTGACGAAAATGAGATTTCTCTTTACATCGTCACTGCTTGTTCAAACATTCAAGTGGTGAGAATAAAGGAAACAATCACCAAGGATAAGATGTCTTGATATTTAGACAAATTCTCCTTACTATTTCCATACTAAATGTATGGAAAACAGTAAGGAGAATATGCATTTTCATATCAGGGCTTAAAGGGTTAACCACACTTTTGAATGAACTCGAGACTTTTCTCTGTGTTCACAATTTCTTCTTGAATGGTAATGATTAACTTTATACAAACGTTCAAGCTAAGAAAGTGCAAGTAATTCCTTTCACTAATTACACGTACATTTATTGCTGTTTTGTTCAATGAGTCTCTGAAGGGTATACTACAATGCAAGACAATCCTAAACCAGGATACTATGGTGTTATGGTGTCGATAAGTGTCGCTGTAAGTTACTACAGTTACCTAGCCTAGCCGCTGTCGGCTTCCCGAAAATTCTAGCTGATCTTTTTCCGCACTCTCAGCAACATTTTTGTTCCTCCGAAAATGGAAATCAAAAGGAATCAATTTTAGTTACCCACCGGATACGATAGTTTGAGATGACATTTCGCCAAAGAAGACTCTAGTTTTTTTCACAATTAATTTCGAATTTGTGAGGCGGTTAATGCCTTCCGAACGAAAACTCCAACTAAACGATTCATTGGGTGCCTCTGTGTTTTGCAGTCTAATCAAATTCAACATCACGGAAATGGGTGTTCCTGTGTTAGTAGTCTAATCAAATTAAAAATCACGAAAATGGTGTCCCTGTGTCTGCAGTCTAATCAGATTTTAAATCACGGAAAATGCTGCTCAACAAACTAGTTTTCATTTGGATACTTACACTGAAAGGCTTAAGGGGGGGGGGGACTGTTAACTACAGATCTGGGGTTGTTGCTAAGGGATTTTTGTGGTTGGTACTTTGTCATACGCTGTTTTGCAGCGTTTTGTGCCGCTAGGTTAGTGAAATGTATGAGGAAAAACATCGGAATTTTAAAAATTGACATTGCGCGTGCGTGGCTAGTGCCAGTCCCCAACCGCGCGTTAAAAAGAAAAATCCCTAAAACTCGGAGGAAAGGAGGTAGAGTTCGGATTTTTTTCGCAAATCGGACGTAACTTAGCTTTCTGTACAATCTGACGTAAGCGATTACAAAGAATAGAAAAACAACAGTACAAAAGTATAAATACACGTACTTATGAGGTCATAGCTTCCATAATAATGCGAATTTTAAGAAATAAGTACGTCACGTTTTGCACCTTGATAATCGTTAAATGCCGGCATTGTTTTCAATAACCAAAACTGTATGCTGTTTGAGCTTTAGGCTTTTTTTCTGTGTAGGTCACGTGACCTGCCAAATATGCCTGTGACTCGAAAATCTTGAACACCTTTCCCATGGAACAAACATGGCGAAGCAACTTATCTGTAGAAGTTAGGGTTTCCAAGATATGATGATTACGAACTTCCCATAGAAGCAATATGGTAGTTAAGAGTCTCCCCCATGAAAAGTAGACTCAAAAAGTAAAAGGGCATTGTTACACTATTTACCGTAAAGTTTCGAAAGTAACGACCCTCGTTACTTTCGGATTTAGCAGCCTTTTCCGGCCTATCGCTACTTTCGGAGGGTCGCTAATTTCGGGTAGCTAAAACGTGTACCGTACATGGGCCGTTCGAAGTTAATAAAATCGCGACAAATGTGAAAACATACAAACTTTTTATTTGGAGAAACTTATTACATGTTATTCATGTTTTTCATAACAATTCGAAAGAATCAGTCTTTGAATAATCTACAGTAGCGGCAGTCAGTAATTCCCATTAATACTGGTAATATTAAATCGTATTGTGAGCTGTTGGAGTTAGTCGTTGCAGGCTTTCCTTCAAATCTTTCCTTAGCTTTCGAAATCCTGTTTTGACTTTCACTTCACCGCCTCGCACCCAAACACCTTCCGGAGCACTCCTACTCTGTCCAGTTACCCGACATGACACCAAGACGTTGTTATCCGTATGTGACGGGTATTCCGAGACGAAAGGAATATTTTTTGAAAACAAATGTAATGTACTTTAAGAGTTATGTATTGTCAATTGAATAGGAATGTCAAAGATCATTATAATCATTAAAGATAAACTCCCGATCAGTTTGGTATAGCTTGTTATAGCTATCATTTCCGTTATTCCTTGCTAAAAAGGGAAATTACTTTTGTGGTCGCTACTTTGGGAGGGTCGTTAAATTCGTGGGGTCGCTACTTTCGGGATTTGCTAACACCTGTGAAATTTTATCGCTACTTTCGAGGGGTGGTTACTTTCGGAACCTTACGGTATGACTCCGTAGGTTTGACCAAGTCATTATTTTGGCAGTATGTGTAAAAATGCTACCTTACCACTGGACCCATAGCCTAAACCTCTGGTAGTAAATAAACAACGTTTTCGTTTCTTTTCAATGTGAAGGTAAAGTTTTGTTGTTTTCCTGTGCTTTGTTTTTAGATCAAGCCATTCAAGCTAAATGAAGGGAATTTTGATGCCATGGTCAGTTTTGGTACAACATTTGTTAAGTTTTATGTCCCTTGGTAAGTTTGTCATAGAAATGCCATAGTTTTTCGTAGAAATGTAAGACATAATTAAATTCTTAAAAACACTTCGTCTCGGCAACCGAATTTCTAGCTCTCTGATTGGTTCACTGCACACAGCTTATCAGCAATTATATAACCCACCGATTATTTTTCGCGCACGCTCGTTGGATTAAACACATCACGTTAGGGGACATTTTATTGACGAGATAAAAACAAGAAAGGATGACTGATAAGGACTTCCGCTCAGGTTGTCGAAACGTCAGACAATAACATCACCAACAGTTCTTCTCAGGACTAAACTCACCCAGACGAACATACTTTACCGTCATATGATCTGACTCCTGGGTTCAAACCATTTTACCGTTTTCAAGTATAACTTCATAGGACTAGTGCTTTGATACTACAAAACGTACGGTTCTTAGCGAGATAGATAATTGTAGCTGTTTGTTTGTATTGTTGTGGTCTGTAGGTGCCTTCACTGTCAGGAACTGGCTCCTGTCTGGGATCAACTTGCCAACAAGTGCGCTGACGGCACCTCAGGACCAAGAATTGCCAAGGTTCGAAATAACTAGATTTTTACCTTTTTTATTGGAGGACATTGTAAAGGCCAGGCCAAACGAGACACAAAATACACTTGCAAGTTGCATTAAGGAAAAAAAAGTAACACTGAAAGCAGCTTGGGTAAAATTGAACTTGGGTGAACAAACCGTGGAAAACTTGCATCGTCTTGCGTTGGGCTTTGGATTTTTGTGCGTGGAAAGCGAATGCAAGTTTACCATGTAAAAATGCTTACGCCCAAAGTCGCAATTTTCCAGTTTATGTTGACTGCCATCTCTGATGCTGTTTTAAAGAGTAAACTCAAAATATTTATTTCTTAGCCATTTCCATAACCGTAACCATTTCCATAACAGCTTCGACCTGTTGTAATGTACGTAAACAGCTGGCAGTTTCTCAAGTTATTGGCAAAAGAAACAACAAATAAACGAAGCTAGTGGCCTCAAATGGCTGCAAGTAGTAGTAGTAGTGTTGTCCTTATACAGCTCTCAATTTACGGGATAATTCAAACGACTCAAGCGTGCTCGATTGACTCTGGTGAGTCGCGTCTTTGACCTCCTTCAGAATTTGGCCGCTTTGTTGGTAAGGGGTAAAAGTACAAAAAGCATTCGATTTATCATTCACGAAATGGCTTCTTGATGTTCCACACCTTAGTTGGATAATAAATGAGTCCATCGTCATCACGAAAATTCGAGTTCGTCCGTAAAGAACGCAGGTGTCACCGTGTGCTTACATTTTCGACTAAGCCTAATTACAGTACGAAAGATGAAAATGGAAATGAAAACAGCTGTAATTTACCCTAAGTACAATCTCTTTTGTCTTCCCCAGGTTGATTGTACGGAAGAGGCTGAACTTTGTCAGAGTTTGGGGGTAAGTTGTTCCCTGATAATCTTCTTATAGTTATTTGGGATTATTGCGCGCATTAGCTCAGATCTGTACTAAGCTTTCTTCGGCTTTCCTTCTGTGCTCCTTTCAGAATTCTGCAGTTTTCTTCAGTCGAATCAATTTTTGAAGTTTGCTTTGATTTTGAGTAGGGATAGCAACTAGGCACAAGGCATTTTTTTGCAAGACGATATGAATGAAAATTTGTTGTGAACCACAAATGCATTATGCATGTTGCTTGTTTGGTACGCAATGAACTGAAGGTTTCTCAACCTTGTGACACAAAGAAACCTCATTAAATGGCCTGTAAAACAAACGTGCCCTAGTCTTTAAAACAAACAAACAAAAAATGAACTTTTGAGTAAGTAGTATAGTCAAAATAGTGAATTAGGCAAGGTAGTCGAAAACGCTGTGCAATCTCACGTGAGAGGGAAACAATGTTGCCACTTGTAACATTTCTCCACTGGTTCGTGTGAGGAATTAAACAAAGTTTGAAGTAATATATCAAACACGAGAAAGAGTGTTTCATCCGGGATATCCAATCCCTGAGAAGTGGGTTGAAAAACGAGGCGCAGCCGAGTGTTTTTTACCGACTTCGAGGTGTTTGGATACCTGATGAAAAACTCTTTCGAGTTTTTGATATGGCTTCTCAAACCATTCGTAATTCTTGGAGAAATTCAAAGCAAAAGTTCGCTAAATTTTATGCTAATTTTAAGATCCGGTATCCAAACCACCGTCACGGTAGTGACTTCCTCTGTTTTCTCTTTATGAATTATTGGTGAGTTTGAGAAGTGAAGGTAAAGGATAATTTGGTACTTTTCTACATAAAAAGGAAGGTACGTCGGACGATTAATCAGACTTTAACAAAGCCAAAGACGAGTCGACCTCCTGTACATCATGTGGACGCTCGTGACATGCTAAACATTTCATCAAAAACATATATCAAAATCTAAAACAATAACTGCGATAGCTGTTATGAATTTGTTCTTGAGGCATACGCTCTTTTTCACCTACACATCGTATTTTTGACAGGTCAAAATCCTATTTCACCAGGAGACGAGATTAGGATGGACTAGATTAGGATTGTATTGTATTGGACTGACCATTTCTGCGGTGATTTATTTTTTATTTTCTCCACTTATTTTTAGATCACTGCCTACCCCACGCTGATTCTGTTTAGCAGGGGACGTCAGAAACAAGAGTATAAGGGACCGAGGGATTTGGATAGTCTGTATACCTTTGCTGTCCAACATCACGATGAGCTATAGCGTCCAGTCTTGAAAGCCAATCAGAGTACAGTTTAGACGTATCGACAGCCAATCAGTGTACAGTTTAGATGTCCTGTTTGCCAGTCAGAGTACAGTTTAGATTTCTCGTCAGCCAATCAGAATACAGCTTAGATGTCTCGTCAGTCAATCAATATACAGATTAGATGTCCCTTCAGCCATTCAGAATACAGTTTAGACTTCATGTCAGCCGATCAAATCTGTATGCGTTTTTCTTTTTAGTGATTTGCAGCTTTTACTGGAATCCTATCGATTAATCAGATGCGCATTTTTTGCGCGGTTGCAATTTGCAAACTTGCATCGTCTTGCAGGTAGTCCGCTTGGCCACCGCCTCTTCTTACATGCATGTCTTGCTTGCACCTTTTTTTAGCCATTTTTTGCCTACACTTGTGTTTGACTGTTCACTTTATTGAAGCTCAAGTTCGCACCGCTTGTGCCCAGACAGAATGTTACGCTAGCTAGTGTTTCATTGCCTCGGCAAGCGGAGAGGTCGAACTACTGAAAACAGCTAATGCGCTAAGTCCACTGACAAGTCGCGAAGCCGCTGAACCAATGAAATATATCTAAGCTGCAGAGCCACTAAAATAAATCTACATGTACTTCTCATTCACTGAACAGTAGTGGAGCCCCCGCGGCACTAAAATAAACACCAGTTTTCAGACGTATTTAAAACATGAACAGGGTTCTATCCAGGGTATTTGAGGGGTAGAAGCTCCCCCCCCCCCAAAAAAAAATGCCCAGCTTTCCCCCAAACAATATTGTTCACGAAGAAAAATGAAGCTGAAATTATGAATATATGAAATTCATATATTTGAACTGCGGAATGAAGAAATAAATGTAAAGAAGATCCTCGCAGTTATTAACGCAACTTATGCAGTTGCGAAAAGAATCCCGGCAAGCCTGATTTTTTCAGGCTTTCTTTTCGCAACTGCATAAGTTGCGCTTATAACTGCGAGGATCTTCTTTACATTTAATATTGTTCACGTTAGCAAATATCGGAGCTAAATGTAACATTGTCAGAACGTGATCACGACTAAAAAACAAAATAGAATACCACTGTAACATTATCTCAAAATTGTGTCTTAAAATGCACCAGATTGGATCGCAGTGTATATTCATTTCAAAAAATTTCGGGGTGGGGGGCGTGCCCCCGGACCCCCCTAGGAAGCTCGCCCAAACGATAAATCCTAGAGAGAACCTTGACGAATATGTTTCAATTTTTTCAGAATTCTTCCAACTTTCGCTATTGTGCAGAAATTGCGTCCAGAATAGACTTTGAAGTGGGACAAAAGTCGGGTTATCCTTCTCTTAGTCAATAAATAAGCTACCATAAGTGAACAAAGGAAATATAACAGTATAAGGTCGATGAGATAGTAAGTATCAATTAAAATAGATCTTGGCGTTTTTTTTCCTTGTTTGCTCTTTATATAGTGGTTTCCGAGAAGATGTATAAAGTGTTTTATTTGGATATCCATCATGTTGAAACCTCCGCTGGGTTTTAGCTGTCATCTTGATGTTATAGACACCTAATTGCAATATTGTTGTCTTGTAAAAATGAAAAAAGCGAAAAGGAAAAAGCCCAATAGAAATAAATCAGGCATGCTAACTACATTCGTGGAATTCCACTGACGAATGGCTAAAGCGCTAAAGGTCTATATGGAGGCCAATTTACCTTGTATCAACTCCATTGATGTAAAATTGAAGTATTACACTGTAGTGCATAAGTGCTTTAAGAATTATTAAGATCTGACGGTGTAAAATTTGCATGCATAATTCCTATT